>VZRW01014100.1:47803-74442 GCA_013398125.1 Aegotheles bennettii
GCTCCGGGCTGAGCGCGCCCGTGCAGCCCCGAGGAGCTTTGCGGAACGGCCGCCGAGGCGAAGCCTGGCCCGGGGCCCCGCTCCAGCGGCCGGCTGGATCGCGGTTGCGGGAAGGCGCGGAACGGGAACAGGACGCGGGCAGAACATCAGCGCTTGATTCCTACGGGGAAGGTGCGGATTGAGGCAGGAGAACAAACCAGCCCGTCCGTAGGCGTCAAGGCCGGCCCGATGCTGTTCCAGGCGCGCTGGGGCCTGAGGAGCTGGGAGCCCGCTGGGAGCCCGCTGGCTCCACGCTGGAAACCCACTGGGAGCCCACTGGGAAGCAGCACGCCTTGTGCCAGGTGGTCCTGGGCGAGGGCTTCCCTGGATCCCGTACAGGGCCAGGGTAGCGCTGGCACGCTGAGGTTTGCCTTAGGGCTGTGTATCCATCAAACCCTGTGGTTTGCCCGGCCTGTGGCTGGTAGTTTTGATCTGAGTTATGGGATTTAAAGTACACCCTGCAGGGATTTAAACCAAAGGAAGTTTTATACAAATCAATTCCACCACGAGTTTCAGCCACATCAAATCACAGCTCGCTGGGGGATCTGCCAGGCGTGCGGCTTTGGTTTCCTACCTGCTCCGGCTGTCCCGCCCGGGGGAATGGCAGCGCCAAGGAGCGGGCTCGAGTGACAGCTGGCTTTGGGTGTCAGTGCCACAGCATCATGCCACAGTAAATATGTGTTCTTCTGATTTCAGAAGGGGCTGCCCGTGCTTCACTTTCTTCCCATTCCAATGGAAGCTGGACGTCAGTGACTCCCTATATTTTCTGATCCAATTTGTGTTCAGACTATAATTACTTTTGAATTTAACACTAGATGAAGGAACCTAATGCAGGAGAAGTAAGGATCATACAAAGGAGTCCTCCTTTGCAGCGTTCAGGGCAAACTGTACACTTTAAAGCAATTAATAAAGTAATAAATTAATAAAGTTGCTTGTTTTCTGACTGCAAAGACAACAGCAGTGCACCAGCTGTCACTGGGTATTTATACCTGCAGAATTCATGGTGGCATTTGAGATTAAATGGTGAAACAATCAAGTTCATGACTAAGTAGTCCAAGAGTCATGTAACTTATAACACTCATGCGCAGAAGAAAAACATGATTTCTCACCAGCTTAACTGACCCAGAAATCTGGAGAAGATAACTTTGCCCTTTGAAAGTTCTGGTGGAGGAATGAAAGGAATGTCCCTGATTGCCCTTGTCCCTGAATGCAACGAAGAGTTAATCTGAGGATCAGGGAGCAGTTTCTTCTCCAGATTTGGCATTTTTTCAAACAGTAGGTCTCTAGGACAAACTAAAGCCCTTGGAAGACACGTTTTCATCTGTCTGTTTGAAGTTATCTCCATTTTAGAAAATTTAAATTAATTAATTAGCATGCAAAGGAACTTGACTCGGGTCTTTGATGCATAAGTGTTACGGAGTCACTATTAAGTTATGCTTTTTTGGTAGAAACTGGTATCTGGATTTGTCATCAGAAGCCTCAAGTACATTTGTTTGTTTAGTTAACAAAGCAAAAACGTACAGGTTACATTCTCTCTGGAAGGTTTCCAAAAGCTTTGTTTTAAAAACTACATACTCCCTAGCAAGTGTAAAAATGAGGGAATTGGTACTTACACTTGATTTCAGTGATGACTACCAGCATCATAGCCACAGCCGAATGAGCAACCTCTCCATACCCCTTCACAGCCCAGGTGACTTCCAGCAAAACTAGCATGGACACAAACCCCCTTCTGTTAGGGACCTCTTATGGGATAAGAGCCTCATTTTGCAGTATTAATTTGTGATTACCCCGGGTAGGTGAAATATCACCCTGGGATGGTATCTCGGTGTGAGAAATATTTAACGGTGCTCAGTTTTCACAACAGGAAAAAATACCAAAGGTTTCAAATTCATTTCAGAGCCAGATGGAGTAGCACCAGTCAGAATATATTCAAATCCTTTGCTAACAGCCAAATGCATCCAGCTGCTCCAGAAAAAAGCCCCACATCACTAGCAACATCTTCCTCCTAAGGTCTAATCTGTGTACTTACACTTTTCACTAGTGTAAGTACAAGAGATGATGGGCAGAGTTTAGTACAGCATGGCTGCATTGATACTGTCCTAACACAGAGACAGCAACAGTTCAGAGAAAGTGTCAACTGATTTTATTGCTCCCCATCAGTTTGATGCCATGACAACTGCATCAAGAAGCAGACCAGGAGCCTAGTAACTGTACTCAGCCCAGGTGCCCAGGGCCACAAACCAGGCTGCTGTAGAGTTATCTATACAAGGGAACTAATTGTTAAAGGACACAGCCAGAGAGAAAGCAAGCCTTCTTCAGTATCTGTATAAAACCAGACATGATCAACCAAAGCATGGCCAGGAAGCAAGCAGGAGCCAAATGAACAGGCAGCTCAGCCTCACTCTCCTTGTTTCAGGTCCTCCCTTCCCAGGGGCAGTTTTAGATTTCTGTCCAAAGATGTGTTTGCAGCAGAACAGGAGGTGTGTGGCCGGGGTGGCGATGCAGAAGGATCCCCTCACTGCTCTTCACCTCCTCACAAAGATGGCTTTCCCAGCAGGCCGTGTGTGAGAGCTGGCAGGGCACACTAACACTGCAAAAGCCCAAACTGCTGCCTTGTGTGTGCAAGTACACTCTTGCTTGGCTGTTGTAGGTGGCAGAAGCTTGTACTGCTGGGGTAGGAGGTTTCCCTACCTGAGGGACCTTGCTTAGCAGAGGGGCTGTGCTAAGCAGCAGGGTAAATATGCCTCCCAGGAGGGGCCAGGTCTTGGAGGCTATCCTACTGACAGGACCTTCTCTAACTTCCATCTTGCTTCATTTTCCTGCACTAGGTGACCAAAGGGAGCAGCAGCATCACACACAGATAGCCTGAAATGTGGATAGAGACAGCAGCAGCTTCTAAGTTAGATCACCAGGCTTCTGAGTTCCTTTTCCCTCCCATGGGTGATGTCACCAAGGAGACTTGATTAGACGGCAAAAATCAACTGGAATATTTGAAAGGATCAGGGCCACCACTGCCAGCAATGTTACTCATCAGAGCAGCCTGAGTGGCAGCAGTAAAGGCTGAGGTGATCAGCGAGAGCACCTGTATAAGCTGTGCTGAGCCGGGCTGCCAAGCCTGAGACAGCTCTGTAAGAAACGTGGTCACGCATGTGTTGTTGGAGAACCTGGTGCTCGTAATTTCAGGCTGCCAAAGAGACAGGAGATGGGTAAAGTTAATTTTAAGCAAACATTTCCCGGTGCCAAATACGCTGAGGTGGCATGGTTTTTAGATGTTTCAGCTATGGCAGCAGAAAGAACATGTAGGGCTTTCGGAAATGTAGGGCGTTAGCTGTTAGCACCCTTTTTTTGTTGCCCTCAGCAGTTCACAATTATCAAAGCAAGGGCAAATGTCTTGCCTCCTGAAGTAAAAGCTGCACAACAAAGCTGTGGATGGAAGGAAATTCGGACTAAAACAAGCACAGGAAACCACAAAGCTGCAGAAAGGATGAGTTAATGGAAAAAGGTTGATGTCCTGATACTGGATAAAGGCTGTGGAAAAATACCGGCTTGCGCCGTCAAAGAGTATGACTGCCAGTGCCCTCAGTTAAGCTGTAGCATGTCCACTCCAGGCAACTTCATTCCACAGATATTACTGGAGGCAGAAATTTCCCTCCATCTGCAAGAACAATACCTCACCAACCAGTTATTTTTCTAAACAATGAAGTAAGAGCACAGAGAAAGCTCAGTTTTCACCAGCTGGTTAAAATTAATACGAGGCCGGATTTGCTTTATTGCACACAGTTACAGGTTGCACACTTCTTTTACATGTCCCTGCTGGCTCATCTCCTTAAATTACACAAGGGATTGTCAAAGGAGTTGAGGATGGGAAGCTCGGGGGAAGTGAAGATGAATGGTAATCACAAAATTTTAAATAGGGCTTGTAGTACAGAGGCACAGTTGCAGGCAGTGGAAAAGGAAACCTGCCTAGGCAACCAAGGCACAAGTAGATGATTAAATGACTTTCTCCCCTATGGGACAGCTGGGGTAAAGACCCCTAACTTCTGATCCTTAATGGAGTCATAGAATTTTGGCTTCCTTCATAGCTTAAGTGGCTCAGAGGTGGGATGCTTGTCTCAGCCTTCTTCCCACACCCCATCTCTAGCCACAAAGTAATTACCACCTATTTAATTTAGCATGGGAAGCCTTTTCTTTATTGTTTTTTGGCTAGTGATGTTGTTCACTGTAAATGTCTTTTTCACCTGAAAAGGAAAGATCTCTGATAAAGAATGCCCTCAGGTAACTGTATCTTACCTTTTGTTTTTAGGAGCTGGGTTTTTTTTCTATCAGTCTTAGATAAAGCAAGTATTTAGGAATGGAGTGGAATCTGATTTACAACATAAGGGATAATAATTTGTTTTTCTGTAGCATCTTTTATCCACGAATACCAAATGCTTCACCAATATTAATTAATTAGCTCTCTCAAAGCATCCAGTTGAGACACTGATAGTTATTTTGCAAAATAGCTGCAACAGATAAAACACCAAAATACATTTAAGCATACTTACACCAAAATATATGTAAAAGCAGGTATGAGTTGCTGATGGGCATGTAGCAAATCAGCAATATACCACTGATGTGTCTTAGATATCCTATATCCCATGTCATACTGCTTCTTGGTGGTCCAGGAACCTTCCAACCTCCAGATATTCTGGTAGGTTAAGTGTAAGTACAGCAGTAGATGGCTGCCACCATGGATTCAGCATAAGCAAACAGGTTTGAACATTAGAACAATTTTTTATTCTGGAGATGTTTTGGCCAACATTGGAGGATGCATAAATAAAACAGAAGTTTCAACTTGACAGTCAGCAGAGAAGGAAAAGGAACTGCAGTTCAGCTGACATTTCAAAACATTTCAACATTTCAATTGCATCTTTGATGATGCAATTCAGTGCAATGTCAGCCCTGAGCACAATTGCTTGTAGCAGAACTGTAGTACTTGGCAGAGATGCCAGCTGGGATCTCTGCTCTTTTGGCACTTAGCTTTGCTTAAACACATGCTTGGGTGAAGTCTGACAGGAGCCCACAGTCCTAAACCCACCATCACAGATCACAGAATCACAGAATCACAGAATCTAAGGGGATGGAAGGGACCTTGAAAGATCATCTAGTCCACCCCCCCTGCCAGAGCAGGGTCACCTAGAGTACATCACACAGGAACGCATCCAGGCGGGTTTTGAATATCTCCAGTGAAGGAGACTCCACAACCTCCCTGGGCAGCCTGTTCCAGTGCTCTGTCACTCTCACAGTGAAAAAGTTTTTCCTGATATTTACATGGAACCTCCTATGCTCCAGTTTACAACCATTGCCCCTTGTCCTATCATTAGTAATTACTGACAAAAGCCTGGCTCCATCATCCTGACACTCACCCTTTACATATTTGTAAACATGGATGAGGTCACCCCTCAGCCTCCTTTTCTCCAAGCTAAAGAGACCCAGCTCCCTCAGCCTCTCCTCATAAGGGAGATGTTCCATTCCCTTAATCATCTTTGTGGCTCTGCGCTGGACTCTCTCAAGCAGTTCCATGTCCTTTTTGAACTGTGGGGCCCAGAACTGGACACAATACTCCAGATGTGGCCTCACCAAGGCAGAATAGAGGGGGAGGAGAACCTCTCTTGACCTACTGACCACCCCCCTTCTAATGCACCCCAGGATGCCATTTGCCTTCTTGGCCACAAGGGCACATTGCTGGCTCATGGTCATCCTTTTGTCCACCAGGACCCCCAGGTCCCTTTCTCCTACACTGCTCTCCAGCAGGTCAGCCCCCAGCCTGTACTGGTGCATGGTGTTGTTCTTCCCCAGATGCAAAACTCTGCACTTGCCCTTGTTGAATTTCATTAAGTTTCTCCCCGCCCAACTCTCCAGCCTATCAAGGTCTCTTTGAATGGCAGCACAACCTTCTGGTGTGTCAGCCACTCCTCCCAGTTTAGTGTCATCAGCAAACTTGCTGAGGATACATTCTGTACCCTCATCCAGGTCGTTGATGAAGATATTGAACAACACCGGTCCCAGTACCGACCCCTGAGGCACTCCACTAGTCACAGTCCTCCAACCAGACTCTGCCCCATTGACCACAACTCTGACTTCTTCCCTTCAACCAGTTCACGATCCACCCCACTACCTGATCACCAAACCCATACTTTATCAGCTTGTCTACAAGGATGCTGTGGGAGACAGTGTCAAATGCCTTACTGAAATCGAGATAAACCACATCTACTGCTCTACCATCATCCATCCACCTAGATATGAGATGGCTCTGAACCACAGAGGGGGGAGAGAGGGACCATCCTTCCTTCTGTTTTCATCTTATCTTATCTTATCTTATCCACTAACCAGGATTGGGTAATTTTCAAATGAAGCTTTCATTAGGAAGCAAGTCTCAAATCCAGACTGAACTTTTGATCCAAATCAGTGAGGCTGCCCTGAAAATACACAATGCACCTGAGGACTGAAAAAGCTTGTCCAGGATGTCAGGGACCCAAATTCCTGCTTTTATTCAACTGTTGAATCTGCAGTCAGGTCTCCCACAGCTTCTGTAGGAGCAAAACTATGACTATGACTTTGGCTGCTTGGGGCAGGACCTCCCTCTGTCTTGTGTTTGGAACTATTCAATTTGATGTGAATCGTTCGCTATGAACTGAACAAAGAAACAGACTCTTGCCCAGAGACCTTTTCCTGTTGGATGTCAGGGAACTGTGCAGTGATGACATGAATCATGGGAGTGCATCCATCCCTGGTATGTGAGATCCACCAGCAAATGGAATCTATCAAAGGAGCTGTTGCTGTCCTCTCACCCTATTCCCACCCTTATTTGCAAGGGCTGTGGAGAGGCTCACTCTCCCTTACTGTGTAATAGGGCTGCAGACACCGCTGTCCCCTCAGCCCCTCCATTTCTCAAACCTCCCTCATGCTCCACGTCAGTCTAGACTGCCCCTACCTCTTGCTGCTCAGCAGGTACTGGCACTCTCCCAGCCATTCGGAGTATCTGATGACTTCCTCAAAGCAGAACAGCTCTTAAGAAAAGAAAATAATAAAAAAAATAATATTTTGAATCTTGGAAAGTGTCTCAGGAAGTAAAAACTGTTTCTGCACTGCTCTGCTGCAGGTCCTGCAGGGAACAAGGCAGGTGGTTTCCTGCTGTCACGCTCTTGACATTCTGAATCAGTAACTCACTCTGGTCCAGGGAACTAGGTTGCAGGACTTCTCTGGCCATCTTTTCTAAGATTTTAGGTGATGAATAAGTTTGGACTACTCTTTTATTTCACCACTGGATCCCTTTCAGCTATTCCTTCCATGACCATGATGCCATGTAGAACACTTGCCTTGCTACTAAGCAGTTGCTGCATCCCATGCCAGGGTTGGCTGAAGTGATTCTTACATCTCATAATGTCACTAAAGGTTTGTTAAATGCTGAGAGTCTTTATCAAAGAAGAAATGGTACATAATTATCATGATTAAATTTCCCAGAACAATGAGACACTCAGAAGCAAGTGTGACATGGCACAGAGACTTTAAAGAAAAATGTTTGGCTAAAGAACCACATGTGTTGTTTACAGTGATTTCAAGTTCTTACAAAAATATTTTCATTTTAATATTTTTCACTTTATATTTTCTGATGTGTTTTTAAAACAATTTGTTTATTACAGTGCTGAAGCTCTTCCTTAAGAGAGTCTGCTTTCTTTTTTAAGTGCTGTTTTTAATACCCTGAAGATCAAACTCGCAGTAGTTCTATGTAACAGATTTTAAATATTAATAGCAGCACACTAGTAATGCTGTAGGGAATAATATCTTCTTTAAAATCCATACACCAAAATTACTTTAATAAATAACATTATGAATCTGATGCTAGACTAAAAGTAATAATATTATAATTCATACGTATTTGCTCCCTCATACTCATGGTTGTTACAGTTCCTTCAAAAATGTTACCATAAAAAGATCTGAAATTTCTGTAAGGCTCCAACAGCATATCCCATTTGTCTTTGCACAGCCACTGCTTTTTCCAAATAAAAAAATTTGATCTCTCTTAATGTATCCAGATGCATTGCTTGCATAATAACTGGCTGCCCAGGACTGTTTAGATCCGCACCATCTCATTTATACTTCAGCTAACGCCTGCTTGCAGCAGCGCCTGTAGCTGACTTTTCTCCAACAGCAAATACAAATTAACTCAAATCTGACATATTTGTGGGTTAGGGAGTTTAAGCTGCTGGCCTCTACTGGCTACGTAAGGCAGTGAGGCATCATTAAAGACACCTTTATACAGCTCGCTTTCGGGGAAAGGAGCATTAAAGGCTGGCTGAGAAAATTCCAGCTGTTCATGAGCGTTATCTCTTTTGCAGAATGGCTGAAGACTTTGGGAGTTGTATAAAACAGAATATCAGTAGTTAATCTGCTGCTCAGTCGAGGTCCAAAGTCTGCAAGTTTTATATTTTCAAAAGGTCAAGCAGCATATCCATGTGGCTAGGTACGTACATAGGTATGTAGCATTCCTGCTCAAAGGACAGCTTTTCTATCATGAGCAGATCCCTGGTCAAAACATCATGACATTTCCAAAGAATAGCTCTGTGGAAGAGAAATATCCTTGATCATGGAGCATCACACAGTCATTAAGGAGTTTTTCTTGTTGATATCTTGAAGAGAGACAGTTCAAGGATATTTAAAAGAGAAAAACTTTTATCAATACAGAAAGAATATAGCCTATGAATATAACATAACAATACAGCCTATGAAAATAACTAGAAGAAAGGCTTGTGTGCCACCAGAATGGTAAACGCTGCCTACGTAATTAAATTCCTCTGGAGAAGGCCTTTGCTCCAATGCTGCCTTTATCAGGCAGCCAAAACACACATGGGTACAAGTATGATAATCCTTGCTGCTTTCATTTAAACTGACGTTTTAAATCTTCTTTTAGCTGTGCAATGGTAAAGCCTTCCAAGTGACTCTACAGCCTCCTACGTGCCAAATGTAAGCCCACTTACCAGCAGGATGGCTTTTCTGTTTGTACTTTTGGGTGGACCCCTTAAAATCAGAGACATTCAGGACCCACAGAAAACCAAGCCAAAGGCACCGATTTAAAAGTCTGCCCTTCAGGAGCAGCTGGAAGTCTGCTGCATGTTCCATGCACAAACCAAGGTAGAAAAGCATACTAAGAGCAACAGTCACAGACGAAGGAAGTGCATGGAAGCAGCAGTAGGGCATTTGCTGGCTCCTAACTGCTCTGACAGTGGAAATCCTCTGTGTACTCCTCAGGAATTTGTTGCCCCTGCCACTGAAGGAGCATTACCTGCCATGCACACGAAAGCAAGGTGTGCTCTAAAGAATGGTTACAGCTTTTCCCCCCTGCACTAGAGATGTTATCTATGCCACATGCTGCAGTTTCTGCTCGAATAAATACCTTTGTTTAATGAATAATACGTAGGGGAATGTTCCATGATGTAAAAGACTGGTTAGCCCAGCTACAAACCCACTGAAGAGTTTCAGAGTGATATTGTATAACATTTTTCAACTTCAGCTGCACACAAATGATGCTTTTTTTTTTTTTTTCTTTTTTTTTTTTTTTTGCTGTGGGAGGTACCTATTTTCCTTTTGCTGTGCTTCTTTCTCACATGGACAATATGGACTTAATATACATCAGCATGCTTGTGAATACTGGGCAGAAAAGAGCTTCCTCCTTCTCCCCAAGACATTTTCCTCTGCCTTTGCCAAAGCTTAAGGCTGGTGATAAGTCTAAACCCAGGGAGAGGGATGGAGGGTCTGGAGCACCAGAGGTAAATTGTATAGCTCTGCTGACTCATAAAGAAGCAGGCAAATATGCTTCTGCCTTGGTCAGGGCAGGTTTGGTCCATACAGAGCTGTGGAGAAGGGGAGGGAGAGCAGAGCTACTGAACCAACCTTTGGCGAGGTTTAATAAGCACTCCTGCCTCACAGGGTTTGATTTGCTGGCAAGCATCTGAAAGAGGCAATATGGCTAATGCATCTACTTGGGGCAGCACAGGTCAGGGGAAAGGAATGCTCCTCTCTCCTCAGAGCACCTTCCAGCAGCAAGGCAGTTCCTGCACCGAGGGGTGCTAGCTGAACAGGCAGGAAAAAACGCCCCACGAGGAAGTGTTATTATTTCCATCATACCCTTCATCTGATCACTACTCCAGGCCAGTGCCCTCTACTCCCCAGGACAGAGGAAAGCATAACCTACCCCAAAATGTTACAAAACATCAAGATACATTTTGTTAAGGCAGTTTCTCAGTGTTAGAGATGTACAATACCCCGATGAAGAAGAGAATTGAAGTGTCCACTGCTCTGCAAAGATGAAGTCCCTCCACCCAGGCAAAGGCAGCCCAGGCATGCACCTCAGAGCAGATCTGCAGAGACCAGACACCGAGGATGGAAAAGCACCTTATCTTCACGCTGATCTGATGATTCAGTCTCAGAATTTTCTGTTAAGTCTGGTAACATGAGAACAAAGTGTCATTTACTACTATGACAATTGAATTCAAATCCGGTCAGACTGCTAACTCATTTTATGAAAACCACCAGACTGTGTTATGGGATCCCAGAGCAGCCCAAGCTTTGATACAAATCTGTCAAGACCTTTTCTTTCACAGGGACCATCTCAAAGACAACCTAGAAGGCATTCAGATTTAGAAAAAGCCAGCCTTTATTAGACTGAAAACCTGACTTTTTGACCTTTTTGATCAGGAGATGCCAAGTGACTAGGTAAGATGGAGAAGTAGCTTAAAAGGCTTATAAACAAATCCCCCCCTGCCTGCTGTATCCTACAAAGGCAGACCATTGCTCTCAAGCTGTATTTTGGAGTTTTTCTGGCGAGTTGTGACTATCTGCAGAGTCCCACCAGCTCTCTAAGAAGTTTTCTCTTATATCAGCACAGAGCTCGAAGCATGCTTGCTGCTTCTCTCAGAAGTCTCTTGCTTTCTTGCTGTGCTGCAAATTGCAGCCTGGCTAAAGCCTTAATGCTGCTTCCTCTGATCCACCCCGTAATCCGGATGTCTTTCTGCTTGGGCAGATTCAATTGCTCCCTAAGGGAAGGAGCATCCCTTCCCCTTCCAGAGGCCTCTTCACCCAGATACTCTCTTCTTACAGGGACATAATCCACAAAGTGAGAAAGAGAAAAATAGATACTCTCTGTTATGGATAGCCGTCACTGTTAATCAGCAGATGACAATTAATATTTGCTCCTCTCTGAACTGTGCTGGGCGATTTGGAGATGTGACTTCACTTCCCGGCCTTCGCTTCTGGTAGCAATGCAGGCTCCCCAGTGCAAGGTCCTGCTCACAGGACCAGCACCAAGAAACAAGCTTTCCAGCCTCATCAGGACACCCAGGCAGGCTAGAGAGGCCCATGTGGTGAGGGATCAGCCACTTAGTCTGCAGGGCAGGAACAGCTGATATGCTGCAGGTGACGATAAAAAGAGAAGACATCATCAGATCCTCCCACAAGCTAGACTTAGTACATCTGAAGAGGAACTTTCAGCGTGCAAATCTTGGAAAGAGGACATTTCTAAAGAAAGCCACTTGCTCTGACAGTATTTTGGGGGAGGTGGGTGTGAGATTCAGTGTTGAGACACTGAATTTGTCAAAAGATTGGGAAGATGCTTTAGCCAAGAAGCCTCAACAAATATCTGTTAGGAACAGACTCCTTGTCAGATCTGATTGAAGCTATCAAAGGAGTCAACTTTAAATGGTATCGCCATATCTGCTGCCAGTAAGTGTTCTGGGAGAGTGATATAAGACTGAAATACATTTATTTAAAAGTAAAGGAACACAGGACTTACTGCATTAGAGCTTATGTTCTCTCACATCAGGCATCAGAGAAGGCTGCAGAATCAAAGACCAGCACAATCTTAATTTTTTTCAGGAGGTTGTATAAATGTATGGTCAATGATAGTGTGTCTGTGTCTGCTATGCATGACAAAATATTTGCCAACTAAAGCCTGATGACTGAAGGAGTAAAGAACAGGCTCTTCTTTGTTCTGCCCACAGTTTAAGATTTTAGTACTTTAGAACCCATTTTTTTTCCGAAAACCACTTTTTTTTAAACCTATGCTGTACTTGTGCAAGAGGAAATAATTCCCATCCAGGCAGCCACATCTTTCCCAAGTCTTAACTGCACTATGAAGATCTCTCAAGCACCACCATGATAACTGCAGAGTGAGTAGAAGCTGCTCCACATACACATGTGCCATGTTCTCTCGTGTGGAAACTGAGGCCGACCAGAGTGGTCAGGAATTCTTCAGTCTGTTGTCCCCAGAAAAACACCCCTGTCCATCAGTAAACCTTGTTCATAAGCAGTTGTTGTTGCCCGAGGGAAAAGGCTCTTGCTCAGCCCCAGTGGCAAAACTTCTGCAATGTGTCCTTGAAAGAGCAACAAGACACCTCTTAGCATGCATGCATGGGCTTCCACCCTGACACTTGGCTGTCCTTCTAAGCTCTGCAGTCCATGGGGAGAGAGCATTATACCCATGCTATAAGCCAGGCAAGGTCAGCAAAATCTGGAAAGAACCACTTGAAGCAGCCAGGATAAAGGTGCTCAGTCCCCTAGGACAGTGTTTGGTGACAAATGGCCACTGCAAGATATAGGCTGTGGAAGGGCAGGGAAAAGCCTTCACACCACAGTGCCACTCCCACATGCAATCAGTCCTCACAATTTATTTCTCCTGCACTTGCACATTATTAACGCAGGCAGCCAACTCCCAGCGCCGTGACCCTCCTCCTGCCTCTGTGCTGGTTTCATCGATTTTCCTCCTGTGGGTGTGCAGCTTTCCAACGGGAAGGCTTGTAGTAGCACTTTTAAGGATGCATTTCACTGTCTGCAGGCCCTGAGCTAAAAAACCTATGACTAAATGAAAAGCGCCCATGCAAGGAACCAGGCACACCCCAAACTCAGGCAGGCTGAAACCAGGGGTTTTTGAGAGTTTCACCCATCTTGCTGCTTCAGCATTTTTGCCCAACAACGCTAAATTAATTGAGAGAGCCTTTGGGAAAAAAACCTCAGCAGTGCACAACCTCACTGCAGAAAATTATTCCTCACTCAGCAAAAGACAAAAGGAAAGTGAGTAAAACAATGTGAACGATTTATATCATTCCACTTAAACAGCCTTGCAAAGGGTGGTGTGTGGGCACGCCACAATTATTCATTTTTCAGCTGTGTCTCACTACTGTTATGAAGTGGATTCTGTGAACTGTCTGGCTGAGGCAGCATGGGGCTGCACCTGCTGGCCCCGACATCCTCCCCAGCCCTCCCTCACAGAGAACCTCTCTGAGGTTAAACTCGAACATCTCATCACATGTGTGTCATTTTCACAAGAAAAGTATTCGCTATCTTATCAACACTGGCATTACAGTTGAAACAATGAGCTGTGGGCATTTTGTGTGCAGAAATGTCAGCTTCAGCTCTCACAACATCCAAATTCAGCTTTTTATATCAGGTAGCCATAAGACGTGGGGAAACAAGGTGAAGCTTGTACGTTCAGAACTTCCTCAGCCTACCAAAACCTAAGATGGGGACCACACCATGGAAGAATAGAAGACTTTGTGGTCTTAAGAAGATCTTTGTCTTAAAAAATCTTGCCATAAATTTGATACATCACACAGGTACGATTAAGCACACACATGTGCAAGTGCCTGGACTCAGAGGGCTCAGGTCTCAGTGAAACCAACAGTGAAGGATATACACACCCTTTTGTGCCCCTTCTCACTTCTGGAACAGTGTTTAACAGCCCCAGTGTAAACAAAAGTTTTGTCATTTCCTGAACTGCTTGGGCAGTAGGTCACAGCCTATGTTATGGGTGGTAAATGTTTAATCTCCCTACGTACAGCCTCGGATACCACTCCTGGGTGCCTCTGCTCGATAATCTGGACTTTCTGAAAGCATCCTCTAATGAGCCCCTCTGCTAACGCAGTGCAGTTTTCAAGTATACATGAAAGGACTGATCAGAATCTTACATTTTTGCTTGAGTTTTAAGTGATGTTTTGCTTAATTAGAGCATTCTTTCATTTTTGAATTTATCTTTTTTCCAAATGTGGAAGCTGGCTGCTTCAAAGGATCATCTCAATCACCTCTGCAGGAAGAGAGAAAATTGCTCAGAAAGATTAAAGAGAGCGCAAGAGAGGGAGGTGCAGACAGATAGACAGAGTGCAGAACAAAATATCTGACGAAAGCCTGATCCTACTCCCACCACAGTGAATCTGCAGAGAAAGTGGAGAGATCAAATATAATTTTTGCATCTAAGACACATTCATGACAATATACCAGAATAGTAAATGCGACTTTTGTGGCATTCATGACAGATTTTAGATGAAGCTCCTCTCCTTCCACAAGGAATATCATAAAAATTCTGTGCTCCAGGTATCATATTGCTGATACACATTCAAGCTCAGAAGAGCTCCAGAAAAGCTAATTTTAATTCTGCATTCTCAATTCCTTTCTTCTTTTCCCCAGCAATTTAACTTAAATGGGATAGGCTTAAATCACGATACCTTTTTTTTTTTCCAAATACACACCACCTAATGTGTTCAAGCTTTATGATAAAAATGTATTATTTGACATATTTCTGTAATATTTTCATGCTCTGCAGTCACATTCAGTGTGTTTCTGTTGTAGGTCACACTGGCAAACAGAGAAATGTGTAAATGTAGAAGAATTCAGAAGAATGAAGTCTAGCTGCATCATTATGCACATATCAAAAATATCAATCTTGCTTCAGCCTAGGCTACACTGAAGTACCTATATATCATAACAACCAAAGCTTCAAACAGTCTGTACATACAGAACCACTTACTTCAGTGGGACTCTGCATGGAAATAAAAATATCTTTACAAAGCACTGCACCATGCCATGCAGATCTATCCAGAAGGGAAAATTCACACGAGCTTCCTCAGGCATTTAACTTAAGCTCCTTTCATATTTGGAGTAATGCTTATGCTGCCTATGTAGCTAGTGAGTAACATAGGCTGCAGTCCAGAGTGGGGGGAAGGGACGGTTCAAAGCACTGAGGTTTAATGCCAAAAAGCAGCTGATGTGATTAGCCCTTCCCAAAATCATTCAGCTAAAGTCCTGTGAAGGACCAGGATCTTTTAAGACACTAAATAGACACAGACATCTCCTAGCTTTAGGAATAAGAATCTACCCACTTTAAAAAAATGTTCTTAGAAAAACATACCTGCATTATATCACACAGAGATACAAGTAAATCTAAGAACAATGGATATTTCTAGCCTAAATTTAGCATTATCCAGATAACCAGACTCCTGTGTGAAAGAAAAAGGCAAATTCAATGGAAAAAAAAAAAAAAAGAAAAAGTTCACAGATAATTCTTTCTTCATTTTCCCCTTTTTTAATTGCAAGGCAACAGATTATCTGCTGGTGCTCATATTTCAGAAAAATAAAAAAAGAAGGTATAAGGACAGGACAAATGACCTGAGGACTGGAAATCCTGCCTTCACAGAATCACAGAATCACAGAATTCTAGGGGTTGGAAGGGACCTCGAAGGATCATCTAGTCCAACCCCCCTGCCAGAGCAGGGTCACCTAGAGTCCATCACACAGGAACGCATCCAGGTGGGTTTTGAATGTCTCCAGTGAAGGAGACTCCACAACCTCTCTGGGCAGCCTGTTCCAGTGCTCTGTCACTCTCACAGTGAAAAAGTTCTTCCTGATATTCACATGGAACCTCCTATGCTCCAGTTTGCATCCATTGCCCCTTGTCCTATCATTGGACGTCACTGCAAAAAGCTTGGCTCCATCATCCTGACCTTCACCCTTTACATATTTGTAAACATCACACAAGATAAACATCTGAAGAGACCTGACAATGATCTCTTAACAAGCTCCAGACAGAAAAGACTCATGATATTAGATGAATAATTAAGCTAGCAGCAAATGGTAGTATAAGATGAATAGATTGGAAGTTAAGAAGGTTCAGAGCCAGATGAAAGACACCTATCTTTTTTTGAGGCATCACACCATTAAAATGGTTATCAGTTAGGGAACCATTGCACTGAGATCACCTCCCGAGTCGCTGCTCTGTAGTGAGGTAAACACACTCCAACCCCAAACACAGGATTGAAATGTAATTTGTTTGGCTTACAATTTACTTCTTGGGTGTGTTACAGGTGTAAGCAAACACAGAGTCACAAAGGCACATACACAGAAGTATCACATGAAACTCATGACTGCTTTTCTTGACTCTTTAGCCAAGGAACACAAGGCATACATAGTCTAGGCAAAGTAGTAAGCCTAGTAAGCATCCTTGCCTCAACTTCCTTGCTCTCTCACATATTCTTTAGTTTGGACCCATGTCCTCTGGTCTCCTACTCAAAGCTTTTCTTGCGACCCCTTGTTCTTCCATTTCACTTGAGTATTCCTGGTCCTTCAGCAAGGTCAGAGGCAAAAGTCTTGACTCAGGGAATTTGTATTTCATTCAATTAATTGCCAATTGTCATCACCTTCTGACCACAAAATCAGGTAATTTATTTGAGGGAAAAAGGAGTACAAACACTTAAGAAATTTTCTTCTCCCTGCCCTAGGCTCAAACTAAACTAAACACTTCTCTCTCCTTTTTTCTTGTCCCAGCTTCCCCATTTTCTTGCAGTGGGTCACTCTCTGTCCTTTGCAATTCCTCTGGAGCTGGGCAGCTGTGGAGGCTGGGAGTGTATACTTCACACATTCTTCCTGCTGTACTTCTTTACTTCTCTTCCTCTGCTCCAGCACAGGCCATCCACAGTCCCCCTGTGGGCATCCCTGCCCTGGTATGGACCACTGTTCCCCGCAGGGGGACCCCTGTTCTTATAAATACATCATAAACTCTACTATCAACATCATCACAATCTCAATATATTTTCTTTATAAACTCCACCCTTTGTCCCTGGGCATCAGATTGTAAGGGCCATGTCACAACATGGCAGCAAAACACACGTGCACTTACTCTCCACTCACCTCTGGGAAGCTAGTTACTGGGATTAACATTACTACCTATCTCAACCTCCATCTCCCCTTGCCCCTGCAGACCAGATTACTGGGGTTCACATTATACCAGTCTCAATTTGTACTTCTTAAAATTCCACCCCCTGCCCCATGAACCAGTCCGTAGGGGTGGGCACTGTACCTATCTGAATATAAATAAATTACACAGTCCACCCCTTGCTCCTGTCAGCTGGATCACAAGGGTTAAAATTATCACAACCAGAATATCTAGTGCAAACTTGGCATCTTGTTCTCACCAAACTTACAAGAACATTATGTAATTTAAGCTATTCACTACACCTTAGCATAAAAATAAACTTAGTTTAAAGATAACATAGCTACTGAAGTATTAATTAGTTCATAAGTCAATCAGGGCTTCATCCAGGCCCCAAATGGATGATGAACACTGTTCACTTGATAAGCATAAGCCTTTCCCCTTTTGGGGATTAAAAATTAAAATGATGCACTGAGGGGTGCAGCTCTTCTGGAGCTGCTCCATGTCCTGTAACATAAACTGAGCTCACACGGTGCTTCAGCACTTGCAATCCCTTAACCCTCACCTCCCCCTCTTCCTTCAGGAATCTACATGAGTCCCTGAATGTTTAAAACAAACAAACAAACAAACAAACAAAAAAACAAAACAAAACAAAAATACCAAATTGCAAAAGATTTGCTTGATTTCCAATTCCAAGCAAAGGAGAGGTTGAAGAGAGAGCAGAATCAGTGTTCCATTTTATTTCTCGTTATCCCCTGTTAAGCTGAATGTGCTAGAACCACACTTGCTTTATATAGCCTAGGCTCTGTCTCATTTGACATGCTTTCAGAGAGGCATGTGCACATTTAGTTAACATTTGAGTTAAACCAAACGGGATGTTGCACACAAAGCTTTGTAGAAGGCTGCCCAGGCAATTCAATTAGATTTAATTAGACTTACAGCAGAAGAAAGCCACGAAGGCAACACACACACACACACACACACACACATACAAAAATAGAACAATAAGGGGGGGAGGTGTGGGGGAGAGAGAAAACATAGAAAGCACGTCAGAAAAATCAATGGTAAGAACTGGGAGGGAAGGGGGTGACCAGGGCACGCCTGCAGCCCTGTATAGCTGGACAGCACAGGGAGAACCAGGCTCATTCAGAAATATTCTCAGGGTAAATGAGAGCCTAACGTTACCCAGGAGCAACATCTTCAGCTCTTCAGGGAATTCTGGGCACAGAATGAAGACAGATTTCTGGCTGGGAGTCATAGCACATGTCTAATCTTTACATCTTTTTGGCTTCAGAAGGAATTGCATTGAAGTACAGGATAGGTTTGTCAGGTTTTTTCCTTCTGCTAGTCTGAGCATCACATGCTTTATACAAACTGGAAAAAAAATACATAGGAGAAGCAGCTGTAGATTATCTAAGCAGTGGCCGTGTACTTGAAAAAAGTGAGTCCTTTTGCTCTATTTTCTTGCTGCAAAAACTTCGGCTGTTTTGCTTAGCCACAAGACCTGAAACCACCTGCAGCCAGAGTGGAAATCCTAATGATAATTGTTTGCTTCAAAGTTACCTGCATTTGTTTCTGCTGAGGAAGGAGATGAGTAATCAGTGGGGGCAATGAGCTTCATAAATAATTTTTAAATCAATCAATCAATAAATAAATAATATCTACATGGTTGAAAACACAAATGCACCGGAAGAAAAGCCAATAAAGGTATTTGTCCTTAAAAACCCCCATAGCTCACAAGGCAGAAACACACTGTTGCATCTCCTTACTCAGCATGCACATATGGCAAGTGACATTCCTAAATCTTTGCTACACTTACTAGTTCTTTACATGTGCCAGCTTTTTGCTTTTTCCTGCATTCACAGGAATCCTCTCTAAGGCAGCCCTCTTTCCAACTTGTCTCTTTTAGAAAGATTTGCAGATGAAAGGAACATGATATATTTTTAGGAGACCTACATCACTTCATTCAGGGCTCCTCCAAACTGCCCTAAATCAATGCGTTCTTCAGCTCAGCTGTTTGTCCTTAGATTGGTCAAAAAACAAACCAAGAAAAGCAAAGAAGAATTATGATTGTGAATGGGAATGCTGACTTTGATCTGCTTGCAAGGTTGTGCTGTTCATCCCTCGGGAATACTTAGATAACCTGAGGATTGACCTAGTTATCTGAAGAGAGGCAGGTTTATGAGATACATGAAATCTAGATATGGATCTAGATTATAACAGCAACAAAAATGTATGATGATACAAAATTTTCAAGAATTGCAAAGTAAAGGATTATTTTCTACAAAATGAAGGAAGTCTTCTGTTCCCTGTTTGGGATGAAATTCTATATTCTGTATGAAATATAGATTTCATACCATGAGCACTCCCAAAAGAAAGGACACACACTTTGCACAACCTTTCCTTTTTTGTCTACTTGTAGCTTGGACTTTAGATTGCACCCTGGAAACACCATTAGAAGTAAGTAAATAATGAATTACATTAGTCACTTGTTATTATCCCTTTTTCCATTTCTTACTCTCCTATTCAAGGATTTAGAAGCAACTCGTCAGAGCAACTGCCTTTAAACTGACAAATAGTGTTAATAATACCAGTGGGACTTAGTGGTGTAGTTTAATATTATTCCTAACCTTGTCAAACTGCAGGTGCTGATCTCTCCTCTCTTGGCTTTACTCTCCCACTACTTTCATTGCATCAAACTTAGATTTTGCAGCCATGGGTTGAGTCAGATCACTTTGCAGAAACATGAAAAGGCATTTCTTGTCTTTGACAAGAGAGAGGTGATCTCCTGCCAGTAAGCCTGCAGACCAACATATTCAGTGCAGAGAGACTGGTGGGGACTGGTGGGGACTGGTGGGGACAGGGCTGCCCTCATCAGCAGATCATCAGTCAGAGGGGTATGATGTGAAATCACACCCCTGGATATCCAAGGGGGAACAGAAACCAGTATGTGGCACATCTACCACATCTCTTTCATCTCCGTGGAAGTAGCAATGCAAATCCCAGGTACAAATATTAAGATCAACAACCAATAAACAGAAGGTTGGCAACATAAACTTCAGAAGTTATTTGGTGAGTAGTTATGAACCACAGAGCTCTAAAACTGAAATCAGTTTGTTAAACATTTGGAAGCCAGCATAAAAAACAAACCCAGGAAGGATTATTTTGAAATGCAATGCATTAACTATGGTCAATCTGTTTTCAATTATAAACTCCTTAAGACATTTAATATATCTTGTCCTATTTACAATAGAGCAGTGATCATACTATTAGCTTTCAACAATACCTAAATGATGAGCATGAAATTAAAGCAATGAGTAAACTAGACTGGAATAACAACTGTAATCACAAAGAAATAAATAGAGAAATAATTGCAGGTAAATCGTCAGGGCATAACTTGGAGACAGCCATGTAAAACACCTATATGTTTTAAAAGAGAGGGGCTATAACTCTCTGTGAAGTTGTAATGATGAAACAGATGAATTAAATTCCCTATTTTATTGCACAGCAATGTTTAACTTCTGGGGAATAGTAACAATAATGCAGTATGCCAAAGATACTGAAGTTGTAGGAACCGCAGACCTTGATTCAGCAAGGGCCATAGTGAATAAGCTTAAACTTACCAATATACATATTCTGAAGGGGTTTTTTTGTTAAACTGCAGACAGTGACCAAAACTCGTATTCAGCAGCCTGCTGAGCTACAGCACACCTAGCAAATACACTAATAAAGAACATGACTTATAATAGAAAATATGAGATACCCTTTTTGGGTCACAGAAATAATGGTTATAGCAAATCTATATTATTGATGGTAAATTCCTTTGTCACTCACTTATAAATTGAAATATAGAATTATGTACTCAGTGCATTGCAGAAAAGATGCATTGAAAGCGAATTGCTACATCTGTTTTATGTGTATTGCATGCAATATATGCAGTTAAATATTCTTTATTAAAAAAGCTTTCTAGAAGTGTTTTTTTTTCTTTTCAGACTGATTTTTCTAACAGTTCATTACTGCCATACCAGAACAGTCTGGAAACGCCTATACAAGCACAGAGGAACCTAACAATACATACCCACATGTACCTGATAAATTCCACATGATTAACGCATCTGTGACTTTCATTAATTAATTTTTATTTTCATTTCAATCATCAACATTTATCATTATTGATTTGCTTTTGAAAATATTCAGCTGCCCAAAGTTAGAACACTGAAAAAGACAAAGAGACTTTCTCCACTTTTATTCCGAAAAACGTGAGCAAAAATCAAGTCTGGGGACAGACATTCATGAGTAATTCAATTTTACTGCCTTACCTGAAATTCAGATGATTTTTGAATGGATGGTGTTCCTGCATTATACAGAATGATGATATTGCATCATAAGGAAAATATTCATTGGACAGAGCAAGGTATAAATAGCACATCAGTATAGCTGTGGCTGCATTGACTACATCAGATTATCACTGTCACAGAATCACAGAATCACAGAATGGTTTGGGTTGGAAGGGACCCCAAAGATCATCTAGTCCCACCCCCCCTGCCATGGGCAGGGACACCTCCCACCAGACCAGGCTGCTCCAAGCCCCATCCAACCTGGCCTTGAACACTGCCAGGGAGGGGGCAGCCACAGCGTCTCTGGGTAACCTGGGCCAGTGTCTCACCACCCTCACAGCAAAAAATTTCTTCCTAAATCTACCCTCTTTCAGTTTGAAATAAGAAAATCACTTCTCTTAAAGGAAAGCAAAACAAAAAGCAAAGCAGTTTTTAACATTTTTTAGGTGTATATATATATTAGGAGGCTGGGCCTCCTTAAATTAGGTAGGATGAGTCACCTTCTGTGTTCTTAATTTTCTCCCCTTTGACTCTAAGAGAAGAATATCTGTTCAGACAAGGTACTTGAGGTGAATTTATGGAGGTCTGTCAGATCTTTTCTGTGTCTGTACCCACGAAAAGGAGCTGGCTGTGAATACCAGCACTGCTAGAACCACCACAGCAATATGAAAAGTCTGTAGAATATATACAAAATGCTCCTAGGGTAAACCTGATACATTGCATTTTGATTAGTGCTAGGTATCTGAGAGACCCCAGATTACTATTTTGCATTTTCTGGGTGCTCTGTGAAGATGCTCGGGCTGTGGATAAAAGTTTTATTTGACTGGTGGGACATAGCTCTCTGTTAAGCCGTGAATGTTACTCCTACTGTGCAAAGGAACAGCTTGTGAACCTCTGTTCACAAGCAAAGACCAAAGGTGTTAGAATTGAAAGCCTGGCCATAGGCTCAGCAAACCCTCTAAGACAAAAGTCAAATGAAACGTAGTGCTTGGATAATGAATGGGCTGTAAGTGATGAACAAGATGCTTGACTAAACTCAGTGGAGAAAGTGAGGAATGGGGAATTTCAGGAGGTAAAACAGATTTCAGTTATGGCCCTACTAAGTGAAAGTAGATCTCTGTCTAGGGGAGACGAGAAGAAAATCTGGACTTTGTTAGTGCTGAATTTAGAGTCCTGCAACCCAGGATGTGTGTCAGAGCAGTGGTTCTGCCTCATCCTTTTGCTCCTTTCAGCAGAGTGTTACACTTACCCCCTTTAACGCTCCCTTTGCTCATACATTGACTGCGAGTAATCAAATGTTCCCAGCATTCGGCTGGATGGAGCATTCTGCCTTTCTGAGGATGTCTCTGACAGTCATTGGCACTTCCTGCCAAAAATGTCTGGAACAAGCATTTGGCTAAACATCAAATTTGATGTCTGTCATCATTAAGGCAGTGCGGTGGCTGCTGCTTTAACTGCTTTTCCTGACTCCCGTGGTTTCACATAATGTCTACAGCTGACCTCTACCAGACACATGGTCCTGTTATTTGCAAAACACAGATGGATTCACTTCATGTTCTAAAGTTTAAACAGTTATTTGGAAGGTAAAAATGAACAGCAGTGGCAGGAGAAAACAGCTACATATGTATGACTTGGTAGAGAAATGTCATTTGTAGCAATAACATTTGTTCTGACAGAACATATGGAAAGCAAAGATAATATCTTTGCATTGCATCAACATTAATAACAACTTTGGTACCCTAAAATTACATACTGAATTACTGAACCAGAATGAGATCTTCTGAGTCACCCATATAAGAGTTAGTCAGCAATACTCAGCAGAGCTGACTGGAGCAGAAATAGGTGTGGGAAGGGAGCAAGATAGCTCTAACAGTGAAAACACCTGACAAATCCATCATTCAAGTGTTCATCTTTTCTTTTTTCTAATGTGATATGAAATGGAGGATGTGCTGAAGTCTCATCTCACCATGTGTTAAAGTTTACAGAAGCTGTTGGAGCTCACAGTCAAGCCTCACCATAACACACCAACTCTGCATGAACACCAGGAGTGTCACATGGACTGATTCTTCTGAGCCTTTCCCTATACAAAGGTAGGAATCAGTTGAAGAAAGTGAATGCAGGCTGTTAGACCACAGTACTATGAATTGGAGAGTTTATAAGATGCAAGTAGGACCTGCACACCCAGTCTGCATTTGCTTCATTGCCCGTAAGGGTCCTGGCACCTAGCTACCCTTAGCACCTCTGACCATTCTTTTCTAGATAAATTGTTTGAGAACTTGCCACAATCACTGTTGAAATACTTTCCCTGAAGGGAAGCCAATTGTAGAGTAAGTTTTCTAGCTGTTCTCTTATGTACTTAGTATACAAGCTTTATGCCAGCACTTCATTAGAGACAACAGCCTCTAATCAAGTTTTAAAGTCTAAATCAAAATCTTCAAGTCTAAATCAAGTTTTAAAGCATCACTAACAGAACACTGGCTCAAATCTCACCCAGAGATCTGGAGAAGTTAAGCTAAACATTCTAGTTCCAATAATGTCTTGTTTCATTGGAGAGCCAGTCCTAGTCCCCATGCCCCCAGGGAGGCCAAACAGGCTGATACACAACACCTAACTCCTCAAGTATAAGTGTCCCAGAGTTCTCTCCTCTGAAGAGATGGCTGCTGTGATCAAGTTGTATCCTTTCCCACTCCCACCTGGGGGAACTGCTCTACAGTCTGGGACCACTTGATATAAATACCTGATCCAAGACACCACTGCTCTGCTGATGTGAGCTGTTTCTCCTGTGCTACTCACTCCTTATTCTGCTAGCCCACCTCTCCCAGGAGTATCACCAACTGCAGATCCACAGGCACAAGGCAGGTCCCAGGACAAGCCAGGAAGTCAGGCTGTGGGTCAAGGTCCAGATCAAGCATGATTGTAGCAGTAGGTATGGATTAGCAGTGAACTCCACCGATGTGGACTCCAGTTCTAGTACAATTCCCCATTGGATATTGAGCATCAGTCCCCTTTCCCTGTGCACTGGGACTCTGTTTCAGATCTAGATCTACTACTGTTACCAAGACTACTCAGAGATCACAGCATGGTTTGAAACATGAATGAAGTGTTTGCATTTAGAGCATGAACCACTGTGTCCTCTGTCACAGCTGCCTTCCTAATGCAGCATGGTACACCTTGGTACACCTTGGTACACCTGCGTGGGAACCCTTTGATGATCGTCTTCATCCGCTCTAACTCCAGGCTGGCCCTGGCAGTAGTTTCCTTCTCCTGTGATTCTATTTGTACCTAACAAAGCTCACTTTTGGCCAGAAATTCCTTTCCTCACAAAACTGCTGGTACTGTCACCAGTGGGAAAACAGAACTGCAGGTGATGGAGCACAGAGTGCTGCAATGTGGATTTATATCCCTCTCAGTTGAATGTTCTACCAACCCCTAATCTACCTTCCTGACCACTGTGAAAGGGGAAGAAGAGCTTAATTCTAGTGCTGAAATTCACCAAGGGGGGTTTGTCTCTCCCCACACTCATCTGCTTAACCCAAGTCCCCTGCCCTGCAGCTGTACTGCAGAGATGAGCTGTAACCTCCCCATTCTGCTGCACCACCACCCCATTCCTCTACAGAGGATAGAACTAAATTATGCCTGCAAGGCAGTGGTGGTGGGGGAAGGAACTAATGTCACTTATTACTTACAATTAATGTGCAATTTATTGGCTAAAGACTTTTTAATAGGAGAGTGTTTTATCTCTTCTTCATCTCAATTTTCTGCTTTTTCTGTTGCAGGAGAGGAGATAATATGTAGTTTTTTGTCGTCATCCCCTTCCTTTAAAAACCCATTTTCTACCTCTTTTAAGTTTTTCTCCCCCTATTTCTTTCCTTTGAAATAGAATAGAAAAGAATATATGGAGAGACTAAAAGGATATGAAAGAGGGAATACTAGATGGAAGACAAAAGAACATTTTGTATGAAAATGTTTACAAACTGCGTGGGACACACAAAACTATTTCCTTTCAAATCATGTAACTGAAAATGACTCAAAAATTAACCATCTTTTTATGAATTTTGAATTTTTCTGTCAGTTTTGTTATCAATGTTTCCAGGGTCACATATATGTAATAATGACTTTTCAGATGACAAAATCTTGCAAGAGGCAGCCTAGCCTGAAGCAGAACACTTCCAGCGCAACCCAGCTAGGTAGATAACACCTTCCTTGTGCTTGGGTTCTTGTGTTCCCAGTTGTCACTTTTAATAAAAATGTTACAGATCAAGTCTTACAGGGTGTGAAATACAGAAATAATAAAAGAGGAGAAATCATCACTTGGGTACTTTGGATATAATCAATACACATGAAATATTGCAGTGCAATAAGCAGAGGAGGGATAAAATTAAGGCAGTTATAATAAACTGGTATTAGGGTACATGAAAGCAATATGAGTTACATTATCATGTGGAGTTAAACCATGAATCCTAAATATATATTTCTTCTCATTGTATCAAAGTATGCTCAAAGAGTCTCTGACACATGAAGCTTGATTAAAAGGGCCAGAGCCTTAAGCAGCATAAATAGAGTTGCCTCCTTGCAATTAATGGAGCAGTGTCAGATTTAACCACAAAATATCTGACCTTGATTTTTTATGAGCTGGTAAAACAGGAAAAGGCATTTA
This sequence comes from Aegotheles bennettii, assembly GCA_013398125.1. NCBI lineage: Eukaryota > Metazoa > Chordata > Aves > Caprimulgiformes > Aegothelidae > Aegotheles > Aegotheles bennettii. The sequence continues at coordinate 73,848 of VZRW01014100.1, forward strand.
AAATGAAAGTCCAAACAAACAAAAATATGTCTGTGTCTCTTGTTCTGATGTATTAAGATGCGGTCATACAATTAAATTTCTTTTTTTAAATTTCTTTTTTTTTAAACCACAGTGTTTCCTTCTGGTTTTGATACTGGAAGCGCTGAGACATTCGTGGCCTGAATCCCCACGGATTCTCCATGGATCCTGGCAGTTGCAGAGCTTCCTGGAAGCTAGGACTGAAACAGAATTCTAGGGTTGGAAGGGACCTTGAAGGATCATCTAGTCCAACCCCCCTGCCAGAGCAGGGTCACCTACAGTACATCACACAGGAACGCATCCAGGCGGGGTTTGAATGTCTCCAGTGAAGGAGACTCCACAACCTCTCTGGGCAGCCTGTTCCAGTGCTCCGTCACTCTCACAGTGAAAAAGTTTTTCCTGATATTCACATGGAACCTCCTATGCTCCAGTTTGCATCCATTGCCCCTTGTCCTATCATTGGACTTCACTGCAAAAAGCTTGGCTCCATCATCCTGACCTTCACCCTTTACATATTTGTAACCATGGATGAGGTCACCCCTCAGTCTCCTTTTCTCCAAGCTAAAGAGACCCAGCT
>VZRW01014100.1:75292-103622 GCA_013398125.1 Aegotheles bennettii
GTGACATTTGCTATCCTCCAGTCCTCAGGCACCTCTCCTGTTGCCCATGACTTACCAAAGATGATGGAGAGTGGCTTAGCAATGACCTCTGCCAGCTCCCTCAGCACCCTTGGGTGCATTCCATCCGGACCCATTGATTTATGGATGTCCAGATTGCTCAACTGATCCCTAACCCAATCCTCATCTACCAAGGCAAACTCCTCCTTTATCCTGACTTCTTCTGGGGCTTTAGGGATCAGGGGCTCCTGGGGAAAGCCTGCAGGAGTAAAGACAGAGGCAAAGAAGGCATTCAGCACCTCTGCCTTCTTTATATCCTCTGTCTCTAGGGCTCCCACCTCATTCATCAGTGGGCCTATATTGCCCCTAGTGTTAGTTTTATTCGCTATGTATTTGAAAAAGCCCTTTCTATTATCCTTGACCTGGACTTTTACAATGCCCCGAGTGTGGATTACACCCATGAAGCAGTTCCTTCAGCCCTAGGACTAACATGTACCCAAAAACTTGAAGTGCTTTGAAAATTTTTCATGCTGTTTCAACTTTTGTGTATCTGAAATCCAGAACTACTGATGATTTTAATGATGAATTCATCTCAGCAGGCTCAGGATAGGACATATTAGAAAATCCCTCTTCATTCCTATATTGCATGGGAACAGAAAGTGCAGACTCACTTCTGGAGATAAGTGGGTTTGAACATGACAGACTGGAAGGTTATGAGCAGTGCAACCCAGAAAATAGAAGTTTGCACCCAGAAGAGTTTCCATGACGCCTAAGTATAGCAGACTGTGACTTCTGTCACATTTTCTTCCCACTTCATGCTGAGAAGAAAGTTCTCTATTCCCCTGCTTACATGAAAGTATTCATTGTAAGGGAATTCAAAGTCAGATCTAAACAACTGCAGTAAAAATTGAAGCAAATCACAGGACCCCATGAGATCTGGAAAGGCATAAGCTTTTATACCCAACTATGCTTTATTACTCTTGCTACTGGCAAACAACACATCATAGTTAATATTGTAAGATAATCTGTAATTGTAACTTCCTGTTTTCACTTCCATAAAAATGTCTTCACAGGGCCAGTTTTGCATCAAAAGGTTCCTAAGTCCAAGGAATATTTTATCACTTATATTTTAAACTCTATTTTAGCAAATTATACCTGTAAACAACACTATTTTCCAAACTTTAAGTGCTTGCCAAGCCATGCAAAGATAACAAGTGATTGAGAGAATGAACTCTTGGATGTGCTAAACATTAAAAATAGATGGTTTCTGCAGCTGGCCTTAACTCTAAAGCACTTGCACCACATTAGAATAAAGGCAGAAGGACTTTTTCACACCTTCACCAAAGCACATAGCTGAACACCGCTTAGGGAGAAAATGTTGAAAGTAATTGTCAAAAAATAGTTGAAAATGGCAGAAATTACAAAGATGTTTTTTTCTTCAGGCAATTATGACGATGCATGGTGGATACACACCAGCTGAAACAACGAGGCAGCATGCAAACTAGCAGGACACTGAAAGCCCAAGTGTACTCACAAGTTACAAGCTTCCCTAGCACAATGCAAAAGAAGAAAATTAAATGTATCCAAGTAAAATCAAGCTAAAATGAAGAGACTGCATGTTCCTGTACTCCTACTACTGTTTAAATTTTAAGCAGACTACCAGGAAAGGAGGCTGAGATTTTGCTCAATGCTTACAACACGGAAGTTAGTGATGACAGCTGAAATAAGTCAATTTTTTTTAACTTTGTGGTGCTAAAACCGGCACAAATGAGTCATAGAATGGATGCACAAGGGAAACCAAAACGTGCCCGCAACACACAATGCACTGTCACATCCTTGCAAGAGCTGCTAAAAGGTTATCAGGATGTTTTTGCTTAAAGATAGTTTCCAAATACATTTCAGCTGGGATAAAATGATTCCAAGGGTAAAACAGCTTCTGCAGAAAATAACAATTACATGCAATTACATCATGTCAGTGAGGTGGGGCATCTCTCACATAAAAGAACAGTTTACAAATGTAGATCACTGCTATCAAAAGACCCAGTCAAAATAGCCAAGGGATATCTGTAAAACAGTTGTACACCCAAGGTCTGACTAGTATGTCCAAAGGTATGATTTGACGAAAGGAAAAGCTATCATAATTTACCACAGGGATTTTATAAAAGCCATCTCCCACCAAATGCCTTTGATGAACACTCTTGAAGTGCCAATGCTCCACTTAAGACTGTTGCCACTTCCTTAACAGTATCTACGTGCAGCACAGCAATAAGGCAGTTCCACAGGCTTAAGATAAGTTTTATAATAAGACAGTTATATGCCATTTTCATAGTAGGAGCTGGAATGAATAATTTAAATTGAAGATTTTCATGAGTTCATGTGCAGGATGGCATGCCACTAGGTCAAAATGTCTATTTGTCTTTCAAGAATATTTGAACTGTTTGAAACAAATTGAGCAAACAAGACAAAAATTATATAAAAGAGCTGTAAAAGGCAGACCATTGATAACTCTTGACACACTAGAGCATTTCTACTAGAGAGTTGATGACTTTTTCTTGGTAAGCAAGTGATGATTCAAGATCCTGGTGACAGAGCCCAGTGGGGTACGTGGAGGCCAACTGTGTCTCCAGCTGACCTTTACACAAAGCAGAAATGGTCTTTTTTCTGCTGAAAACTGTCCAAGTGATTTCCTTACTCCACTTTTCTTGTCAGATGTCTGGGAACCAGGAGTTGGAGCATCCATGACTACTACAGTGCTCACTCATTGAGGATAAAACACTGACATATCCTAATTGATACGATGGCCAACCAGTGCAGTATTGCGAGACAGACAGACAGACAGACAGCCTTTTGGTAGTATTTTCTAGGAAGTAGGAGCTAAGTCATGTCCTCTCACCCCTACGGCTCTGTCAGTCACAAGGCTACAACAAAACTAAAGTGGCAGTTTTAATGACCTTATTTTAGAAAGCTGTAGGTTGATCTCTTCTAGGAAGGAGTTCAATATTGCTAATTGTTTGATGAAAAGGAGCAACTATACCTTGTTGCCTCTAGGAGCATTACTGAACTGGCACAGGGGGCTTGCTTGCCAGGGAAGAGTAGCAAAGAGGCCAGTGCTGCACACAGTAGGCTAATGGACAAGTAAATCTCTCCAAAATCTCACTTTTCAGTTGTGTGCACAGACAAAAATACAAATATTTAAATCCATGAAATATATATTCACTTTAATTGGATCACTTATTGCAGTTCAGGAAATACACGTTCAGTTAACCACTAGAAAGCAATGAAGAGAAAATTAAGAATAAAGACACAAGGATCAAATATACTGAAGAACTACAGAGCTGTGAATGCCTGCCATGACTGTGGCATAGGCAACTACCCATAACTGTCACTATAGATCAAACGTATAGAAGCAGTTCCCATTTCAGCTTTCCATCATACAAGGAAGCAGTGCCCAGAGTTAAAGTCAGAGCAAAATTCTTTCTGACTCATAACACTGCCTAGAGCACAGACCAGGGTACTAGACATGTTCATAATCATCCCAGCTCTGCTGCTGATGTGTTGGAGCCTGGGAAATTCCCCATTTCTAATCCAAGGAGTTATATCTGCTTCAAGAGAAAGATGTTCTGAAATATGCTGATGAAGACACTAAGAGTGACGGGTTGCAATTCTGAGTTATGATGGTACAAAAAAGAAAACTATTGTAAAATGGTCTGTTCACACTTCTTTTGAATATCTACAAAAATGAAAGAAGATTGAAAGTCCATAAACTTCTTATTAAGGAATATGACATTTGCAAGTTTTGATTTTTTTTTAAACAAAACCCACACAGAATTAATTTTTCCCAGAGCCCAGCTAAGCCTTGCCTGTACTGTCAGCCCTATGCATTTTTTTGTTTCCCAACTTGTGGCTACAGCTGGAACAGTTTCCACAAGACAATAGAGGAGATGAGAAACTGTAAGAATTCATGTTTTAACAGTGACCTAGCTTGGCTCCGTTGCTCACATCCATTATTTTCTCCTCCTCCTTTTAGTTATTTCTCTAGTGTGGAAACACCTCTCCATCCTTGCTGAATGCTCACACTGTTTGTGGCTCAGAGTCCAGTTCTCTCTTTGAAGCATGGATCAGCACTGTAGAGACAGGTATTTCTTAGGAAACGTTAAAAAAAGTGGACACATCTGTCCTCTCAGATGGAGCAGTAATTATCTCCAGCACAGACAGTTCTTCCTTTCTGCAGGAACTTCAGCTGAATATTTCTGCTTCCTCCTTGAAGCTACTGCCCCACGCCCCTTCTCCGTCTCCACAACTTCTCTTTAGTGTGACCACTTTTCTCTCTGTTCTGGTGCCAGTCCAGTGCTGCTCCTCAAGGACACGGCTATGCAGTGCATGAAGTGCCTTGCAGACGCTGGAGAAAACTTCCCCTTACACCAGCTCTGATGCTGGGAGAGGCCTAGCCACAGCAACACGGCATTCAGACAAGGTCACTGCCTCAGCATCTTCCCAGGCTCTCCAGCAAGTTTTGCCACTTGTACCCATAATTTTGTTACAGAGGGCAAGGAAGGGGTAGGAAGAAGAAGGCACCAACAGCCTTAAAAAACAATTAATAGCCTTCACCATAATCTATGAACCCACCCTTTCATAGCCAAGACCCTCCTTTCTCCTGGAAATCTGTCCCAGTTGTAACAAACGCAAAGCCATTTGTTGCTTCAGAAATATCACTGTTTACAATTTAAATAATTTGCTTCATATGAACAAAATTATCTAGGAACACTGAGAAGAAAGAAGAAGACTAGAGGATGTGTACTTTTAAGCTAGTGGTCAGAGGTTTGAGTCACAGCTGCACAACTGATGTGACACAGTAAGCTCAAGCAGTCTAGCCAAACAATCTGTTATTATAGTGCTTCTTGTAAGAACTGTTAGAAAACAAACAAAAAATTGAGTCCAAAAGGATCCTGGATAGTTTCTCCTGGTTTTTTTTGGTTTTTTTAATTTGTGATTCCAAAGAAAATGTGAATTCACATGCAAAATGCAATCACAATACTCTTCTGAACTGTAGAAAGAATAAACAGTAAACAGGCAGTTGACTAACAAACCTGATGCAGTTTTTCTTCTCTAAGTTTCGCAAAATATTTTCAAATGTTGTGAATTAACACTCACCTGTATTGTCTTTGCTTACGGGATCTCAACAGACTTTCCCAAACAGTAAACAATAATATGTCTCAGCATCTTGATGACATTCATGAGGAACTGATAAAAATCTTTACACGTTCAGTAGAGCTAGATGCAGCCATTTCTTGGATGGAATATGGCATGCCTTCAGCATACAATACTACGGTCCATCTAGTGAAAAGGCAGAATACTATGACCTATTGAAATTCAAAACAGAAAACACATCGGAAGATTACATTCACTCTTGCTATTATTATGTGTTTAGGTGGCTAACGTTAACATTTTTCTTACTAGTAATGACTACAAAATCTCAGTTGTAGTTTCATTTTGGTAGACTCCTGGCACCAGAATTAAAAAAATATCATTCAGATGAGTCTGGCTGAATTTGTATCACTGTGAATATCTCCTGCAAGCACGGATACTGTCCCAGGACTTCACCTGTCCATCCCAACCTGCTTGTGTGTGTTCTGGACCATAGCTCAAGATGTGTGATCACATGTGCTTGCCAGGTCCTCCATCAGGAAATCTGGGTCTAATTAGGATAGCGTATCTTTATTCCAGCATCCCATGGTTGCTTTCATCGCATGGTTTGACTTACCTTCATTTGATCATTAATGAGTCAAAGAGAAGTAGATACAATTGACTAATTAGGAGGCTGGAAAAAACCTGGTCCAATTGTATGTAGAGACTGCAGCTAAACTTTCCAACTGTAAGCACACCAAAAGCTCCTTAGACAGATGTAATCTATTGATCTCTTTTCTATCTTCAGAAGAAAAAGTGCAACTTGGACCTCCAAGCTTGGTGTGAAATGGAGATAAATGGCCACGCCTCATTGATCAGAGCAGGGGGCTTGCTACCTTCAGTGGGATAAAAAATGGGGAATGAGGCATGATGATGCTGTGCTCCAGTCATGTTTGAGGGTAAGGGATATAGGGGAAATACATGTGCATACATGTGCATACACATCAACATTGCTAACACTGGAAAAATAAACTTTGGCTTTGAAAAACTTCCTGACTTCATCTAGAAGTGCAGAGGCATCACAAAAGCCTCATCCATGTACCCTCTTCCAGGATAATATATAATGTAGATGATTAAGAGCACGGTGCACAGGGAATGTGGATAAAATACCTCATCTTACTAATTACTGTTGTGAATTTTGTAGCCCACAATAAATCGGGACTGTATTTCTTGCCCTCTTGCTGACACTACAATGTACAAGATGACATCTGTTTACAGGTTAGAGGAAACATAGCTCCAAGTAGATACTGAAGCAGCCATGCTGTGAAGCACAGATTCATTTCACATACTCCCTCTGTTCAGTCATGTTATTTTTATATTGAGTTAGAATGAAATCTGCCCTAAAAATCATTGATGTGCAGTTGCTGTTGCAAATGCAGTACTCTGCTGACAGCACCCTTCAAAATGTCTCTGAAAAGGAGCAAGATGTAGGAGGAAGGAGTAAGTTAGAGGATACAAAAGGCACAGAAAGGCGGTAGGTGGTCCAAGAAAGTACCAAGAGCCTTCATATGTGCTGCAGCATTATTTATTTCATTGCAATGAAGAAGTTTACAGCATGGGATATGCTGTGTCCTTCTGAGATCTCAGGATGCAATCACAGCCAATATTAAAACTTCCATTGACTTCAGCAGGATGAAGATTTTACCCCAAGCCAATCTACAAGACAGATGTATTTTGAGTGAAGTAGAACTAAGGACAACAGAAAATGACATTTCCCTGGCATTAAGCAGCTAGAAGGGATTCACAACCACCTCAGAAGAACCGAGGAATAACCATCTCCATTTTAAATCAATGCACATGTTAGGTCTGTCTTAATTTGAAATGATGTCAAGAAGAAAACTCTCCTGGAAAAATAAATTTCACAAGGTAGCAAGGGAAATAGACAAAACTGTTTCAATGAAAACTTCTGAATATTTTCTTCTTTCTGGTTTCAGAACCCCATAAATATAGTCTGCCAAACTTCTAAAATCATTTTGTGCACTGATAGAAACTTGGTTTTCTTTTCTCTTGTGTATATATTCCTATTTAATTTAGTTTCATGCAAACTTAGGATGAGAAAACACAAATTATTTTCATCATGAATATAGAGAATGTGGAAAGTAAAGACAACAGCCTTTCTAAAAAAAGAAAACTGAAAAATAAATACATGGAGAGAATAACATTGGAGAGAATTGTCAAAAATGAAAAGTGACAAGGTATTTGCTTTCCTAAAATAGAAACTATTTTGATCAGAAAACTGAAATATTCTCAGTTTTATTCTGGCTTCTTGACTTGTTTTAATATCAGGAATGAAATACTGCACCCCCCAAATGGTACCCAGTATTTAACACTGCACTGCTTGTTACACTTTCCCATATTTTCCTCATGCAAAACAACCCATAAGCAACTGAGAAAATAATATAAGGCAATACAGGCAGAAGTACCATCTTATCTAATTGAAATATGAGCTATCAGAGAAAAAATTATATTTGCTAAGGTTCAATAAAGAAGGTAGGTCTTAAATGCCTACTAAAGTCTTTGCCTTTTTGTTGTTGTTATTGTTCTCTTTTCTTTCTATTCCTTGTTTGATTTGGGCTTTCATGTCACATGAGTTGATGTTTAATATAATATATCCCAGATATGTAATAAAATGCATATTAGAGTATTTGGATTATAATAAATAATGTTTAGGGAAGTTCTTAGGAGAGATGTTTGAAGACAACACTTGTTAAATGTGTGCAGCACCTAGCTTGATGAGAACAAAATTACACAAATATCTTCTCTATGCTGTTAGATAGGGCTAACTGGGGGATACTACCATATTAGAAAAACAAATGCTTACACCTGTCTTGTAACACTCTTTTCCTTGTTAAGAGAAGGCAGGGGCAGCTCCTATAGGGCTTTCCACTCTTTTAGTACCTGTTCCTGCCTGCCTGCAAGCCCTCACCTGCAGCATACAGGGGGAAGCCAAAGCAGTACCAGTGCCTGCGCAGCAAAGGCTGCAGCAGAAGAGGAAGGCACTGGAAGTGGGTTACCTGCAAGAAGTTTATTCAGGCCATAAGAAAGCATGTCAGGATGCTAATGAGTTATTTAATGCAGATCCAAGGTGTAGCATGTAGCAGGTTTGGGGAAGTGAACGTAACATGTATACCCATGTCTGGGATGTTGAGGGACTAAATAAATGTGTTTTTTAAAGGCCCTATTAAGTATTTCTTCTTATGATTGATTAAAAAAGGATATATTTTCTCTGCAAGCTATAGTGAAAACCAGCCTTTCTCCATTAAAAGTATAGACCACAGTGCTTAATTCTTAAAAAAAAAATATTCATGGAGATACTACCACTGCTCTCTGATTGCAGTAACTCTTAATTTAGAACTTTTACATTTTCCTACTAACAAAATTAAGTTAATCATTGTTATGTTTCCAGAGGTAAGCTGAGGTATTTAATGCTAACATGAAACTTAGGGTAAAAGTGATGTATAAATGACAGTATGTGATCTACAGCAGTATAAAATAGGAAGCATGACCAATTTTATAGTGGACTTCTGTACTTCCTCTCATTCTTCATTTTTAATCACATCTCAGATGCTAGCACTTAAATTAATTACATTTGCACCTGTCTTCAAGATCAATAAGATAATTTTGCAGCTCCTTCAGTACTTTTCCTTCACTGACTCTAACTAAAACATGGCTGTCTATAATTTGAACTGCTTTTGTTTCAAAAAAATCTATAGTTTGAATGTGATACAAACTTATATATTTGTTGTCCATGTTTTCTACCACAAAATTTCCACATAAATAAGACATCTTATGAGACATTTTATAGCTACTGAGAGGTTAGTAGTTTTTATTTAAAGAAAATAGGATATTGTTTTAGTATAAGCCATCATTTATGTAATGACCTAGTCAATATTTTATAGTTTTTTCTCCTTTTTTAACTACAGCAAGCTGTGTGCTTTATGATTCCCCACAGCCTTGGGAATATTTACTACTGCAAGCTTCCTATTCCTTTTATGTTCCTGAAAGGAACCTTCTGAAGCCTGGTCCAAGGATTGAACCAGTGAGTACACTAATCCCGTTCCTGCTCATAGGTTAAATAAACATTGCTAAGGAATTTAAAGGTGAAAAAGCTGTCTTCACCAAGGCTTTGTGAAGTTTATGTCCAATAGAGTCTGGGGTCCTTAAACAGCACTGCTAGTCTATAATACTGAAAGATATTGGGAAGACTTAAATATTGGGTGGCATGAAAATAGTGAGGAAAGATTTAGTGATAAATATACATTGCTAAATATACATTTAGAAAAAGAAAGAGGGAAGAATATGAAAACATCAATTCATAAAGAATTCTTTTGCCATAGAAAATACAATTTTTTCTCAAGGATTTTTTTCTCTGCAGTTCAATCATTCTGCTATGAACAGAAAACAGATCTTTGGGGGAAAAGGGATGGGAATGTGTGGGATCTTTTAGGGAGGGAGCAAATATATTAATATTTTGATAGAAGTGTTACCATGTATTCTGTATATCTATCTTTCTCTGGCATAAAACTGAAAAAATGGTATTTCTTCCAAGCTGTGAAGACATTCCCAAACAAGAACAATGCTGGCACTAGGTATCAGTTCGTAAATAAAGACAGACCATAATAACACCTTGAATTCAACAGTTCACACTCAAATTGGAGAGAACAATAACTAGTAGGAACTACTACATATTGCCAACTCATAGGATTGAAAGCATAGGAGGCCTTGTAAAGGTCATGAGTGAACAAAATACAGATACCCTGGCAACAAAGCGGCTCTTTTATGTAATTGGGAAGAATTGCTCCCAGATTCATTTCTATGAATGAAAAACACACGCTTTGATATTCACAACTCTCAAAAAACCCTCCAGTACTAGCACCTGAAAACAGGGAAACAATTGGAAATAATTTGGTCCTTTCAAAAACTTATTGTTCTCAGCTGCTGTTCAAAGGTGTCAAGAGCCAGACACAGCCCTTGCATAGGTGGAAGAGCCAGCAGAAAGGAGATGAGCCATTTAAGACATGTGAGGAATGGTATCCACCGACACTTACAGCAGTTCAATATGTGTACTTGGTCTGATGCAACCTTTTAAGAAGGCAGAGCCTCAGCTGGTCTACAGCTGCCATGGTTTGGCTGAAGGCCCCTCAAAGGGACAGCAGTGCCCTTCACAACCCTGCTCCTACTCCTGAACTCAGCTACTGAAAAATGTTGCTGAGGTGCCTTGAATGCTTTTCCTAGATGTACCTTCTATAATTAATTCTTTCTGTGCACCCATCTGAACCTAGGACATTCACATAAGCAAACAAAATTGGTGCACCTGTGAGAAGCTGGTCATTTTCTACATGTTGGTGCATGAGAAATTGTTTCTGAAAATGAATCCTTTGCAAAATTTTGTTTTCAAAACGGTTGTAAAGGCTGAGCTAAAGGCTGGTGTTGAATTTTCATGGGTTTAAATTGAACATGTTCTGGTTCACCACAGAGATTGTCATGATGAGTTTGCTTTCTATAATCCATTCCAGTTCTTAATCTTCATGCTTAGTGGGGAGTTTGGAGTGGCTGTGGAAACCTGAGAACCTCACTTAGGAACAGAATAACATTTACTAAGCATTTTCTCTTCTTTTTGCATAGAAGCTGCATATGTAATATGACTGAAATGGGGCAGCCATGAGGGTGTGCAAAATATTACACAGGCATGATTTATATTCCATAAGATCCTCACAGAGAAGGGAATGGTTAAGGGGAAGAGTAAGTTATATTAAATATTTAAGAACCTGCTACATTCCATAAAAGCATTAGCAGTGCACTAAGCAGCTAGTAGATGCTTATCATTGCTTTTGTGCTCTTAAATTACTCTTTAACTATTTAGATTAGGATAAAAATTATGCAGACAGCAGAAAGCAAGTGGTGCGATTTCACATTGGAGAAGAATGAGGTTGTATATTCTGAGAAATAAAATTATTGTTGAGCGAATAATTGCTACTCCTATCTAAAAAGCTAACCAAGTGTATTTTTTACTTAAATAAATAATTCCTTGACTGAGAATCAAGTCAAAGGAACCCACAGAGATCAACTACTCCACCAAAACTCATTGACACTTTTACTTCTATTTCACAGAATCACAGAATTCTAGGGTTGGAAGGGACCTCGAAGGATCATCTAGTCCAACCCCCCTGCCAGAGCAGGGTCACCTAGAGTACATCACACAGGAACGCATCCAGGCGGGGTTTGAATGTCTCCAGTGAAAGAGACTCCACAACCTCTCTGGGCAGCCTGTTCCAGTGCTCTGGCACTCTCACAGTGAAAAAGTTTTTCCTGATATTCACATGGAACCTCCTATGCTCCAGTTTGCAACCATTGCCCCTTGTCCTATCATTGGTCATTACTGTAAAAAGCTTGGCTCCATCATCCTGACACTCACCCTTTACATATTTGTAAACATGGATGAGGTCACCCCTCAGTCTCCTTTTCTCCAAGCTAAAGAGACCCAGCTCCCTCGGCCTTTCCTCATAAGGGAGATGTTCCACTCCCTTAATCATCTTAGTGGCTCTGCGCTGGACTCTCTCAAGCAGTTCCATGTCCTTCTTGAACTGTGGGACCCAGAACCGGACACAATACTCCAGGTGTGGCCTCACCACTTCAGCTTTTTGCAGAATGGAGACATGACAGGTTCTGTTGTATTTGAAAACATGCTTGTTTTAATAGGAATATTTGCAGTATCAAATATAAAAAAGATCAGTTTAGGTTTTAATATTAATTTCATAATCTGTTCCTAAATTGATCAACCTTTGTACTGATTCAGTTTTTAAGATCATAGATCATACTTCTCCTAACTCAGGATGCAACCTCTTCATTAAATACTTTTAGTATTACCCTACAATGTTTGTTGTCCCTTGATGGTGTGTGCATTATGTATGTCACACATGTAATAGCTACCTGGAAGTAAACATTTTAGAAATGAGCTAGGTATAGAGAAAAACCCAATACCTAAGATCGGTGCTTTTTCATGTTATCCTGTCAAAAGTCAGCCAATCCGGAGCTAAAGAAATACACATTTGCCATTGACACAGCTTGCATATATGAAGTGTAAGAAATGAAGTATCTGCAATGTTTAAATGAAACAAGCTGCAGGAATTGTACACAGCTCTTCTTAGCTGCCTTGGGATAGTCCCCCTGGTAGCTGTGCTCTGATTTCCCTTATGCTGTTGGTTTGAAACCAGAATTAACTGAGAGCTAGAGCAAATGTCTGAGAAAGCGTTAAACAAATTTCATACTCTTGTGAACTTAAGAAGCAAATTCAGGAGTTTCCTAACTGCCAGCTCCTCCAGAGTCTGCGAACTTTTCTTGTTTCCCCAGAGGTCTTGTTTAGGTTCTTGCAAGAAGAGGTATCCTAGAGTGTGGTAATTAGAATTAATAAAGCCAGCATAAAGATGGACTATAACTTTCTACCGTGAAGGGACAGAGGTGCATAAAATTCTAATAAATAAAGCTCAGAGAAACCAATTGCTTCTACCTGTTCCCTCCAGCCTCTTTTTTTTCTCTTTCTTTGGGGCAGCCACAATTTGTGGCGGTTTTCATTGTTTTACATTGCACTCTCTTCACAATGTACTGCAACACTAGTGCGTAATCTCTTTCTTACAGGGAGGGCAATAAGAGGAAAGGAATGAATTCATGAATGAATGTTATGGACAGGAATATTTTGGCAGGCTACAGTCAGCCATTTGTTCATTCTTTTTGATTCCAACAGAACTGAAAGGCCTTTGCTGCTCATCCCACTGAGGGACTGCAAAGATGGACAATGGTGGTCTCCACAGACTCCTGTGTCTCCATCTACCCATCTCTTGTTTCTTACTGCATCACAGGACAGCCTTTGGCCTTAGTACCAGCATACTGTATGGGGAGTACTGAGATCTTTCCTGAGACTGGGCTTACTGGCACTAATATTTATATACATAGCAGAAAAATTCTGTGATTTGAACAGTTGTACGTTAAGTGAGGTATAAATACCTCAGAAAACTAAAATAATCTAGCCTGACATGTCAGCCACAAAGATGCAGCACAGACAGGCAACAGCAGGTGAGGACAAACAACAGGAAGGCAGAGAGATGAGAAGGACAGATGAAGGTGAGACCTTCAAGCCAGCAGAGTTCTCCAGGCTAGCTTTTCATTTGAGAAGAATACTTTCTATCCCATCCCCCAGTTGTTTCTTTACTTCCTTCCTTCTCCCTTTCCTCTTTCCCTTCCTTTCTACCTAGGTTGCTACTACTCATCCATCCTTTTCCTCTGTTTCCCCAAATATTACCAACACTAAACCATGTCCTTTTCAATAGCCCTGTTTTAACTGTATTTTGATTGTGTTAAAGCAAGCAGGGGTTATGGGACCATAGCTGAGGTGACTTTGAGAACATTTATATACACATCATCTGGTTTGATTATAGACACATATTTTTAGAAACAATATCTGCACCATGGTTCTGTTAATATCATAGGGTTAGTATCACACTTATCCCAGTTTTTATATTGATTTATAGAGCCACAAATTACAGAGAATACTGATACAGGGAAAAAGTAATTTTCATGCACAAACTGCCATTTCTGTGGCAGCTGTGAAACCTGGAAGTCAATGTAAAGAAGAGGACTAGAAGAGAGGGGCATGGGCTAATATGCATTTATTACTGAGATACCATAAAGAATTGAAAATAAGGATTTTTATATATTTTTTGTCCATATCAGAGATTTTCAATTATTTAGAAAATATAAAATGTTTTTACAGTTTAGAAACTGATAACTGTAGAAAAAATATTCAGCAGCAGAGGTGTAATGTTTTACAATATTTACACTGAGTGTGAAAAAAAAAATTACACTTCTAGTTGCTATTCTGCACTCTAAATTGCCTGACTTACAACAATGCAATCATTCACAGCACAAAAAAATTTAGTTTTTATAGGATGGGGGTCTGCTTGTTACAGGCCAAGCTGAAAATTAAGAAGTTTGTGTCCAAATGCAGATCTTAGTATCTGCTCATTATTTCAATACTGCATGTGTGTGCCAAGTGGCAAATGTTTCTTGTGATTTTTCTCAAATCTCAGTAACAGGAAGATGATATCTCCCAGGGAAAGAATTGGCAGTTTTCCATATGTCTTCAAAAATCCACACTTGGGGAAAATTTTTTCCATAAAGATGACTTTTTTTTTCTGATGTCAATATGCATAACTCTTCTATTAACCCTGCAGAACTAAAAGAACAAGGCAACACACAGACAAAGCATGCAATCAAGGAACAATTAGGCCTATCTGACATAATTTATGTAGAAAATTGAATTTTTTCAAGGTCTGCTTTAGAAAGAAAGGCAAAATTTAGAAGATTTATCCTAGAGCTGGAAAGGTGAAACAAATACATCTCATACTTAAAGCTTTTGTAGACAAATGAAGTGTTATTGGCAAGGGAGGAAAAGAGATCCTAAAAATGTTGGCAAATTTGTCCACCTTTCTCAGTGGTTCGGAGATGGAAATTGCTGTTCTCTGGTGAATGACAGCTAAAAGGTTTCCACGGATGAAAGTGGTTTTGTTTAAAGATTTTATAAAATACTTGTTAACTCCATAAGTACCATATTAACAGATGGATACTTTAGGAAAAGATACTCAAGTAGAAAATCCAGACAAGTCCTATTTAACCACTGCCCCATAGAAGGTGAGAACAGCCTTGCCTTAGGATGGATGGCAATTTAGAAAAATCCAGATTTGAGGAGCAGCGTGCATCTCTAGATCATAAACTCTTCAAAGGAGAGGAAAAAAAACAGGAGAAAAAACCCATTTAAATCATCTTCATTCGTGCCAGTGTGCAGTTCGTTTTGGCCGGTTGCTAGAGGAGAACTTTACTTGCAGCGTCAGCTAGTGGCTGTGGAAGAAACTGATTAAAGATGAGAACACAGGGCTTGATTTTTCTGGAGCGAGTACTTCAAAGCTGATCCCATGGGCTCGCACGGGCAAGCGGCTTCTGACAAAACCCATGTGCTGCCTGCAGCAGAACATCACAGCCTTCCTCAGCTGTTCTTCACCCAGCCCCTCAGTCATGTCTGCGCAAGGTTTCCTCTCCTGTCTTTTGATACTCACTTTCGGATCTTGGGCAAGTCATGTAATCTCTCTGAACAAATTTTTCATTTTCGTTTGTATCTTTTTATTTCTTCCTTCTGTGGCAGCTTCCATGGACTCATTCAGATCTTCAGCTGAGGACCCAGCCCTTCCCACAGCCAGTGTTATTTTTGTTATTTCTATTTATGTCAGCTCTGGAGGAGACCAACTAAAGGTGAAGGCCCCCTTTTGCAGAGTTCTCTGCATGCAGACAAAACCAAAGAAAAGCTGCTGTGCTCTGATGACATTTCAGGTTAAGCATTGTATTGGGTTTGAGTGGCAAGGCTTTGGTAGCTGGGGGCGTACAGGGGTGGGTTCTGTCAGAAGCTGCGAGAAGCTTCCCCCATGTCCAATAGAGCCACTGCCAGCCAGGTCCAAGGACCAGCTGCTGGCTAAGGCTGAGCCCATCAGGGACAGTGGCAGTGTCTCTGTGATAACATATTTCAGAAGGGGGGAAAAAAACACCTGCTGTGCAACAACAGCCAGGAGAGAGGAATGAGAATATGTGAGAGAAATGACCCTGCAGGTGCCCAGGTAATGGAGAAGGAGGGGGAGGAGGTGGTGAAGCAGCCTGTGATGAAGACCATGATGAGGCAGGCTGTGCCCCTGCAACCCATGGAGAGTGGAGCAGATGTCCACCTGCAGACTGTGAAGGATCCCTCATGAGAGCAGTTGGATGCCTGAAGGAGGCTGTAGTCCTGTGGACAGCCCATGCTGAAGCCCTTTTTGGGCACTTTCACTGTAAAGGTTCAAGGGCAGAGGAATGCAGCTGGGGACTAGACCTTTATTCTGGTCACATATGTTACAGAGTAAGATAGTTAAATCTACATATGTCACTCAAGTATGATCATACCATGTTCTGCTTATTGGGTAACTGGCACTTAATACATTTCTAACCTTTAGCTGTAGAAAGTCCTAACTCTTCTTTGTATCGCCCTTAGATAAAATATCCTGTGACTTCATTTCAACCTAAGACCAGTAAGTTGATCTAAATAGCTTTATAATATTACTCACATATGTTAAACTATTACACATAATCCTATCCTACTCTAACTGCAACAATTAGCATAAAGAATTTCCTATATTATCATACAGAAAATTATAGATGTGGGTGAGATAAAAGACTTAGCATTAAACAACAGAGGGGGACAGCAGGTAGCAAGTAGCAATAAAATGCTACTGACCAGCATCTAAAGATAATGAGAGGATAGCGCCTGCCTACTCACTGGAGAGCTGTGCAGTTAGAAATCACGTGGACTGTACATGCAATGCCTATTGCAACAGGGTCTGCTTCAACATTAGAAGCTGATTGAAGAGCAGGAAAACGATCGCATTCTCCACAAGTCCTTATAAATGGTAAAGTCGTTTTCTTAAAAGTAACTTATGGAAAAAACCCCACTTTTTCATAAACTTCACAGTTGAGTGAGAAATGAGCTGAAGCTTCTGAGACAATTTTCTACACTTCCATGGAGCAGAACTGGGAAGTGTGGGGGTGGCTCCGTCAGCACTGCTGGTGACTCCCAGTACCCTGGGCACTCCTGGGTTTGTCTCCTGACTTCTCCAGCACCCTTGGATGTTATTGCTGACCCAAGTTCTGGACTTTGGCCATCACCGGGTAAGGTGGAGTCACCGTCCCTGGGGGCGTTCAAAAAACGGGTTGATGAGGCACTTGAGGCCACGGTCTAATGGTCTAATGGTTAGGGATATGATGGGATAAAGGTTGGACTCGATGACCCTGGAGGTCCCTTCCAACCATAATGATTCTATGATTCTAAGGGAACCAGGAGATGGAGGTGATGCTCTCTGTGCCCTGTTGCTGTCCCCTCCCCCTGTGGCAGAGCCCAGGCTGACCTCGCCGCCGGCACAGTCGCACGCGTGTTCTCGCCTGACCCCGCACTGGGTTTTGGTGCCTCTGGACCGGGTTCCCTCTCTCCCCTTTCCCCCTCTCCCTGCAAAGGGGGGGATGGGGGGCGAGGGGAGGCCGGGCGGTGCCGCTCCGCCGNCGGCTCTCAGCCCCCGCCGTGCTGGTGGGGTTGGCTCTGGGCAGGGGCACCGACTGGACAGAGACAGGGAATAAAAAACCCGGCAGCCGCCGTCAGTGAGAAATAAAATGAGTTTGAGCTGCTGGAGCTGTAATTCTCACAGGAAACCCGGAGCAGCCCCACTGGGGGTGGCCTGACCGGCCACAGGCAGCCTCTGCATAGGTTGGCTGCATAGCGAGTGCTCCCTGTTGGACCGCACCGAGGGCTGCAGGTTCTTCTTTGGACCTCAAACACCTCAGCTGTCTGATCTGGGGGGGGTGGCACTGACACACGTGTTCACCCTGCCCCCACCCCCTCGTAAGCACTGCGGGCACACCAGGTATTCGGGAACAAGCCCATAGCATTCCAGCTGGGTAAGCAAGGGCACTGAGTGCCCAGCCTCAGCTCTTCTCACTGCCCAGGATGTCCTTCCCTGTGGCCAAGGATGTCTTTCCTTCTGGCCGAGGATGTCCTGCCTTGTGGCCAAAGATGTCCTGCCCTGTGGGCGAGGATGTCCTTCCTTGTGGCCAAGGATGTCCTTCCCTGTGGCCAAGGATGTCTTTCCTTCTGGCCGAGGATGTCCTGCCTTGTGGCCAAAGATGTCCTGCCCTGTGGGCGAGNAGCTCTTCTCACTGCCCAGGATGTCCTTCCCTGTGGCCGAGGATGTCCTTCCTTGTGGCTGAGGATGTCCTGCCCTGTGGGCGAGGATGTCCTTCCTTGTGGCCAAGGATGTCCTTCCCTGTGGCCAAGGATGTCTTTCCTTCTGGCCGAGGATGTCCTGCCTTGTGGCCAAAGATGTCCTGCCCTGTGGGCGAGGATGTCCTTCCTTGTGGCCAAGGATGTCCTTCCTTGTGGTTGAGGACGTCCTTCCTTGTGGCCAAGGATGTCCTTCCTTGTGGCCGAAGATGTCCTGCCCTGTGGGCGAGGATGTCCTTCCTTGTGGCTGAGGATGTCCTTCCCTGTGGCCAAGGATGTCTTTCCTTCTGGCTGAGGATGTCCTGCCTTGTGGCTTCCCATTTTCACACTACATCCACCCCAGTTCTGGTGAGTAGGGCACTCTCTGTGGGGACTACATAGCAAACCCAGTGCCTGAGATGATCTGAGCTAAGTGGCTCTTCCAAAGAGGTTGATCTGCTTTTCCATTCTAGGTAATTTCAGAAATACGAGTTACAGTGCAAGCCAGGAAACTGTCTGGGCAGAACTTGAGCGCAAGGGCAGAAACAAGAGCTGAGCATCCAGGGCCTCTTCAGGCAGTTCTGCCGTTAGAAAAAAAGGCACGTGGAACTGTAGCCATAAGGTGCAACCAAATAAATTGGTAGCTTATTGATTGCATCTGTAAAGCACCAAAAGTTCTCCAACTGGATGCATTCCTGTGTGACCTGCTCTAGGTTGTGCTGCTCTGACAGGGGGGTTGGACTAGATGATCAAGGTCCCTTCCAACCCCTAACATTCTGTGACTCTGTGACAGATGCAGCCTAATTGTGGGATAATCAGCTTGATTTGGTGATAGGAGCTCTGTACAGTAAACTCATGCAGAGTTTTAATGCAAGGATCTCCAGACCTAGAATAATTTATATGCTCTGGCTACTTGACTCCCATACATGTTCCACTACTCTGGTTGTGAATGAACAGACTGTGGCCCATTATCATGCCACTGTCTATCAAGTCAATTTGATAAACTGAGGGGAAAACCCCACAATTATCAATGCATGCAGGTAGCAGAGAGCAAAAGACAAAGACTAAATTTATGATTAGAGAGTAAAGCCATTACCTACGTTAGTATCTCCAGGAAAGGGACTGGAAAGGAAAGGAGAACATCTGTTTAGAGTTGTATTTTCCCTCAGCAGTGGTGTTTTATTCATGTTATGAAAGAGATGAAATCCTGGGTGTCCAGGATTTTGCTTTGGGCTTTTCTTTTACTAAAAAGTGCCCTAACAGAACATCTCTGCCATTTATTGAACTCCTGCTCTGCTGCCTGGCTGCTGACAGCAGAGAGCACAGAGTCCAGAGAGGAGGGTCCTGGGTGGGCAGACCTGCTGCACCCGCATGGCACAGGGCAAGAAAGGGAGGCAGGGACCACAGCGCTCCTCGCTCACACCAGTGATGGCTGGGCTGGAACCAGCAGCTACCCACTTTTGGAATGGTCCCTTCTCTGCCTTTTGATTGTGGTATCCTGTGTTGAAAGGAGCTTAAAAATTAAATCATGACCAACAAAATGTCCTGGTTGTTTTTGTTTAAGGACCATACAGCCAGACCGGAAAGAAATAAAGTCAGTCCGTAAGCCTTTCTACCACCTGTAAATTCACAAGCACCATGTGAATCATGAAGAACAAAGGCACGTGATTTTTTTTTCATCTGGCTCTGCCTAAGCCTTGTTTCCTTCTCAGCTGTTCATAAAGAAGTTTCACTGGAAAGAATAATGAAGAGCTAAGTGCCTCTGTTCTTCTCTTGTCCTTTTGCCTCTAGAACTAACACTGAAGCAGGTCCTGGAGTAGAGAGGTAATTAGATATGCAGATTTATTTGATTAACTGTGCCTAACACTGCACACATAAGGATGTTCTGAAAGACAGTAACATAATTATATGCAAACATATTACTCTTTGACATTTCCTTTGTGAGCAAATTATCCCAGCACCTTATTGTTAACAATCTATTATTTAGCAGAACCTGCTTGGCTGCCAGAAGCCCAAACGTAACTGTGTAACTTTAGGGGCTATGTTAGTATTAATAACAGTGCAGTTTCAGAAGAAAAATTATTCTGAAAAAACACTGAAGCCACAAAATCAAGCACTCATTGTAAGAAATACTAGAATTAAGCTTTCCTGGGCAAGCTTGACTTGATCTTTTTGTCCACATATGTACTAATACAGCTTTAGTTAAGTGATAATAAGGAATTTCCCCTAAATTCTCCTGAAATCCTAATTCTAAATTGCTCAGAGTTGCCTTTTTTTCCTGTCTTTTCATTGTAGGAAATTGCTTGTACAAGAAAAAATATTTTCTAAAAAGGAGTAAATTACATTGACTCATCTTAATGTCCAAGCCCCTGGGGACTGATTTGATTTAACTCATTGCAGCCCCACAATGAGTTAATTTTAGTGACTCAACTTTCCTCTAAATGTCCTGAGATTCTAAGGAATGCAAAGCACCTGCAGGAGATGAGAATTTAAACCAATTATAGATAAAATTTGAAAAACACTCAGAGAGACTATTGGTCTAATTTCAGCCAAGATCACAAGAGAATTTTGTGCTAAAAATAGTCCTTTTTCTATTCTAGAAAAAGAAGCACAAAGCTGAATTTTTAATTCTACAAAAAGTATTTCATTTTAAAAGCTCAGTGAGGAGTAGAGCTGAGAAACAAGGCAAGTAGAAGCAGAGCAGCAGAAAATCTGGAACCTGACTTCACGGTTATTGGTGCCTAAGACAGAAATATGAGGAAGATACTTGACTTCACTAACTTTATTAAACGCAAGAGGTAAGGGTTCACATTAAATCAGTCTCACTTGTTTTTGATTCAAGGAAGTGTGCTGTAAGAAATGACTTCCCTGGGTTTAGTTTTCTTTTCTGCAGTGCTGTTCTCAGTCAGAGCTAGACTTGTGAAAATCTGTGTGTGTTACTGTACTGGGGCTGGCTGGGGTGGGGTTCGTTCTCTTCCCAGTAGCCCGTAGGGTGCTGTGTGTTAGACTGGTGATAAAGACAGTGATGATAACACACTGGTGTTTTAGCTGTTGGTGAACAGTGCTCGCACAGAGTCAAGGCCATCTCTGTTTCTCACTCTGCCCCCAAATCGAGGAGGCTGGGTGTGGGCAGGAATCTGGCAGAGGACATGGCTGGAACAGCCAACCTGGGCTGGCCAAAGTGCTAGTCCATACCATAGAACTTCATGTTCAGCAACAGCACTGGGCTAGTCCTTTCCAAAGCAGCCATTGCTTGGAGACTTGCTGAGCATCAGCTTGTTGGTGGGAGGTAGTGAGTGTTTGCCTTTGCATCGCCTTCTCCTTCTCCTTCTCCTTCTCCTTCTCCTTCTCCTTCTCCTTCTCCTCTTTTTCTTTTCCTTTTTCTATTTTCCTCTTTTTTCCTTTTCCTTTTTCTTTTCCCCCATCAATTACTAAACTCTCTTTATCTCAACTCAGGAGTTTTTCCTCACTTTTGCTCTTCTGATTCTCTCCCCCATCCTGCTGGATTCAGGGGTTGAGCAAGCGGCTGGTGGGTGGTTAGCTACTGGCCAGGGCCAGCCCAGCACAATTAGACAAGATTGCTGATTGTTTACTGTCCATCTGAATATGTGAATGATTTCAGGATGGACAAAGACTCAAAATAGCAGGTTTTGCTAGCAGATTCATGCACAGAATTCCTTCTCACCAGAGCTGGCATTTCTATGTGGCCCTACTGAGGTGGAAGGCAGGGTTTGAAATCAGGAACTTTGCCACTATATGAATTTCTATAGAAGTAGTTGAAGATTTCTATGGTTGTATAACCCTATATGGCTCTGCCACTATCAGGGGTTGTAAGTCTAAAGGGACCTTGTTTCAGTGAGGGTAAGGAAACGCTTTAAAATGTACATAAATTACATTCTGTTAAAACCTTTTAGTTTCAGGGTCAAATGGAAGACCTGTCATTTGAATGAATTATCTCTTGAAAATACTATAAATGTTGGTAATTAAATCAACTAATTAGGGAAAATAACAATAAGCAGTTGGGTTACTTGACTGAACCATTGTTTTCTTCTAATAAAAATGTCTAGTTATGACATTATTGTTTTTCTTTAGGGTTTTTTTTGCACTTTATATTTCTGTCATTTCAGTGATCGCTTTGTGTTTCTGAAACAGTGTCTCCTGCCCTTTACTGATCAATTTAAGTTTGTTTAATGGAGGAAGAGTAACCATGCTCAAGTGTTCTTCATAATATATTTTTTTTAAAAAATCTAACTTTCCTTAACCATAAACCAGCACATCCTTTCCAAATGGGAAATTTCAGAAAAATTGGTCACAATGTATTGGTACTGATACTTTCACTGATATGGAACTACCTATAAAGAGGGAAATAGTTAAACCAGTAGTGATTTCTCATCAACTAACATATACCCAGTGGCAAAGTGCAGACCATGGTGACAATGAGTCATACAGTGCCTGGACCATGCAGTAGTTTTAGCTATTCTGTAGTTATTCTGATTGCTTTGTTCTTGTTTTCTTATCTATTAGAATTAATATTCTAAATATCACAAGGGCAAAAATGGCAGCAAAGAGGGCTTTCTATAAGCTCATCCCAGCAGCATGAAGTTCACAGCAATAAGTCTGTGCAACCTTCTTCCTTGATGTATAGTTGTCTTGCAATAAAGTTTCCTTCCTATGTCCATTTGAACTAGTTCTTTGAAGCTACCACCACCTAATATTCAGCCAGCCTCTCAGCAGAGGTGAAAAGCAATCATTTATTTCCAGGAAAAACTGTATATTTAAACTGTAAACTCTTGATAGGGAGTGTCTCAACCTGAACTTAGTACAACAAGGCATAAATTGTGATACTCTCTGATGCTACTGTAATGCCAGGACTCCTTTTATGTTGAAACATGTCTCAATATGTCTTTTTTAAATTGTGAGTGTTTGGTCCTATACAAACACCCCCTTCTACTACAACTGTATGGCATATGTCTTACCCTAACAATTTTGCACTCGGACACAATGTTACTAATCACTAAAACAAGACATGGAATTTGGGAACCACCACACTGTAAGTAACCACTATGAAACTAAGCTGTCTCCTTGGCTCTTCAGGATTCAGCTATCTCAGGATCCAGCTCATTTAAAGAAACAGATGTAGCTGTGTTCTGCAGCCCTATTCACAAAAATGCTTGTAGATCAGCAGCAGGCTGTGGTGGTGTGGACCTCCCCCTCACTGGGCCAACATTGTTCTTGCTTTAGTTACAAGGGTGGTGAGCCCAACGTTGTTCTTTCAGTAGCAAATGCAGTGGGCTGAGACAACCTGGTGCTTTCTGACCTTAACTACTGGAGCAATGAGTTGAAACAATTGGGTACCCACAGCCTCCTTAGTCAATGAACAACCTTGTGCCCTGGTGGGACAGCCCCATGTGTCAGCAGCCAAGTAGCATTGTTGGGCACAAACTCTTCTGTTGGCAGTTCACTGTGTGAAGAGCCAAAACTGACAAATGAGGAAGGAGGGATTAAACACACTGTGGAATGGGACAAATATAAATAAGTGACTTGGGGATGTGGCTAGAGAAGGCAAACCAGGAAGGCACAGCTGCTGACATGCAAGTCTCCCTACTTGGCTGAGGCTGGTACTCAGCTGCCAACAGCTCTTCTCCCACTTCTCTCATTCTACTACTCTGGTACAAGGAACTCCTGCAACATCTGGTACTTGACAGAATATGTTCACAGGGTATTATGAAGCCAAATCCCTTGAAGGAGGTGCCTAGAATAGATGAAAGAGTTCTCAAAAGGCACTGAACAGGGATAGGATGGAGGCAGAGAATCAGACAGCAATGTGGTACAACAGTGTGGTAAAAAGGCCAGTGTGCTCTCTGGATGCATGTCTGTGGATGCAATTTCAGTAAAGAGAAGATGTTTACACCAATACACACAGCATGGATGACCTCGTGTGGGATGCTGTCCACAGCTTTGGCCATCTTCTCCAGAAACATAGAGGCTGAAAGAGATGGAGTTCTGGAATGAAGGGCATATGGTCCCAGATAATAAGAATTTGTCCAGCTTTGCTCAGCAAAGCAATCACAAAGTCCATAATTATAGATCTATTGACTCTGAGGAAATACTGCCTGGCTAAGGAACAGAGGGAAATGTTTAGGGTTGTCTTGTGTTCTTAGCAGAGTACTCTTCTCATTCTCTGGGAACAGGGCCATGAAGATTGTATGTAGCATTAACTTTAATGTCATTTCATGTCAGTTCTGTTAGATCAGGAAAGAAGGTAAGCCTGTGATTATGAGTCATTTTCTCTTGGACACTGTTCATCTCAGGTTTTCATTTCAGAATCAGACTTGGTCCAAAATCTTGTCTTTGATAAGATGACTTTAAAATCCTTCTAAAACAAACAGAAAAAATAGAAGCACCTATCTGGCTGTGTAATGAAGAAAACTAATCAGAACGAGCTCTGCAGCACTATTAGGTTATTGCTCTAGTATAGTTTTCCTGTAGTTTTCAAGACCTCCTTTGTCCTATAATTATTTAGTTCATAGCTTGTTTAAAGAAAAACTCCACTGCACAATACATCTCAGATATGTTCTTCTGGCAAGCACTTTCCTACAATGACCTTATGCTCTGAAATGGAAGTATTTCCTTTTATCTGCTTAAAGTTAGGCTTAGGTACAAGCTTTCCACTGTTCTGTTTCTTTTGGTAGAGGTAAAAATGGCTTTAGGTTGAGAATCAACAGCGTAATTATTTATACTTACATATTTGTTACATATTTATACTTATAGATGTTTATGTGTACCTTAGGAAATTGCTTTCCTAAATAGTTCCCATAGTACACTAATACGCTTAAAAGCTTTGTTAACCTGACATCACTGTAAACAAAGGCTACTGTTTTTCTTAAATCCTTTTGCTTCCCACAGCACACAAGAAGAGAACACTATAATGTGAGAACTATATGCTACTCCTAGCATGTTTCTGCAGTCTTTCAGTCACTGCAATTCAGTGATAAGGATGCCATTTATTTTTAATTTATTCAGTCTGCTGTTGAGTCATAGCTGGGATTAGACTTTTCTTTCAACGAGGCAAATTGACAGGGATAAGAAAAACACAGTTTCTTAGAAAAATAAGTAACCCCAAGAACCCTGACAATTTTATGCACACACCCCTCCTCACTATTAGTGTTCAATATGTAACTCTCCAATTACTGTGTTTGCAAAGCAACTGTCAGGCTTCAGGGAGGTATAGCAACACAACTCATTACTGTCACTCAGATCCTCTGGAGTTAGCACACGATAAATTTAATGTACATCAGTCACCGAAGGCAGCTGGTGTTATCTACTAATCGATTCACTCAGCACAATGTCAGGCTCTGAGTTTAATCCCTAGTCGCTTGCTGTTTTCAAAAGATCAGACAGTAGGATAGCATTGAGGGGGTGCAGAAAGGATGTGTGAGGAGCAAAGTATGTGGGGGACAAAGGGCATTCCAGGTGTCAGAGTGCAGAAGAACTACATTTATTTTTTCAGCTGGTAGCAAATGAAAAAATGAGAAGATACATTTCTCTCTGACTGGTTTACAAGAACAAACAGAAACTTCAGGTAAAATGCCCAAAGCTCCATTTTAGTAGGTGCTTTGCAAAGAAAGAGTAAGCCATTTTGCAAGAGGTCTTACTACTGAGGTAATCTGAAATCTGGTTTGGAAAGCTAATTCCTGGATGAGTGAGGATTCTCTCTGTAGTATCTTCTTTAGAGGCAGCCATGGCTTTTGCTGAGCACTAGCTCCTCTTTCCTCAGCAACATTCCCACTATTCGCCGTGATTCTGAGGGCTGTTATGATGCATCAAACCAGCAACTGCTGCAGAAAACTGAGTAACTGGAACAGCATAAACAATAGGTCCCTCCCTGTCAGATCCATGTTTATGGAAGAGTGAATTTTCCCAACAGCTTCTGCCACAAGCTGATTTGGTTGCTTCTAAGGCACACCTTGAAATATTTGGGAGGAACAGATGTGGAGCGGATGTGCCGTACAGCTGACAGAGCTTTTGGAGCAAAGCCAGGACCCACATCTGTGATACTGCAGTACTGAGATAACCCAGGTACCACTAAGGATTCACTGGAAACCACATACATTTCAGATGTTTATATGCCACTATCTGTTCCAAACCTGACTTCCATGCTTGTAATTGTAATATTCCCTAAGCTGTAACTCCTCTTTACAGACAGGTTTTGGAGGTGCAGATGAGCATAGTGTCCTGCCCAAAGTCAAACAGTCAGTTGAGGAATACAACGTTTTTTGTAAATCCAGAAGCTAAAGCTCCAGCATCTAGGACTTTTATCCTGAACTCTAGCACCAAACTGAAGTAACTACACCACCTGAGGAACTTGAAGTGACCTCCACTTAAATACTAGGGAGATGCCATCTCTGTCAGAGGCTGTAATGATTATGAGCAGAATACCAACAGAAATGGGCTCATGAACCCCTGGCACAATAATGCTAGCTTTCCTATGGAGTTGACAGAAGAGTCAGTAAGACAGAAATGTCTTAATTCTCACCAATCTACTACAGACTCCACATTGCTAATGCCTGCTGGGACTCTTTCTTTAACAGAGGCAGCTAGGGCTTCTTCCTCCTTCCCTGTTTTGTCTCTGATCACAGGGCAAAGCTCCAGGATGCCACAGTATGATCAAAAGGCAATCAAGATTTATGGAGTGATCACAGATCTCTTAGAACACAGAAACTTTACGGTCCTTTCTGTCCCGGAAATGCTGCACAAATATTAACAAAGGAAAGCTTCCTTTTTACAGTGCAATACGCTAGAAGATAGTGTCTGAAACAAGTCATAAGTGTTAATGATAAATTGTCCTCATGAGAACAATTTTCTGCTTTTGTTATTTACATAACTTCCTGGATCTCAGATGAGCAGACTATCATGAGCAATGAAAGAAAAGATCCTCAATATGCTATGTAAGCATCATACAAAAGAAGAGGAAAAAAAAGGGCAACCTGAAAAAATATCCAAAAGTAATCAGAACAGATTAGAGGTTTTGACATGGCATCTGTAACTTCTGTTATTATGAGAAGATATTCAGATATAATTAGCCTCCATATCACAAAGAATTAGAACTAATAACTTTGATGCAAATGTTTGCAAGCTGGGGATGTAGCATTCTTAGAGTCTCTGAAAGAAGCGCTTTACCCTTTGTCTGTTATGTATGAGGACAGCCTTAAAGAGTTGACAAATACTTTGAAGGGTCAAAGTTGTCTGGTGATACTAATTACTCTGGTGATAATAATTACTTCCTTGCAACTGAATAACTTTTCTTCTTATTTGTTGTTGTAAGAGTTTATTTTCAGTATGATCCATTTAGCCCCCTCTGCTTTCTGTAAAAAGACTGCAGATGTTAAATATCAACAGGGAATACGCATGAAAGGCTTGTGCTTGTGTTAGGTTGATTTTAAGGACTGTATTTGTAATTGCATTCAAACTCTGTCCCACTGATGATTTCAGGTTATTAAAGTGATCCTCTATTGTCTCACACCTGACACCTGTGAATCTCAATCAGATTGCTAGACAGCAAAATGCTGTCATTAAATGGCTTGAAAGATTTTGATTTTACAACATTTTTACAGCCACACTGTGCAGGTGTGAGTATCGACAATAAAAATAGCCATGGAGAAGCAAACTTCACATTTTGGGATTCTGTATATCACATTACCTGGGACTTTATGGGTTCAGTTCTGCTTCATGCGATCATGGTAGCAGCTGTTACTTAGAAGTTCTCAGAATCTCACCAAATCAAGCCACATCAGTTGATTAGCGTATCAATATACTGACAATAACAAATGCAACATATTCACAGAATCACAGAATTCTAGGGGTTGGAAGGGACCTCGAAGGATCATCTAGTCCAACCCCCCTGCCAGAGCAGGGTCACCTACAGTACACCACACAGGAACGCATCCAGGCGGGGTTTGAATGTCTCCAGCGAAGGAGACTCCACAACCTCTCTGGGCAGCCTGTTCCAGTGCTCTGGCACTCTCACAGTGAAAAAGTTTTTCCTGATATTCACATGGAACCTCCTATGCTCCAGTTTGCAACCATTGCCCCTTGTCCTATCATTGGTCATTACTGTAAAAAGCTTTGCTCCATCATCCTGACACTCACCCTTTACATATTTGTAAACATGGATGAGGTCACCCCTCAGTCTCCTTTTCTCCAAGCTAAAGAGACCCAGCTCCCTCAGCCTCTCCTCATAAGGGAGATGTTCCACTCCCTTCATCATCTTTGTGGCTCTGCGCTGGACTCTCTCAAGCAGTTCCATGTCCTTCTTGAACTGTGGGGCCC
>VZRW01014100.1:103959-115083 GCA_013398125.1 Aegotheles bennettii
CAACTCTCTAACTTCTTCCCTTTAACCAGTTCTTTAACCACCTCACTACCTGATCACCAAACCCATACTTTATCAGCTTATCTACAAGGATGCTGTGGGAGACAGTGTCAAATGCCAGTGTCAAATCAAGATAAACCACATCTACCGCTCTACCATCATCTATCCACCTAGTTATTTCCTCATAGAAGGCTATAAGGTTGGTCAAACATGACTTACCCTTGGTAAAGCCATGTTGACTGCTCTTAATGACCCCCTCATCCTTGATATGCCTAGAGATAGTGCCAAGAACAAGTTGTTCCATCACCTTTCCAGGGATGGAGGTGAGGCTGACCGGTCTATAGTTACCCGGGTCCTCCTTCTTGCCCTTCTTGTAGACTGGAGTGACATTTGCTATCCTCCAGTCAACAGGGACCTCTCCTGTTGCCCATGACTTACCAATTCAATATTCTGTTGTTTATATGATGATCTTTTCCAATCTTATTCTAACAATTCACACTAATACTGTTTTATCATCATCATTCCTTCAAAGTGATACTAAATAAAGTGAGATGAAAGAAAATGCAAATGGGCGAAAGATGAAAAGAGAAAGAAAACAGAATCAAATAAGTTAATTAATGGCAGACAAACAACAGTCAAAAAGAAGTTTCTCAATAAGTTGCAAGTGACATCAAATTCAGAAAGCATCTTGGGGAGAAATAATAAGGTTACCAAATCTTTTTACATACAATTAAAGAATGTATTTTGTTCTTATCTAATGAGAGAAAACATCAGCAGTACTTGAAAAGGAAGTGTCAGCTTATGACTTTTGTCTTGCACCTCACAACTCTGCAGAAAAGGGAACCGAGTTGGGCAACAGAAGACACCAGCAAAACTTCCCAGGGCTATTGTTTGCTTGCTGGGAGACATTGGGTAAGTCATTTACCTTTTCTTCAAGTGGGTTTCCTAAGAAAATGAAGTTTACACAGCCATATTCACTTCAGACACGTCAGCGATTTCCTGGGCCAATTTCCAACATATCTGACAGAGAGTAGACTCCAAAGATACTACATTCCCTGAAGTTTCATGAAGTCAGTAGTGGCTTCAAGAAAAGACGTATTACTGTTGCCTCTGACAGAATAGCCAGTTATGTTTTAGACATCAGAGAAGGTACTAGATAGTACAGAGAGATATTAAGGACAGGGTTTTTTTCAGTTATGCCATCCATGGAATTCTTTTCCTCTCTCCTCTCTCCTCTTCTTGTATCCTTAATTTTCCTCTACTTATCCTCCTTATTTAGATTTTAATTCCCTTGAGGCATACTAGTCTGCTGCTCTCTCTTTGGACCGTAGCACTGGTGGAAGTATCAGTCAGCTTAGATCTTGCCAGTGATTCATCTCATAACACAAAATTATGTTCACCTCATACAAGAAGTAAAAGGATAATTTCACTAATAACTGATATTTATAGAGAACACACAGCACAATAAACAAATGGAGCTGTGTAAATTTCTCTTCTGACATATATATTTATTTATATATATATTTATGTATATATAAATGATCTCAAGGAAGAAAGCTATCCATGTTTCACAGTTTCATAAGACACGCTGCTGAAGTTCTATAACACACATCTTCAGTCTGCTTTTCCACAAAGCAAAATCACGGTTTACAAAATCAAGGTGAAAAAGTAAGTTGGGGTTAAAAAAAAAAAGTAAAGCATAGTTCTACTGCAAGATGTTACAGACAGATGTATGCACTGTTCTAATAGGTCATGTCTCTCAGAAATAACTCTTCTGGGAATACAGTGCAAGCCAGAATACTGACAGACTTTCAGAAAAGTCTACAGCAGTGCAGGAACTGATGAGATTAAAATCTTATGGCTGAACTTTATTCTAAGGAAGAATAGAATATAAGAGATTTTCTTGCACTACTTCAGCTTAGGACAGAAAAGTTCATCATGTGACCTACAGAGTAGCAATACTACAGTTAAGCCAGTTTTAAATATAGAGCATTCTTACCTATAAGCTACTATTTAAATTTTATTTTATTAACCATGTCTCCTATTCACCTTTATCATATGGAAAATGTATCAGAATTAATTACCCAGAGGGTATGATACTAGGTGACCCAATGTTCGAGGCACAAGGAATAAAGAATAAACAGTGTCCTCTAGAATACATTTTCTTTGGTAAATGAACGATTTGATAGCTGTATAAGTAACGGGTACTAAAGAGATTTGTGGTACAATTCAGTAAAATCTTAGCATGAGATCTAGAAAAAGACTCTAATTCACGAGTATTCACGAGTATTCACAAGTGAGGCTATCTCACAAATTGTTTCCAAATAATGTAGCACACCTCAAAAGCCTGATAACCTGTTTCTTCCACGACTTCATCCACAGTGCTCAGTGTTGTACTACTCTAAAACTTCAGGAAAATAAAATTCTTAAGTATGTACTTGTTAAAATTAAACAGCCATCCCTGGAGGTAATTGAAGGGCTGGTATGTGCACTCTGGAATTCCTTCACAGATACAAGAATTGGGTTACTACTCAACTAGTGCTATGAGGACAGTTTTGAAAAACAAAATAGATGAATTGAAAGGTAAGGAAATGCTGGATTCAGAAGAGAAGTTCACTGTTTATAACAATTTCATGATTTGCTGTTCATTAAGTACAGATCTGAACACTGCCTAACAATTCACACAGCAGTTAAGTCAGATGATTGCAGCAGGAGCAAGAACTAGTTCACTGAAAAGGTGTACTTACTTCAATTTAAATGGAATTTAACATAGATTGAACTGAAGTTTTCTTACTCGAGTATTCTCACAGCACTAGTGTGAACAAGAAGTGAATATAGCCCGGTTTTATTTGTTTTTAAGAGGAAGTTCTTGAGATGTATTTAGTACATAACACATTATTATAAGTCCTGCCAAAGTTAAAGTTTTCAGTTAAGAAGACTATAAGAAAAAAACTTCATCATCATGAAAATCTTTCAACACAGGCATTGCCTAAGGCATCACTGAGCTTTAGCTGTGCAAAATCTCTGGTTACCTCATAGGAAGATAATTCTAGAAAATAATTTTTTATTTTGATGGAATAAACATTTTAGTGTTCATCCATAAATAACCTAGCAGTTCACTTTTCAATTCTCATAAAAATAACGTTTTACTGAAAGAGAAGAATCTGTAATTTTGAGAATATGGTGTGTTGTTCCTCTGTAATAAAGAGGCTGAGCAGTTGCCTGAACTGCAAAGCTCATCTGCAGCTTAACTACAGAACAATAAACTATCCTTCTTAAATGCAGAGGCAAATCAAGGATACCAAGGCACAGAAGAGAGAGTTTTAATAGTTTGCCATGAAGTATTTGGTTCTAAACAACACTCCAGTAAAGCATTATTATATCTGAGGCACAAATTCCCTACCACATGTTTTTTCCTCTAGTAAAAGTTTCCATTGATAACAGGAAAATCACGGCCATTTGTATTTTCAAGGAAAGTAAGCACTTACCAGGAGAATGTTGTCTTTCTCTACTCTCTCTTATTTGATCTATAATACTTAGGTTATTAACCACCTATTATAATTTGATTGTTGAAACAATCATCTGCCCTTTCTTTTTCCCTTGGGGTGTTAGAAGGAAATAAAACATGTTTGCAACCAAAGTATTTGTAGGGTGAGATTGACAGCTAGTATATGACTTCATTAAGCATAGAGTTATTACAGGATTTACAAGTTTTTCACTGAACAATTAAGCTTTCAATAAAATAATATATCTATATATCTATAATATATATAGATGGAAAACATGGGTAAAAACTACCTGTATTGGTGCTACAGGACATTGGGTCACCTCAGCAAATGCACTAGACAATCAAACATAAATGTTTAATCTTTGAACAGGACCAGTGAATAATGTCATGGGCTTTTAAATTGTGTTTGCCATAAATTGAAAAATTCAGCAATAGAACGAGATTGATGTTGTTTTGCTGCTGGCTCTACACATTTATTCCAAATCATGAAACTAATTGTTTCTAGCTAGGCTTCATCAGGCTGAAAGCAAAACTGTCTCTTGCATTTTTTTCCTATCCATCAAACTACCTGTGCACAGTAAATTATGACTGTTATGCTTCATGTTCTCAGAGTTTATCTGGCTTTAGTGGATGTCACAGTAAATAGTGAATACACATGCAATCCATTTGTTTTAAAGGGGGTCCAGCAGAAGAAAATCAAGTGTTTTAGAAAGGACCTTTTAATAGGCAGCTACTTGATTTTTAGCAATTCTAATAACTCTAAGGAAAATGCTGAAATGAAGGAATCTGACAAAACTACAGCATTCTAAATGCAAGACAATGGGTAAATTATACTAGGCTCTTCTGGTGTGCCATGAATCAGTAGTCATCTGTTTGCTTTGGGTGCTTCTCCTCTTTCTTTGGGCTTTCAAGGTGACCACCTCTCCCACCGGTTTGCCATTAGCTTCCAGCTGAAGATGCTATTTCCCACTCCTTTCTTCCTTTTACCACTTTGGGTGCTTGAGCACTACCAAGCATTTCCTTACACCTGTTGTGATAAACCTGGCAGTACAAGACTCAGCACCTCTTGGCTTGTCTCTTAAAAATATTTATTGCTCCTGCCCTGGCAACTGATGCTTGTTTCACTTCTTGCTAGTGTTGTCCTCAAAATTTGTGATATTATAGGTGGCAACCTAATGTACAAGGTGGTAATAAACCCTCCCCTGCCTTTCAATAAGCACCCCCAGCCCATGGGACGTATGCTCGCTGGCTATCCTAATACACCATTACAATTGTCCCAGCTGTAGCTATCAAGCCTTTTGCTGTCAAACTTTAAAATGACAAAAATTGTACATTCCTCTTAATGCTATCACAAACAGGAATTACTGTAAATGCATGTTCTGAGTCATGAGACGATATTATTTTGTAATGCTTTTGGCACTTGAAAGAAATGCACTGAATTTTACTAACCCTCATTGCTCTCAAGGATGTGGTATAGTTGTAGAGGCTTCCCCCCAGGGTGTAAATGAGGAAGAGTTTTTGTTGTCCAAAGGCTTCATAGATTGTGGTCAGCAGCAAAGGTTTCAGTGTCTTCTACTGGATCAGGCTTTAACTGGAAGGAAATTTGTGGATAAAAATTAATGTGGGAAGGCTTTTTTCTATCTTCTTATAAAGGTTGCTATAAAAACCTAACTCCCAATCTCCCAATGAGGTTCAGAGTGGACCACCTTGTTTTCTAAACTCCTTCTCAGAGAGGAGTCCGTGTATGGCTGAATCTACTGGTCCCAGCCTTGGGTCAACAGTTTTATGTCTAAAGGATTTAGGTGTGGGGATGTCAGTGTTGTGCTTTAACGCATAATTATGGGTCTGATGTGATTTGGAATAGCAGCAAACTAAGGTACATGGACACTATTATAATGAATCACAAAATTGGATGATATGATTTCTAGCAAAACTTCACCAATAATTAATAAGTTGCTATAATCAATACAGAGATTCAATTAAAGATTTTACAGAGTTTCTAAACTAAATCGCTTTCAAACACACACACACAGATACAGAGGTTAAGCTGTGTTAAGATGTCAAATTTTGGTACCTAGTGATCGTTGAACTGCACAAAAAGAAGTTGCAACAAAATACACCATCAGTTCATCAGCAAGATCAAATTGTAGTAAATTAATGTCATTTGATCTATTTGCCTCATATATGAGAAGTAGCAGACTTTAACCTCCTCCATGAGACACCGGGTAGCAGTCTGTTGTGATCCCTGAGAGCTCCGAAGGGCCTAATTTCAGGATCAGTATTTATAAGGTCACAAGATGACTGACTTTGGTCAGTATTTCTCCATGATGGCCACAATTCGAATTAGGTCACCTTGGCAACTTTCTGAGTGGGCGTGTGATTTGGGCAGGAGGGGTCTCAGATACCTTTTCCAGACAACAGAGTTCTGGGTGTGGTTAGGGAGTGCCTGATCACCCCAAATCACCGTCTTTGCACCAGAACTAGAAGGAAGAGCAGCTCCAAACAGCTCTGCAGTTTGGGTAGAGCAGATTAAACAGGCAGTAAGGATGAGAAAATATAGGCAGTTGTGCCAGTGACTTTTCCACCTGAATTTAAGTGTGCATTCTTCAGGCAGTTGGAGATTGCTGTGGTGGGAGTGTACAATGCCGAAGAGCTGATACGGTATAGTCAGCACTTGTGGCTACAGTTGTTGATGAGCCACCCAAGTGATGAGTGAGGGCTGAGAGCCTTTTGAGGAGATAGACTGGAAATGAAGTAGGCACCTCCTTTTTTCCAATTCCCTGCTCAAATTTGGGTTTCTGTCCTTTTACAAGACGATTCCCAGTCCTTGGCTTCTGTCTCTGACTACACACTGTGTGATGCTTGGTGGTGGTTGCAGTGGGGTCACTTTCCCAGGCTGGGCAAGCGCCTTATCCTGCTGCTCAGATGCTTCCCCCGTCTCCTTCCCTCCCTCCTTCCCTGCCTCCCTCCCTCCCTCCCATTTTCTTAGCTGCTGCTTCTTTTCTTAAAAAACCCAAAACCTCAAAAATATCTCAAGGTTATGCATTTTCAATGACCACCCGTGAGTTGTGGGGCCTCTGTTTCAGCCTGTGCCCATATTTTCAAGACCTTTGTTGTTATCCCACGCCTAAACTGTGTCTTATATGGAGAAATACCAGTGATCAAGCTCTGGCTCAGACATAAGTTTCTAAAAGAAGTTGGTAACAAGCCTAACAGGACAGGATTAGGGCCTCGCACTGGGAGTATGTGGCACACATAAGATGGGTGGCCTGTTACTAACACTGACAATACTAGATTTACTGGGTCACTGGGTACAAACAGACTTCCATAGATATGCCATATTAGTGTGTTTGGGTTTAAAACAAGGTGATATTAACATCTGTGTAGTGTAGTTCTCATTTCACAGGTGCAACAGGCCTCTGCTTTGGCTACACTTCTGCATAACCTTGGGTAAATCACTTTGTCCCTGGGTCTCAAAAGTACTTGGTCCTTCATTATCACAGTGATTTTGTCAAATGCCAGCTCTCAATTAGGTTTTCTTTAGGAGATGTCAAGACAACTTGATATCTTGATCCCTAGGCAATAGCCAAACAAAAAGCCAAGAGTTAGAAATGAATGCAGAAAGCATCTTTTCTCTGTGCTCAAAATCCTAACTCATTAATGTGGCCCTGGGGAGTTTTGTCTATTTTTGTGTTATTAAATGAACAGAGAGAGAGACAAAGAGACACCAAGTAGCCTACACTTACATACATGTTCCTGGAGTATGTTTGTTGTGAGCTGAAATCTGTTGTGAGTCTGATTCAACGCGAAGGTCTGACTTTCCCTCCTCTGACAAGCAGATTTGTGCCTGCTAGGGAACATTTGTCTCATTCAGTCATTGAGCCATTTGCTGATACTGGTTGCATCAGTCTAAACCCGAGTCTCCATATGAAAGGTGGGTGCTCTTGCCACCCACTTATGGGGTAAATGGTTTGGCCTTTCTTTGAATATAGTTTAAGTGCACATTATGTATACATGCAAAAGGATGCTCAATGAATACTTCAGAAAAAGTGGTTATTCTGAAGATCTTGCTCTCAAGAAAGGAAGTGTAAGAGAAAAGGTCATTTAGCTTTTTGTTTAGGGGTTACTTCTGTGCTCTGTGGAGGGCTTTGTGTGTATTCAACTAGAAGAAATAAAGGTATTTAGGCAGAAATATTGAGGTTATTACTGGGATCCAAAAGATGAAGTAGGCATTTGGAGGGCAAGTAGGTGCCTAACTGCCCCTTCATCTGGGCTTTCATCTTTGTCTTGTCCGTAAAGTGGCAATACTACCCTCAGGTTTGAGGGCTTTTAGTATTCCTCAGAGCTCAGCCAGGGCATTTCATTGTACCTCTCTTTTTTATTAGGTTGAATTCTTACCAGGATGCAAAAGAAACAGCTGCCAGAAGTGAGGCAGAATATGTGATGGAGGACAGAATTGTTGTCAAGAAGAATGTTGTAGTTTGATAGTTTTGAGACAACATAGTTGTAGACAGTCACCTTCCTTGTTTCATAGACTATAGGCTTAAAGTTGGATCTAAGCAGGGACTTCTAGTGCCTGACTGCAGAAGAACTACTGAGTCTATGTTAAGGGATGAAGTTCTCTGTGCACAAGCTCAGGAGAATTAAGCTGGTAAGTGCCCAGGATTCAGGGTAGGCAGCACATTTTGTGACAGGCCCTGCAGAAAACTAAAACACCTTCAAGAGGAACATTTGTAAAACTCCTTATCTCCTCACAAATATAGGCACATATGAGTGTCCACAGTTAAGTGTCAGGATAAGAGTAGGCAGGATTCACAACGTATCATTTTCTCCAATGTCTCTCACTCTTTTCCTTTGAGAACTGGTAAATGGTTTGGCTTTTCTATGAAAGAATATACAGTTTGGGTGCAATTCTGTCATAATTCGTTTAGAGTACTCCTCCAGGGAGTGTGAGACTTGTGTTCTTGCTCCTTCCAAGATCAAAAGTCTTGAAACTATTCTATTTCCTATACCTTCACTACCATGCTACAATAAAAGGGAACACTAGATTAGAAGAAGTTGTAGGTCTCCTGTGGCACCCTGTGGTGATAAAACACCTTTCATGTGAACAGAGGAGACCAGAGCTGCTGCCTGTTCCCTTACAGACAAGCTCTGATCCCCCTTATGCTGGAGCTGACGGTACCACAAGATCCAACCCTCCAAGGATGGCTTAGGCAATAGCATTGGAACAGGAATAAAAACTAATTCTTTTGAGCTTAAAATATTTTGTTCAAAATTCACTGCCAGAAATATTATAACAAGCTTCTGAGAAACAGATTTTGAGCCTTGCTGCTGTCTGTCACTAAACTGTATTCCACTGATTTCACTCCAGCATGCTCTAATGAGCCTCTGTATGGTTCACAAAAGGTTTAAGTCTGCAGCTTTAATTCCACTTGTAACCTGCAGCTTTATAGAATAAGTTTATGAAAATAGGTATCTGCCTGTTCTTTCTTTTTTTTTTTTCTTTTTCCTGGAGTTTATTCTGAGAAGCAGCATAGTTTATTGTCTTTACTTTGAAAAGAGGAAGGAAATCCTCAAATACAGTAAGATATTTCAAGATCTTTAGAGACTGAATGGCCTGTTTAAACACCTTAAAGCAAAAGTTGGAATCTGAGGTACAGTCCAGTGACTTAACTATAAACCCAGTTTTTCTTTGAGAACAAAAGACTTGCCGAAGTCTCCAGAAATATTTCAGTGCTTTGATTGAGGTGCTTCACAAAATTAGTCCTGCAGGGGTAGCATGTGCAACATACAGATACCAAAAGTTACCGTTATGCCCTTAAAACTTCACTGGACTCTTTTCCAAAATTTCATCTCCTTGACTCTTCTGCTCTGAGAAATGAAGCACCCATCAACCCTCTGGTGCAGGGAAGGAAGATTTAGGCTTCCAGTCCCATGGAGAGGAGTAATTGGCAGTGTGACCTCTGTAAATGTCTGTAGAGTACAACTGCAAGTGCTAGAGACTTTTCTCCACAGAAGCCCTTGACCAGCTGTAGGAATTTCTGTCAATGGCTCTCACATGGCCTCAGACAGCAGCAATTGCAGCAATTATTCCAAATTAGCAGCTGCTTTGCTTTAGCCTTTAACAATAAGAACTTTATTTGCAAACAGAAAGAGTCATTGCTATAAATAGATGTGGTAGAGGTCCCACTGAAAGTTTTAGGTACCTCCCTCCACTCCCTTGTCCTCCAGTCGGATGCAGAACAGCTGCTTGAAGTCCAGCCTCCCAACTCCTGTGTGAGTGAAGAGCTGGCTTTGATTTCTCATCAATAAACAAATACAAGAAAGGCTTTTTCAGCGGATGGGAGCAGTCCTGTTTCCAGGTAACCATGTCCTTTCCTCATTGATCACTATGGAAACCTGATTCTCTCCTTCTGTTTCCTCTAAATAAGAAAGCATGTTTCCCTGCTAGCAGAGAGGAGAACTCTTTGATTTCCTATTCCAGTCCTCGACTCCGCAATAACAGAGGGTCACTTTCAATTCTAATGTGAGGCGCTTAAATTTCAGCAATGTCGAAACAGACACCCCAGGCGGTCTCACAGCTGCTTCAAAATAACCTGCTCAAAATTCATTGAAAAGAAATGAAAGCCCTTTTTCTTAGAGAATTGTGCTATTATGCACAAAGACATGGAACACAATTCAGCTCCCATGCCTTCCACCAGCACCTCCTGGTTGATCAGGCCTTTCAGCCTACGGGTTAATTGCCATCATTCTTAGCTGATGAAAAGGAGTTTTGAAAGACTTTCATCATGAACTTGAACTGGTCCAAGGTCAGAATGAAACTTTCTGAGAACGTGGATCCCATCTTAAAGATTGTTTCCCAAACCGCCTCCTGTCTGCATTTGTTCAAGCCTTCTCCTTACCAATTTGTGAATGCATACTAGCTAACATGAAATGGCATTGCAAAAATATAGATATACTTTACCTTTTGTTTTGGTCAAAATGCCCACCAGATAGTACTGACTTTCCTTATGCTTCCGTCTTCAACTCAAGTGTTCACAGTTTAGAACAAAAAAGAAAGACAGCAGCAAGTCCCAAGCTCCCAAACATGATGAAGTACCTAACTTTTGTTGGAATGCTTTTGATCACAAAAAGCTGATTTTTTTGGTTTCCAAAGGTTTCATGGATTCTGTCTCATGGTGTTATTTAAGTCCTGCAATATTCAATGGTTTTGGTAACATAAAGATCAGTTGTTTTTCTTCTTAATAATACCATCGTGTGTGTGGTTGTTAAAATATATGGTGGTATGTCCTATCAGTACCTCGGATGGGTGTATCAGCATTTTCCCCTACTTTCTAAGCTTGCTTACTGAGATCTTAGCTTCCCACACATTTCAACTTGTATATTTATGTGTCTTTATCCTGGGATCTTTGTAGGCCTGCAGCACTAAATGACATTAGCCATTCACCCTCAAATTATAACTATTGCTTTAAAGCTAAAGACATCTGGATTTTCAGACAACCAAGTAAAACAAAACAGCCCTTTCCTGTTATTAGCTTCCATGACAATCAGAGAATTAGTTTCCAGTCTAATAGATTATTTCCAACAAAATTACATTGCTTTTTTAAATTGCTGCCACT
>VZRW01014100.1:115092-282518 GCA_013398125.1 Aegotheles bennettii
GGGGGGGGGAACCATGGGCAGACAGGGTTTTGCTCCTTTGTTTCATGTTGCTTTAATGTGATTTTTCATCTCGAAATTCCTAATTTTGAGACACGAAGACTCTTTCAGGGAAAAACTTGAACTAAGAGCCAAGAGTTTCAATAATTTTGCATAAAATTATAAAAATTTAATAGCTTGCTCTAGGTGCTATTTTTTAGGTTTTCTTTTTAAATTTTTCAGTGATCTAAAAAAAAGAATTATTTTACCTGATCTTCCTCTGGATATTTTAAAGACTGCTTTTTATTCCCCTCCAAACATGCTACAGTTGAAATTGGCCGAGGCCAGTCACACGCTACATGCTGTATTGGTCCAGCTGTATTTTTAGATACCCCCCAGGAGAAACAAATGTGGCATAAGCAAAAAGCCAGAGAGCTTTTCCTCAAAGTGTATTGTTGGATGCTCTCTCTGCCAGAGAAGCCAGTCTTGCAGGTCTTGGGAGATCTATCTATGTGAGTTTTCTTACAGACTTCAAAGGGCCAGGATTTCACTCCAGATGAATACCTTGGAAAACAGCCCCACTTTGGCCACTGCATCAAAGGACTGGAGTGATGTAAAACAAAAGCTAAAAGCCCCTTTTCTGGTCCAGAGGATGACTCCCTCCAGCAGAGACACCACACAAAACAGAACTCAGCCCCAGTGCAGATGCCTGTGCATTGCTTTTCTTTGATGGATGCTCATCCCAGTTTAAGAATAGCTCCAAGTCATAGAAAGATTCACACTTTGAATTTACTGCAGCCTAAGATGAGACTGCATTCCTTGCCTCTAAAGTATTGCTCTTTCTCAACACGAAAGTCCAGTCCCCAGAATGGTACAAGCTTGTCAACCACACTGTAGAAAAAATATGCTTTCCCCTTGCATACATGCAGGTAGCATGTAGTACAGGTTTAAGAAGATGTTCTAGAATTACACTGTCAAATGCTGAGGTAATCCAAGTTGCTATTTCATATATTATAATAGTTAAGATGTGAAAAAAATACTCATTGTATCCTTCTAATTTCCAGTAACCGTCCTTTTTGACAGGCAGCAAATTCCTCTTCGTGCTAAAACTAACCACGAGCCAGCTGGAGAGGAGACTAAAATGGGGTTTCTGATCGGTTTCACATCAGACTTAAGTTAGGGTTTTTGGTTTTACACTGCGGTAGCAAAACATGCAGGAGCAGCAGCTCTGAAGTGTTCTTTGGGTTGCTGTCATCTCATAAGGAAGAGCAGCTGTTTACATATGGACTGTACAAACGTAGGCTGGGGTTTTTGCAAAGTGAATACAGCTGTAGGCTTGGAGAGTTCTCATTTCTATATTCAGGCTTGGAGAGCTATCACAAACCCTGTTAGCTGCTACATTTTGTATGTGTGGATATAGAAGTATGCATGCATGCACATATGTGTGTTCTGATATCCTACAGGCATAATTTTGTATCATGTTAAGAGGAAAAAGAACTCTATTTGGTTCTTGAACCAGCTACCTAGAAGAGATGGATCTTAAGATAAATGTCTGCTGGCAGCGTACCCATGCCATGTGGAGATGCTCACCCTGTGCCCTCCAGTTAAGCTCCAGGACTAGCACAGCTATGCCCTTGCAGAGTTCCTGTTAAATATCCATTATGAAAAACACTACATTAACACAGCAGGAATGCTCCAGGAGTGCAAAGGTGCTACCCGTCGGTGTGCTGAGCTCTGCAGGCATCCCGGCACATTTACAGTGAGCTGGCCTCTCCACCAGTGCTACATAGACCAGGCAATATTGCTCCTGCCCGTTTCCACAGTTGTAAAATAGATGTCACAACACAACTGAGGATTTTGAAATGTTTTTGCTCATGGCTGGTCCCCCACATATATTTTTAAACCCCAACATTCTAGTTTTAATGTCCCAGTGTTTTTGACAAAGGACAAAATAAAAATCATAGGAAGAAGAGCAATACATCCATTTCTTTTCCTAACAGAAAACATAAACCAAAAAGCTTCTTAGTAAGGGTTTGTTTCACTCAAATAAATAATGTTGATGGCAAACATCAAAATTTGAAATAGAAAATTGGTTTGAAGAATCAAAATACATTTTTAACAAAGCCACACAAATGATTTGAGGACATTTTCAAATTCTATTTTTTCATCAATGGTCTGTGTAATAACTGACTGTTTTGGCCAGCTTTGGAAGATATGCTAGTGATTTGTGCATCAGAAAGAGAATTATACAGACGATCACCTAGACAGTAAGGCTTACCTCGTGAATGTTTGCAAAGCAGAACTGAGAAACTTAGGTGGAAGCACCATAGAAATAAAAAAAACCCAAATGTAAATACTACAGAAAACTTGTAATAGGGTAAACCTGTAATAGGGCTAAAGTTTATCTTGACTGGTACAAAATATGAAGCTATTCTAAAAACCAACACACAAACAGAATCAAAGCAAGTAAACAAAATATTAAAGAACTACTGCAAAACAGTGTACTATATGAACCCAAAATTGTCACTTTTACTCTTAGCTGTTGCTGCCTTCGGTGAAACTTGGTCGCCTCGTATGCAATGTTTAGAAGTGCTTATCTCACTTGGATGCTCCTGAAAATGTTATCCATGAGCCACCTTGCCATTTTTTATGTTTACTATCTGTTAGAAAATAGGCCAGTGATTAACCCTGTGTGTAATAGCCAGTACCAAAAAACTTCAAAGGAGATTAATATCATAGTACCTGTGCCCCTCACTGAGTTCCCTCAATAGAGAAAGGCTGCATTGTGCCCCAGCACCCTTATTTCCAGCAAGGGTTGCAAGGAAGCATCAGGCCTCTGAGGATCTCATCACATAACCCCAAAATTTCTGCCATTGCAAATAGAAGCTAAATTGTGAACCCTGAAGACAAATGCACACACAAGACAAGAACTTTAGCTGTTTATGTTCATGCAGACAGTTTTCGTATCATTTTTTAGCTTCTTGGTGCAGTGTAATTTCCCTTTGTTCCAGCAGGTAGAGCTATGGCTTCAAATATTTCCCAGAAGAGCAGCTGCCCTATTCATTTGAGTTCCGCACTGTCTCCGCAACTGCACGACTTTGTGTTTTACGTTAGAGCTCTGAAAAAACAAATCCAAATCAAAGCACAGGCATTCTGCTTGCACTCCCATAATTGGTAGGAAGATAAAACTGGGATCCCATCAGCTGGTTGAGCCTTAATCTCACTATGATAACCGTAAGACTGCCCACAAACAAATACTTTGTTATATGCTAAAAGCCTAGCTATCATCTCAGTGAAAAGGGTACATGGTGAGGTAACACGTGAGGTGATATGAGGTGATATGATTTGAAAAATTACACAGAGAGATGGAACATCCACTCCTTTGAACTCCTGAAGCATCACCAGCAAAACCAAAAAGACTGATTTATTTTTTTTCTTCCCCAGTAATGGACAGAAAGGAAACTCTTCAAGATAGATGGTAATCCTGTGGATTAGTGTATTTTTTCAATTTTTTTAGCTAAGACTCCAAACACAGAACATAAGAGAATCTGAAAAATTTTTTCAAATCAGAGTTTGTTTAAGCAGTATTTAAACATTTCCACCACCACCACCCCACACCCCCCAGATTACCCATATATTTCTTAATTCATTCAAAACTTTCTGGTTTAGATAAAGTCTCAGCACACCCATAGTACTGTTGCCATTTGTGGATTATCATGGGTAGTTCATAACCCAATAATACTAACAGTTCCTTGACTTAGCCTTTTCTGAACCTCAACCCAGCCTGCATTGACAATTACACAGACTTTTACTGGCTGGAGAGAACTAGTCCACTGATCTTCAGTTTCTGATGAATGGATGTCTGCATCAGAAAGAGAAATGTCCCAAGTGCCCCTTCCCATGAGAGAGCTCACACTGAAAGCGAAGACTGAATCACAAGACATTGCATCCCCAGCCTGGCCCTGATATATGGTGCCAGACAAGTGAGGGGGTAGTTTCCCTACACAGAAACCTGCCTGTAGGTACTCACTGCCTGAGCAACATCTTTAGAGGTTGGATCAAGGAAGATCTCTTGGGACAATAAATTAACCTCTAAACACAGAGTCGAGTATTTGCATTTTACTGCTCTTTCTGGATTGAATTGATAGCCTTATGATAATTTGTTTAGTCCTTTTGAAAAGTACCTGTCCCACCCAAGGCATAATACTTCTGTAACAGAACTGTAATTATTGAGCTGTTTGAAATTGCTTATAAGCCACAGTTAGAGGCTGTGCAGGAAAACATGAATATTGGTTATTATAAAGACAAAGAATGCTATTCAAAATGCCTCCAGTGCTGTGGTAAAGAGCAACTGAATTAATGTGTTCTGACACCAGTGAACGGTGGTGTTTCCAATGCAGGCAATGTTAATTATATAGCTTTTCATGGAATTAATGTGGCAAGTGCAATTTGTTGGGGCTGAGTTCTCAAATGGTAGAAATTAGTGTAGTTCCATCAAAATCAATGAATCTGTTTTTGTGGAGGATCAAAGCAGTAGCGTTTTGCTTTTTCCCCTGCAGCCTGCTGATATTATATCATTTTACTCTGCTATCTTTCTTTATCGACATCAGTTGATAACTGTTCTTAACACGTTTGGGCCATTCACGCACAGCAGAGCTGCACACGTTGGCTTAGGCAACACCAGAGATGATGTGTTAGCCTCGATAGTATGTCTTCCTTAGTCCAATATTAGAATTGCCATGGAAACCTCTTAGCAACATAGAGGATGAAAATGGAATGGGAAAGGAAATA
Organism: Aegotheles bennettii; assembly: GCA_013398125.1. Taxonomy (NCBI): domain Eukaryota; kingdom Metazoa; phylum Chordata; class Aves; order Caprimulgiformes; family Aegothelidae; genus Aegotheles; species Aegotheles bennettii. Next base: position 119,860 of record VZRW01014100.1, read on the forward strand.
TGCAGTCAGTTGAAATGATAGTTCTAGGGGCAAAAACCCCAACACCACATAAACTTAACAGCCTTGGGAAAGCACAAGAAAGAAAACTAAACTGCATCTGAGAAGTTCATCTTCCAGACTCCTGGGTGGATTATCTTCTCATGTCTTTCATATCCTTCTGCTTTTTGTGTTAGCAACCAAAATAGCCAGGTTGTTGTGATGCCTGCCCTGGACATTGGATTACAGATTGCACAGGTCTCCTCCAGTCCTTGCAGAGCCTTGCTTTGGCCTGCTGCAAACTGGCAGATAATTCTGGTACCTCAGTAGTAGCTCCTTGTTTCTCTGTGGCTGACATGATCTTCTAGCATGATCTTTTTAGCATGGTGCACTGTGGTTCAGATACCCACCCAATCTTTTATTTTTAACAACAACCAGTTTTCCTAGAAGCTGAGCTTCAGGTCTTGGGCCTTTTATTCTTTTTTTTAACTGTGGGAATTTCCTTCTCAGAGTCTGTATTATCCTATAGAATACATTGAGCAATATACATTTATTCAGTCACTGACAAATGGTTCCTCTATGGTTTGACATATTTTGACTGCATGGGCAAGATTTAAAGGATTTTTAATGAAGTTGGATGGCTGGATTGACACACGTTGAAGGTGCCTGAGGAAACACCTATAACACAGGTGCAGACAACCCTCACCTCTGAGTTGGTTAGACATAAATCAGCTCCAGGCTGGGAACCATGGAGCCATGGTAACATCCAGGAAAATATACAGATTGAATACTGAATATATACATTCACTGGAGCACAACACTGAGGCAATGTGGGTATAACGACATTTCCACCCAGCTCAGGTATCCTGTAAATAACTTGAATTTGTCATTTTTGCAACCTGGAGATGCTCTGAATTCCAGAGGCCCAGTGTTTAGTGTTTTCTGAGAAATCAGCTACTGATTTTGATCCTTACTGTTAAATACTTTTAACTCTATTCACGTGCATACACACACTTTATTCTCCTGCATTCCTACATATTCACCCAGTGCACTTACAGTAAGTACAATGCTGTTTCTCCTGTAAATGATCTTTAACAAGCTTGTGCAGCAGGCACAAAAAGTAGGCTATGTAAATGACTCAGAAATTAGGATTTTCACAGGACTGACAGCTGACATTGTACAAATAGGTTCCACTCCTACTGGAATTCACAAGGGAGATTCAAACAGTGAATAGTGTTGCTTTCAGCAAGGCCAACCTCAACAGATACATAAATGTCTAAGCCAAGCCAAGCTAATCATTGTTTATAGGTATCTGATGTCTAAATGTCATGTTGGAAATCACTGTAAAAAAAAAGAAAATACATTTTATAGGTCTTTTATGTTGTCTTTGTTTTAAAGACATTTTGTTTTTCATTTCCAGGAGAGGGCAAATAAAATAGTCAGGGAGTAAATAAAATTCTCAGGGAGTAAATACAGTAGGACAAATATCTTTAAAGATCAAACACAAATTACCCAATAATATCAAATTAGGTTAAAAGGTAATATTGTACTAGTAAGATGTAAAAGTAGACATCCCACTAGATGGCCAAAAGCTTCAAAAGCAACAGTGTGTTGTGTGAATATTGAAGAGGTAGGCACTTTCAGTTACCAACAGGCTTCTGATATTCTTCAGTTTTAACAATGGGCATTTATTAATGAATAGATAAAAACAATTTTGTGCAGATACATTAAAAAAGAATGCTTGTGAAAATTAATAAAATAACTTTTATTTATTTATACCAGACTTATGATCAAAAGATTTACTGCCAGGTTAAACCTTTGGATATCTGCATAGAGTTATCATAAAAGTTGATGTCCATTGTCCACTCATACAGACAGGTAAAAAATGCTGTTCCTAAAAGTCACTGCAAATCCTACTTTATTTGCAAACTCTCAGTTTTATCTCTTACATTCAGGTATAGTACCATCATGCCTTTTTCTGAGCATGTGAACTCCAGCTCTGCTTTGAGACAGTTGCTGATTCCACTTCCTTTAAAGCACTGCTTCTTATTCTTTATTCATTACAGTTTGTGGAACTTCAATCTTTAATAAATAAGATTATTCTTATGCTACTAATCAGTTATAAGTGCATTAAAAAAGGTTCCAGTCTTTGCAAGGAGCGAAGGTCTGAAACACCTATCACAGACAAACTGTAGATGGGGAAAATTGATCACCTATGAATGTGAACATACACTGCAGCTGCCTGCAGCAGGAGACGAGGCACGATGGCCCAGAAAATCACTGTCAGTATAACAGGCTTTGATTTCCTGACTCTTCAAATAAGGTGATGAGTACTTTACTTGTTGGTCTAGAAAGCAGCAAGATAGCAAACTTCTTTTTCTCTTCCTGAGCAAAACCCAGCTATTTTGCTGCAACAGTTTAGGAACCAATCTATTTTGTGCTAATTTTTTTTTCTTGCTCTTGCATGACTTCTTCATTCACAATGCAGTCTATATTTTTAAGTATGTGACTGCTGCTTATAATAAGGGTAAGAAACAGCTGCTGATTCCAGAAAGGTTCTTAAAATGGAGAAATCCACATAGAGAATAGACCATAATGAGCTAGTTTTTTAAGGGAAACTGGAGCTAAATGGTGGTTGAGTTGTTCTTCTCTCCCAAAACCACTTTAAAAAGTCCAATGGAAAAGAGAAACCCACTAGAAATGTTGTTTTTGAAAAGCTATATTTGGATATTATCTTGCTGTATTCATGCCCTTGGCATTAAAATCAGACCAAATGAGATAGTAGCAGTTGGTTCTATTGGCAATTAGGTGTTATGCCTCTTCCATGTAGTGTGTATGCCATTTTCAACTTATTTCAATATGCACACAAACAGAGAGCTTTAAATTTTCAGGAAACAAGTTCTCTAAGTGCAAGCCGAAGTAAGGCTGAAGAGGTGAGTTTACAGGGTGGAAAACTCACAGCCTGATGGCAATGTAACCTTATTGGTTTCTCCTCCATTTATTTCACATGCATAAAAAAGAGCTGTTCCCACTAGTGCTCCCATTAGGCACTTGATCCACCTGACCTTACAGGACCTCCACAGACTTTCTCCAAGACACACCAGAGATTTCCCACCGAATCCCAAACAACCTTTCCAGCTGGCAGTTCAACACCTGGTGGCGTGGGGTTAGTCAGTCGCAAACCAGAGGGGGTGATAGTCTGGCAGTGGAAAGATCTTCAAAAGGGTGGGGCAGTTTAAAATGTTAAAATCTGACTACTTGCTCTGCCAGCATTTGATCCTACCCCCACATAATCCAATGGGAGAAGAAATTGGTTTAATTTAATTAAATACAGCAAATTAGCCTTAATTACTCTGCAGAGGATGGTTGCATAGATACTGTTTCCTGAAATTTAAACTTCCGTGAAAAACTAAAGGAAAAACTTGATTAAAGCTGTCCATAAAATTATTTATATGTGAAATTAAAATCGCAGTTCTGCATTTGTTAGCTCATGATAGTAACTAGGTTATGAGTCAGTACAAATCAGCAATAACACTGGTTATGTGTGGTAACAAGAACTCAGTGTTGGACCAAGGTGGGAGTCTGGTGTGTTTGTTTCAGATTGGAAATACTATAGCTCCACAGATGTTGCTGATGTTAACATGTCTAGTGGAAACGTACGTATGACCTTTTCCAAGGCAGAGGGACGGTATCTATCCCTTTTCAATAAATGCTCTTCGGAAGGAAAAGAATAGTATTGGATGCACCTGTTTAAACAATGTTTTTAAGAAACTATTCAGAGATGAAATGTCAGAAAGCAAACACAGTATGGCACAACAGTAGAAGGGAGGATTTCATTCAGCCAAGGCTGGGACTCACGCCCTGCATTGTATGGAGACACAGGAGAAAGCAGCTGAATATTCGGAGTCAACCCAGCATCTGATCTCCAAACCTGACCACATTTCCTGAAAGTGATAAATTGTATGAAATTCAAATCAAGTGACCCAAGGGATCAATATGTAACAACAAACTCGGAAGCAAGGGCTGATGAAATCCTAAATGTAGTTGCATGCTCTCTTTTGTGCATCTCTGCAATTGAATTTCATGAACAGGAAAGCATTTGAAGCACAGTTTGCTCTCCGCTGTTAGTACTGACCAAAAATGAACTAATTTCCAAGGTAAGCGTGGCAAAGAGGACCTGTTAAAATAAAAGCAAAAGGAATGGAATTTGAAGCATTCCTGATCTCCAAATGATTTTATTGTTACTGTATTTTATCATCATATTTGCCCTTCAGGTTTAAAGAGGGCTCCCAGGAAATGGGTTCCTGATCCAAAACCATGGCATTTTTTCTGTTCTTTTACGTTTGCTTTTCATTTCTTACTGCTGAAAACATATGACTGTGACAGGAAAACTGTACACGAACCACACTTGCACACTGGAGAGATTGTACTGTGAGGGAAATTGTCTAGAGAAGACATCACTGGACATTCTTCTGCCAGCACCTCCTTGCCTTATCAGGTGTTAAGCACAGCACTGACTGGCTCTGAAGGCTGCGGAGAAGTGCTTCTCCACTGGTAGAGCAATCATTGTGTTGAAAGTTCAGGGTAGCGTAAACAACAAAAGACAGGGTAACCTGCAGGCTTAGTTGCTCCCTTTGCAGAGCGATCTGATCCGTGGCTAAATTCACATTGATTTAATGCACGAAGCAGTAATTCTGGTCCCTGATGATCCATTTGGAGCTGAAAAGTTTGGCAGAAGTCTGCTTGAGGATTTTAAAATGGTGCCCCATCATGAATTCTATTTAAAAAGCAATGCAATATACCAGTCAACAAGGTGCCTCATTAGTTCTGCAGAGTTGCTCAGCAGGGGATACTCTTTTCAGCTCTAAAATGGCACTGAATTAGAGCATAACAGATGAAAAGTAGCTTTCTCTTTAAACAAAACCCAAGCACTTCCTTTCCATCACTCACCCTTTGTCATTTCCTAACTCTTTGCTCATGTCCTTTCTTTTAGAGAAAAAAAAATTCCCCTATTCTTCCTAGTTTTCTTTAAAAAATGTGATAGCAGTAATGAATACTTTCTTTAATCTTTAGCTTTAAAGTGACCAGATATCCAGAGAAAGCCAACACAGCATGGCTCTTACACCACAGTAAACTCAGCAGAAAATTCCTGGGGTAAAAAGGGCATGATTATATACATTCCTAACTGAAGGAGCTTGCCTGCTACAGGATCACACCATGCTATTCCACTGCTCTTTGTTCAGGTCTGTATCTACAGTGAGCCGGTACAGTGTAAGTTCAGTTATGCCACCTGGCATTGAAAAAGTTAACAAAAAGAAAAACAAATAGGTGTCTTGTTTTTGTAGCGAGTAAGAGGTGCTTTAATCTGTATTAAATATATATTTTTTTTTACTTTTATAGCAGATACCATCTCTTAAATCTGTATTTAGTAAATCCATCAGAGAAGAGCCTGACTGGCTGGTGATATCTTCCACTAAATGTTCTGTGCACCACTGTTACTACAGGAGTAGCACAAAGGGTCAGGGGAGGGCATTCCCCTGCTGTGTTAAGCACTGCTCAAACGGAAAAATGGAGAGACCTTATTTCAAGGAGAAGTGTGTGGGTGCTTAGCAATGTGTTTTATACACACATTTCTTATGAGTTTGGGAAAGTTCTTAGATTTTGTATTTTCATGAAAACATTTGCCCAAACCAGAAAGCAAAGAGAAAGAACCTAACTTCTTTTTGGTGTCTTCAAAAAATCCTCATGAATTTTGCATACCCCCAGCAAAGTAGATTAGAAGAAATGCATCATTGCCATTTACTAATCCTGTTCTTCAGTTTAACATTACAAAGAATAATCTTTCCTTATTTAATATTTAAATCATACTATGCAATCTTTGTCCCCAGTATAAGACCAGCAAAATGTTTCGCCCTACAGTGTATTTACTAAGCTATTGATATGTATCCTAGCCTCACTCACTCACCTCCTGAGTTCCTGTTGCCTATAAAATATTCTGAAGAAGCTCCTAGAGTGTTTAGTTTTCCAGAGCACAGACATCAAACAGCAACAGTAAGGCTGCTGTTTACGATCAGCATCAAGATGAATATTTCTGAGTAAAGGAAATGAATGGTCTAAAGCTCCCCCCTTTCCCCAGTGCAGCATTTGCTGCTAAATTGGTCAACACAAATGCTGGGAGGCTAGCATTGGCTATCATAACAGGAAAGAACCAAAATCACTGAGGAGAATACTGTCACTTATCTGACAAGACAGAGAATAGGAGTGGGCAGAAAAGGGAACCCAAAGTAAAACGTACGTCTCCAGTCCACCTATTATCTCATGAAGCATGCCTCTTAATTATGCAGCTCCACCATAATATACAATCCTGGCTATATTTTATCTAATACTTGTGGATTTTTTAACTCTTAAAGAAAACAGATTTTATATAAATAAAAAGCATATCTATGTATACCTTAACAAAATATACTTATGCATATTTCTACCCTTGTCCTGTAGCTACTTCTTATGTCACACAATGTGCCACCAACGTGTGCCAGCCTTCTAGGCAGTGAGACCTTTGCTTTACAGCTAACTGAAAATTGCCAAAATTGGTGAACTAATCTATGCTGAGCTCCATTCTGCTGCAACTGTCACGCTCTCTGTACTGGAGCTATCTCATTTAAAGTTACCTTAGATAAGTCTACACACTACTTACAGAGATTGCTGGGCTGAGGCATATATCATATCACCTGAGTAATACCTTACTTTTTGAGTAGTATAATTTTCTCCCATGTGACCTCCTGTAAAGCGAACTGTCATTATCCTAAAGAGTAATAGAGCCAGGTCAAATGTGGAATTACTGTATGCACTTACAAAAGACATTACAATAGGAACAAGTGGAAAAAATGTTGGCAGCTATCAGCTGTGTCCTTTCTACTCTTGTGAACATCAGAAAACATTTTGAGAAGGTAACCTTCTAATCTCCTTGAATGCCACATACACTTGGGAAACAAATAGATATGCCAAGCTTCACCATATATTTCCTTTCTTTTGTGGAGCTTCTTTCCTAAGAAATCAATTTCATCACTCGGCTGAACTAAGTCTGAAAAGTGAATTCTTTCTGAAGAGAACTGAAGGGTGTTTTTATGCTCCTGTTTTATACTCTCAAGTGTCTCAAAGCTTTTACTGATAATCATGTCCCAACAAATTAACTTTGAGATCAAGGTTTTTAAATGTTATTTTCAAAAAGGGCAAAAAGCAAAATCAAGGCATCTTGATCTTGCTAAAAAATATTCTTGCTGCTCTTCAGAGTAGCTTATACTTTACACAGTGGAAGGTTCATAGCAGGATGGTTGTCTGTGCCTAAGGGCCTGTAGAAGGCTCCTTGTCCAGTGGTTTGCATCTCTCCAAGCTACCTAATCAGTAAGATGCGGTGGCTGCTACATGAGGTATGCAAATCTAAATAAAATTTCTAACAGACCAGTTCATGAAAAAGTGATAGAAACATATGGGTGACTTAGCAACTCCATAAATCCAAAGACTTTGTAGAACCCTCAGTCTTTTCCACTTCGTAACTACCTGCTAAATGGATTCAAGTTTCATAAACCCTACTAAAGAAACCAAACATTCATGAAGACAAACACAGCCTGGCAGTAGCCATCTCCTTTTGGATCTGATCTCTATGGGGATCTGCCTAAGCGATCATCTCAGAGTGCATTCTCAGTTTCTCATAGTTTGATTTCATAGCTATAAAATGACTGTACTCCCAGCCCTATCGTTGCCCTTAGAATTTGAAAACAGCTGTATCTACAAATAGCAGGAAATTGAGATTACTTGGTACCTTCCAGACCATGTATAGAATCAGTATGTGAGATAGGGCAGGGGCTGCTGAACTATGTAACATCCATCAATTTTTCTTATTCCAACTACTTTCTTGTACAAATTTTGAAACTATGTTAAATGGAAGCAGAAGGAAAGCTAGGGATCCTATCAAACTGAATGTGCAAGTGTGCCTTAAATAGCCAGTATGAATGAGGGCCTCGTTGCTTTCGCATACTTCACTCACCAGGGTACTTCTGGGGATTTTTTGGGTTGGACTCAATGACACAAGGACAAATACCACAAAAATTACTTTTTCAGCCTTCTGGTCTGTTTCTCTCTCAATAACACAATTTGATTGCTTCCTTCTACCCTGTGCTGGCTCTAAAATGACATCTGGCTCTCTGCCTTACCAGTGGACTCATTAAGCAAATAAAAGGAAGAATCATATACGAGGCTTGAATAAGTCCCAGTCACAATGGGATACATGATTTTTAGAGTGGAGCCAGTCTTTGCGAACCACCTGATGATATTGGAATCTTGGTGTCATTTAAAATACACAAGTGTGCACACATAGGTTTACAGAAATAATACATACATAAAAGAGTGAAATCCAGATTCCATCAGTCATTGAGAAGACACATTTTAATTGTGCTAGAGCCAGGATTTCAGCCTGTAAAGTGTATAATTGGAAATCTTAACTGAATGAAGTAAGACTGAAAAATTAATGCATTGCTGAGATATTTGAAAAGCCTCATTAACTCCATAATTCTGTTGACCATTTATAAGCCTAAAGATATTTACCCTTCTCTAACATCATCTTCAATAAAATAAGACTGCGATTTGAAAGTCAACCAGATCCCTGATCCAGGCTCAGGGAAGAGTGGCTGGAAAACTGCTCTTAAGGGACTTACTGAAAGGGACTTAGGGGTGCTGGTTGACAGCAGGCTAGATATGAGCCATCAGTGTGCCCAGGTGGCCAAGAAGGCCAGTGGCATCTTGGCCTGCATTCAGAATAATGTGGCCAGCAGGAATAGGGCAGTGATTGTCCCACTGTACTCAGCACAGGTGAGGCCACACCTCGAGTGCTGTGTTCAGTTTTGGGCCCCTCACTTCAAAAAAGACATCGAGGTGCTGGAGCATGTGCAGAGAAGGGCAACAAAGCTGGTGAAGGGACTGGAAAATATGACTTACAAGGAATGGCTGAGGGAGCTGGAGTTGTTCAGTCTAGGGAAGAGAAGGCTCAGCGGGGACCTCATCGCTCTCTACAGCTACCTAAAAGGAGGTTGTAGTGAGGTGGCGGTCGATCTCTTCTGCTGTGCCCATAGTGAAAGGACAAGAGGAAACAGCCTTAAATTGCAGCAGGGGAGATTCAGACTGGACATTAGGAAAATTTTTTTCACTGTAAGGGTGATTGGGTATTGGAATAGGTTGCCCAGGGAGATGGGGTCACCATCCCTGGATGTGTTCAAGATGCATCTGGATATGGCACTGAGTGATATGGGTTAGTGGTGATGTAGGTAGATGGTTGGACTGGATAATCTTGAAGGTCTCTTACAACCTTGATGATTCTATGATTCTATGATCTGAAAGAGAACAGCAATCTAATGGTCATGCATCCGCTCCCTTTGCACAGAGATTAGGCAGGTGAGCGCTTGGGCATTCTTTACTTTGGAGCTGGAATCCAGCTTTTTAAACCTAATCTCAAAGGTCATTCCATCTTTTCTTGCTCCCTGTTAGAAAAAGTAGCTTTGAACTCAGGTAAGACTGGAAAGACATATTTGCAGAGGAAGGCATTTACCTTTGCCTGTTCTGACCTTCACACCTCACAAAAAGTAGAGCTTCTTCCTGAGTGATTTTGACTTTCTATTTTCTAGTCACTCGACTTATCAAAGACACATCAAACAACTGCTTCTTTGATGTTAGATTCCCACATGCAACTCATGAAGGGTACTCTGTCACTCACAGAAAGAAAAGCAGCATGACAGTTGTCTCTGCTCATGGCAGAGGATTTAGAACTAGATGATCTTTAAGGTCCCTTCCAATCCAAACCATTCTGTGATTCTATGACTAATCATGAAGCCAAGAGAGGGCAGGCATAGTTCATGGATCATGCAATGCTGCTTCTGCAGGTGCTCCTATCATCATGTTTTACCCATTTGTATAAAGTTGTATGCATCCACTGTAGTCTGGGCTCAAAATCTCAAGGGACAAAGGAATTAAAAGCTCTGCTATAAACAATAATTGTGTGCAACTGCCAGTCTGAACTCTATTGAAAAGAAGAACTCAAGGTAGGAGTTCCTTACCCATGTTTCCAATCCCAGCAAGCTGTACAAGAGCTTTACATAATAGTTGGATCTGTTATTTCTCCTTTTGAGAAGCACAGTCAAGAATGGCTGCTGAACTGTTCTCACAGTTCTGCTCACATTTTGTCAAAATGGGAAGTAAGCAGGAAGCAGAGGGTATTTTTTAATGAAATTACTAGCACAGCTAACAATTAGGACTTCCCCTGAAGATATGAAGGGTTTTGTGCAACAAGATGAAAAGGGAATCAAAGTCAAGAATAATTCTTAGTGAAAAAAGATTGATATGACCATCCTGAGGCAAACTGTCATTGGTGTAATCAGAAGAAACAGCTGTCAGAGGATAGGAATAGTGTCATATATTGCCTGACAGAACATGACAACTTGGTTCATAAATAGCTTCTTCTGTGAAAACAGATCCTACAGCAGAGAGGCAAAAACATATTGTAAATGGAATCAACTTTATGTTGTGCTAGCCTCGTTCTAATTAACATGCTAGTCCTCAGGCAAAAGAAGTCCTCTTCTACAGCCCACACTCCAGATTTCTGGTGTCTCGCATCTTACAAAACAAAAAATACAAGGTTCATTTTTCTGGATTAAACTGATCTATCAAATCAATATAGTCAAACTACTTCATGGGGACACACAGACTCTGCCCTAGCAGCACCGACTAAGCAGAAACTTCAGTAGAGGCTATTTTTCATCTCCATTTACTCTTTTTTCAGAAGACTGGTATAGCATGCAAGGATATTTCTGAGAAGTGCAAGGTGCCGCTGGGAACTAGGTCTATAAAAAGGAAATGAAGTATGAATAAAAAATCGCAGTGTATTAGAATGAATATGCACATGCAACATGAATATATCCATTTTTAATGACACTTTTTATAACTGTCAGTGAAGTAGAAGGTTATGGATTTCTAATTCTGAAAGAGTGATAATAGAAAATGATGTCTTCTTCAAACAAGGTCACCCTTACAGAATGGGCATGTGCCCCAGTCAGCTGGGTATTGCTACTTCAGTGCACACAGTACTCATAATACAAGAAAACACTACATGTTCTTAAGAGCTATGCAAAGAATGGTAAGTATTTAAGGAGAATTGATTAATTTTTATGTATACCAGGCTATGTTGTCACAACTGAAGCATTATACCTTCAGTTTTCTGTAGAGCTGTGGCATCTCAAGTAGCATGGATACCAGTCACATTCCTTTCCATTTAATCCTTATTTTTCCTTGGTTTTATTGCAGGTTAAATGCAAGAAAATATAACCTCAGATTCCTGCAGTGTTAAATAACAGACCTAAATGCTAACAGAGGTAAAAAAGAAAATATTTTGACATTTTATGCAGCAGAAGTAACAATCAAAAGAATGGTTCCAATACTTTGTTGCTCCAATAATTTCCTACGTTTATGCTGACAAATTTGTCCTCGATGATGACAAATTTAGTGGTAAGTTTCAAGATTACTGTGTATCTAAACCTATAGGAGACTATCCTGCTTTTTATTTGCCTTCCTGAGTTCATATGTACATCTTTACTCCTCCACATCAAAACTACATCTACTTTAATCCATCTCTGACGCAGTTTAGATTGTTATTCTTACAGAAAGGCAACAAGAGGCACCCAGAGGACCCTTTCCAGTGCTGGGCCTCAAGCCTTTTGGGGCAGCCATGACTGGGTACACCAGAGGGGCTGACAAAAAAGCCCCCGGGTACGTGAGAAGCACAGGGGGAGGGCTGACAGGGAGGGAAAGGCACACTGCCAACAGACCCTGGGCAGCGTCTGGGGAATGGGATAGAGGCAAGTGAGGCGAAAGGGATTTGTGAGCGGCAGAGATGTGACTGCTGTGTGAGCCACCCCTTGGCTGGGGGAGCCCCGCAGCCACACCAGTGAGTGTGCCAGGGCCTGCGGGCACCAGCAGCCCTGACCAGCCCCGATGGTCGCAGTCCACAGGCCTGGGGCCGTGGGTCCCTGCCCGTGTGACACCGCAGAGGTGCTGGTTCCCAGCTCCCGTGCAGCCATGCCCTGCCCGGCCTCAGGCCCGGCCCCCGGGAGGCGCCAGATGGCCATGGCTGGGGCTGCCCCGGGCCTGCTCGGCTCCCGGCCACGCCGATGGGACAGGCCCTGGCTGCCGGGCCCTGCCCAGGTGTCCCACAGGGACCTCCCAGACCCTGTGAGGGGAACCCGGTCCTGCTGTCCCCCAGCACTGCGAGGAGCTCAGCCCGGCACTGAGGGACACGGCGGCACCTGCGGCCTTGGGCCCCGGGGGCAGCGCCGGGGGGGTGCTCCCTGCGTGTGGAGATGCTGGATGCAGCCCAACGCGGAAAAGCCGTGCTGTGAGGTAAAGTTATTGAACAGCCCTTTTGGTACTGACCGTGAGGTGTTGTTCAGGCTGCGTGCTGCTCGCTGGCGCCTTTCATGAAGGGGCTGGAGTTGGCGGGGCTGGGCAGGTTGGTGGATGTCCCACCCTGGCTGGCTCATCTGCAGACAGGAGGAGAAATGCTGTAGAAATGCAGCAGCCGAGCTGACAGGACCGGTGCCCTGAGGGTGAGGGAGCAGGCATTAAGGGAATGCTTTTTTTTTTTTAAAAAAGTGAATTCTTCAATACCACACTTCAGTTTTCTTCTGTTCTGCTGGTCCTGTCCCAGTGGGTCAGCAGAAGCCTGGGCTGAAGCAGAGCGAAGTGAGGGGGGAGCTCTGCCAGTTGCTGAGCTGAAGGGGCTGCTCTCACTGGTTTGCAGGTCAAACCTCCCCTGCCATTGCAAAGCGAACCAACTCACCTGAAGCAAAGGTTTGAAGATTTGAAAAAGTTTACCTAGTGGCTATCACCATCACATTTTACGGAAATTTGAGGGTTCCAACACAAGGCACAAGTGAAGATGCCAAACTATAGCTGTTCAGGTGCCATCTGTGGGATCAGCTTTTTGATAAATATTTATACTAAAGATAAGTTGACAAGCTTGCTTGATGCCACAGCTGATTCATCTCTAATTTTACAGTCATCCAACAATTTCAGCTAAGGACTCTTCTTTCTGTATTTTTTCTCTTTGCCACTGGAAGTCCAGTGCTAACAGGCATGTCTGCTTTCACGTGCTTTTTTAAAACTGTGATAAGTTTGTTTTGAACAGAATCTGTGGTAGCGTTACTGGACATGGCAGCAGGGCTGTTTGTGTGTTTGGTGTGTTGCACATTAAAGGGTCTGCTGCACACTTGGCTACATGGTATAGACACACGTTCAGAATTTTCTTTTAAATGAAGACCAGTTGGAAATTTGTGGGCTAGGACTGTAGGACTGTTTTGTAGTCTAATTGCTTGTTTTCTCCAAGGCTTGTATTTCTCTGTGCAGCTCGCCTCACGGGAGAGCTGTTGGAATAATTTGAGGCCTTTTGAAGCAGTCTCATGAGAAGCAACTGAAAAATTACGCAATGATGAAATTCTTCCAGCCTATCATGCAAAACCAAGATCAGAATACAGTGTTTCAGTTTCTCCTCCAGGCAGAAATGCTTGTATTTTTGTTACAGGAGGAGGAAGAGATGTCAGTAGCGGTGATCCCGGTTGGGGAAAGAAAAATTTTGGTTTATTTAAAAGGTGTTGTTGAATAAAAGAGCAACTTGCAGTGATTGCTGCAAGAGAAAATCAGTATTTTTCATTTTAATAATATTCAAAATGGTCTAATTAAAATCTGAATTTTGTTTTGTTTTTGTTTCTGGGAGAAAAACCTGGAAGCTTGGGACTAGCAATTATAAAGATGAATAACTGCATAATAAATACTAATCTGAGCCTTGGTAATTAGACCCTGCAGCTTTTTGATTTTTAAATGAGAATCTGGTTCTGAATGGATACACAAGAAAGGCAAGCAATGTGTAACAGATGCAAAAAAGTAGCTTACAGTCATCTTTGTTCAAGACTGGTGTATCTGTGGTGTGCCTCAGTACAGAATTTACACTGTATTTTGCCACAGGAAATTTGATATTTATTAGTACTCAGCTATAATCTAAAGGCCTCTGTCGTAACAGATAGGGCTTGGATGTGACAGTATTGAACATAAATAAGCAAGATGACTAGGATTTACTTACCCACAATAGCAGAGGAGCTTAGAAATTGGGTTAGATCTTGTTAGATCTTTTTATACATATATATAAAAAGACTTTAAATTCCTAGACTAGAAGCTGGATCACACTCAATTCTTAAATAACAACATCCCCATCAAAGTTTCTTAAATTCCTAATCCTAGAACTGTAGGAATAAGTATAGGAATTTATGTAAGTATAAAATGATTACTCCCTAGTATACTACTTGTAATATGGATATGTAAGGGAGTATTCTCTGATGGATCTTTTGAAGAGTATTAGAAATAAACTTCCTTCTGTTGGTTGTTCACATAATAGCACCACAGTTGATTACATGTACCTCAACAAATTACTGCCTTCAGGCTAAGAAAAATCCACAAAACTGAGTTTAAGTTCTGCATGGAAGAGTTTATGTGCAGCATGAATAGCTCTATTTTCACATCCTTTACTGAAATGAATGACTTTCCCAAGAAAAATAAAAGAATAAATTTAATGAGGAATTTTTTTTATTGATGTGTGACATGCATTTAAAGAAAAATTTTTAAGACACAAAAATATTGAAAGTCAGTACAAAATAAGAAAATCTAAACTCTTCTCTGTTCTGAAGCAACTCCTGGGAACACAGTAAATTCAGGGTTTTAAAACTGCATGAGCCTTCACTCGTCAAACCTATGATGGTTCCCCTCATTAAATGTAGTGCAGTTTTACAGCAATTGTACAGTGGGTTTAAGTATAATAAAACTTATTTGGCTTAATTTTCTACCCCATATTTTGTCTTTTAGCTTATTTTAGTCTTGTTCTTTCAAGTTAGAATGAAGATCCCTCTCTATGGATAGAAGCAAGCCCCAAATACTTCAGTATTCACGTGTTTTCTTTGACCTCTCTTATCCCATTTGCAAGCAAACCAGGTATCGCTGCTAAATTGAGTGCAGTGACTGCTGTGGTATTGATTCATTATTTTCTTGTACTTTTGCCATTGTATCCATGTGCTGAGACTTGCTTTAGACTGGACTTCTGTTTGGCAGGACAGCCTGCTGTGTGCTCGCATGCTCCCTTGAAGAGCAAAGGTCCTACTTTCTACAAACTGCTGCAGAACAAATACAATTACACATGTTAAATTCTTGTTCATTTAAGTGGAAATACGTGAATAAGATTAAATGTATGGCTGGGTTAAGAATTAAATTATTAAAGTTCAAGAGCACTGAGGTATCACTCAACCTCTTCTCTAGAGATACCTAGGTATTGGACAGGCTTACCTCTGATGTATTTGGTTTGTATTTTGCAAGCTTTGTTTTGGTAAAGGCCTTATTGACTAATGGGAATCCCGAGTGTGTACTTTTAAATAGCTTACATTCAGTAATTCTAGACTCAGAAGAAATGAGCTCATGCCATCTCTGTCCTATTAAAAATTATGATTAGTCTGAATCATCATCTGATTTTAATCACTCTTATTTCCATTCCTGATTTGTAAGGAGAGCAATACACATTGTAGGTTCCGCCATTTTTTTTCATCTTCTGTTACCTGCAGGAGCGTCCGCTGGCTCTGACCTATTCCTTTTCCTATGTTTGATGCCCCTTGCCTTCCTTTTAGCTGTGTGCTCCCACAACTTGCCTTCTTCAGAGCATGTCCTCTTTGAGCTGATTTAAATAGCTAACAAGACATAAACCTAGCTCAGAAAAGTAAAATGGACGTACCTTTGCTGCAAGCTGAACCTGCTAAAAGAAGGATTTGAATGCACTGGTGCAAGGAAGCAGCTGGAGGAAGCAGCAGTATTTTCTCCTTCCACCACAAAAGAGCTGGTATTTTGGTTCAGTTCCTTTGTAAGATCACAACCTGGACACCTTCTCAGTTCTTTGACTTGGCTCACTAAGTAGCAGGATAACAAAGCACTTAAATGGGGGAGGTTGCTGTGATTGCAACAGCCAGCAATGGGGTCAGGCTTGCACAGACACCTGTGAATTTATTCTGCTCAGTTCCCTTTCTTGCTGTTATGCTCTGCTTTTGCTGAGTTGATTCTCTCCTGCTTTAGTGAGTTGAAGCCCATCATGGAGGGATTCATTGAATGCTGGTGCTGGCACTAGAAGCAAGCAAAGGGAAGGAGGTAACTGGAGGGCTTCTTATTCAGTGACATGTTACAAACTCAGCTCTCTCTCTCCAGTTAAACTGCAGAGTTTCATTGGCATCAGGCTGCAACTCTGTCTTAGTCTCCTGAATTGCTGGGATGATAACATCAAGCTGAGAAAATACATCTTGCTAGTCCAGGTGGAGGGGAAAAGGGAGGGATGGGGAGATGGGGAGGACCTCTCACTTGCTTTATTCTTTCTCTGTGTAGCAGTATCCATTTCTGTTGTGTTTCACACTTTGGATCTGATAATATGCTTAGCAGTGGCTGCTAACACAGATAGTAATGTAATAACTTGCTCTGTTCTCTGTCATCCAAGTTGTTTCTAACAATAAGTATGCTTCGGTTTTGGTTATTTAATTTAATTCATTAGTTGGCAATGCTAATGGCAGAGCTAATATCTCCTTTTTTTTTTCTTTCCCATTTAAAGCATAGAGCCTGAGTTGACTTTGATGGATAATCCAACCCAAAGTTTAAGAACAGAAAATTAAATCCTGAGGATAGTAAAAATATTTATTAAAGCAATGGATCTATTGAAACCAGAAAATTTAATAAGATAATTGGATTGCATTCATTTGCATTCATCTCAGAGTCTTTCCCACCAGCCTTAGCACTACAAATTATTTTTTCCGTGATACCGATATTTTGGTAACACAGGCTTCTAAATCTAGATACCTTATCCTGTTCATTTAATTCATATCCTTTTATCTTGGCATTTCTTGTTGGCCTTTTGGCCATAATCAGGTAAGTATCCAGCACTCTCATGGTACATTATCTTTCAGATATGTGTGCTGGGCTGATTCAATACGTTTGTTCAGCTTTGACTACAATACTGTCAAAATAAGCTAACTTATTTGCATCCATTTAATGCTACATTAGCTAGTAGTATAAAATACTGTGGTAGTAACCTTATTGTTGCTGGTGACTGGTATATGAGCAAGATTATGGGCTTTTAGTCCTAGGATAATGTAGTTTTATGGAGTAATCAGATTATGTGGAATGAGACTGAGCTGTTAAATAGGTGATTCTTTGCTGTCTTCAGATCAAAGAAATCTTAAGAATAAATAAGGTATGACAGACCAGGAGGTGATTACTAGTGGAGGGGCGTTACCTGTAGCTAAACACATATTTGAAAAAAGTCTCCCTGACTTTTTTTTAAGCCTTCTCTTATTGTTTGCAGGAGAAGAATAGGATTTGGCAGCATTTCTCTGGAAATCAATCATTACAGCCTGGGTCTGAAGCCAAATTAAATAGATAAAAATTTCTTTGACTACCCAAGGAGATAATTCCTTGAGTGTGGTGTGTAGTCTTGGTGATAAAACCTGCTTCATTGCTAAGCTTTTTTTTTGAATGCTGCTATCACACTACTATTGGGGAGAAGCTTCAGCATTGTAATCGCAAGCAAACAGA
This sequence comes from Aegotheles bennettii, assembly GCA_013398125.1. Lineage (NCBI taxonomy): Eukaryota > Metazoa > Chordata > Aves > Caprimulgiformes > Aegothelidae > Aegotheles > Aegotheles bennettii. The sequence goes on from VZRW01014100.1 coordinate 137,536, forward strand.
CCTGTACTGCAGGGGAGCTCCTTTGCCTTTCTGTCAGTACAGCCACACTTCTTGAAGCATAATTTAATTTTGGTATTTGTTTCATATGTTGGGTTTTTTTCTCCATCTTTCTAATTGTTGATTTATGTTTCTTTTGTTACCCTTCTTTTATACTTAGTGATTTTTCTTTCTGGCCTTTTATTATGCTTACACAAATTCACTCAAAGGCTCATAGGAATCCTAGGAAACTCTGCCTTCATGTAGAGAATATAAGATGTGTTATGAAGTAGAGAAAGTCATTTTTTAAAACATCTTTTCAAAAAATCGCTGTAAACTACTGCCTACAGCTTCTGTTTCACTTAAGTCAAGCGCCTTCCATTGAGTGTCTGGTCTGTTATGTGACAATAACCTTTGTGCATTTGAGGAAGTAACGTTTGTACATCATAATTGTAATGAAATGGCATGACTTTCTTTCTAAAGCAGTACAGCTACAGCTCTACCTCTAGAGTTAACCTAGACATAAAGTAACTCTTGGTTAAAGAAGTACTCCTTTTCTTCTTGCTGTAAATGTAGCTGTTCTCCTGATCATATTAATCAATATAAACATTCTAATAAATTAATGCTTTGTCTTTCACTGCCCTGAACAATTTTACTCCAATTCAACTAGTTCTGGTGACAGCCTTTTAAAGCTATGTGGATACTGGAAATTGCCACTGGTGATTCTCAGGTTATTTGGTGCAGAATGCACCAACAGAATGCACCCAATATATACTGAGTTGTATATTTATAAAAAATCTATACTGGCTTGTCATAGCAAGGAAAAAAATGGACTTTATCAGAGTATTACAGGGAGAGAATCCAATTCAGATGATGAGCCCTTCTTTAATTTTAAAGCAGAACTATTCAAATAACCCACTTAAGTTCAGTTGGAACCAGAAACAGAAAATGGATAGCATATTTAGCTTAAGGGAAGGTATAGATGGAAAGTTCTTGATGATTTATTTTAACTTGTCTCTGGTAGTGGAAATCACATTTTTCCCATGATTAGAACTATGAAGTCCTTAAACACGTATTTTTGATCTCATATTTCTGAGAGAAAGATACAGATTTTTGCATAAGCAGCTGATGTTTATCATCTGATAAAGGTATCAGCTCTTACCTAAACGTATCTTTAATTCCAGGAAATTCAGACGTGAAATCTCACCTCCATCCAATGACTGCCTGTTAAAGCTGTTTTGGTCCAGTAGGACATTCTTGGTATATGAAGGTATTAACATCTGTTTTCTTGTCAAACTTGGATTTAGACAGAGCAGATCACTTCTGTGAAAGTGAGACGTCTAGGTTCCCAATGAGACCTGGCATTTGTATCATGACCTAACATTAAAGTCACTATTTTCAACCTAGTATGAGCTGGAAATTACAGTTACAGAAATTGACTGAGTGCCTAACTGGCTTCAGAGCAGAACATTGACTAATTGTTATAGTAGTTCTCCATCTGGGAATTTCAGACAATCTAGGAGATTCCCTGCAGGCAGCCCCTGCAGTGTATAAGACAGTTCATAGGTATTATTTGCATGCCTCAGTGTGTTGATTACCAGCCCTGGGAGAACCAGGGGACAGCTGTATATTTGAATTTGGCAGAACAGCAGCTCAGGGAAACTCGCCCAACCCAGATGAAGACACCAGGGACCTTTGTTGCCATTCAGACAGCGAACAACTGTTCTGTTCAGGAGATTCTCCATGTGAGTGTTGCTGTGTGCAAAATATCCCAGTAAATTAGGGTTTTTAATAAACACTCTGTGTCTGTACAGCACTAAAGAAAAGTTATATCATGATATCAAGTTATACTACGATTTGAGGGCTTTGTCACAGACCTTTTCAGTTTGATTTATGTACCATAGCAGATGTGATCCTGCATGTGGCTCCTCTTGAAAGCAAATAATGCAATAGAAGACATATTTCTGTGCAGCACTTGTCACTGATTATAGATAGCATATTAATATGCATCAGTGGAAGAACATTCATGAGTGAATTTTATTAATCAGTTGCTCAGTGCATGCTAAATATTATTGCTGATGCACTATAGCAAGATTTAATGTTATACTGGTTCATCAATAAGATTTCTGTCAACCAACCAAGTATGTAGCCAGGTATTTAATACAGCTTTTTCTTTACATTATTCCTCAGTAACTGAAAGTCTTAGAACTAATTCCGGATCTCACAACTCCCATAAAGTCTACTAGTAGGGAAAGTAGTTAAGTCTTGTGTTCGTGTCCAGGTAGTACGGAGTCCTCGGTGCAGGAAAGACATGGACCTGTTGGGGAGGGTCCAGAGGAGGGCCACAAAAATGAGGAGAGGGCTGAAGCACCTCTCTTATGGAAACAGGCTGAGACAGTTGGAGTTGTTCAGCCTGGAGAAGAGAAGGCTCCAGGGAGACCTTGCAGTTTTTCAATACTTAAAGGAGGTCTGTAAGAAAGATGGGGACAAATATTTTAGCAGGGCCTGTAGCGACAGGACAAGGGGTAATTGTTTTAAACTAAAAGACAGTAGATTCGGGCTAGATATAAGGAAGACATTTTTTACAATGAGGGTGAAACACTGGAACAGGTTGTCTAGAGAGGCAGTAGATGCCCTGTCATTGGAAACATTCACCATCAGGTTGGATGGGGCTCTGAGAAACCTGATCTGGTTGAAGATGTCCCTGCTCATTACAAGGGGGTTGGACTAGATGACCTTTAAAGGTCCCTCCTCACCCAAGCCATTCTATGATTCTATGCTGAATTCCCAAGAGTCTGTACCTGTGAGTGGCATTCACCACTGATACTTGTCTGCATGTAGTTAATCTCTTCTTGAGTTTTGAGTTAGGTGAGATTCAAGACTTGGCCATACTACAAAATTCTACATTCAAAAGTGATTAGCTGCAGTAATTAACTGATATTCCTGCCAACAATTAATCTTTTCAGTTTCATGTCATCAGCTTGTATGGTGTAGTGAAGAAAAGATGCTCAGGACCACGCTACTGACTTTTGTGGAATCACAGAGTCACAGAATAGCTGAGGCAGGAAGGGACCTCTGGAGGTCTTCTGGTCCAAGCCTGCTGCTCAAGCAGGGCCACGTAGAGCCAGTTACCCAAGACTGTGTCTGGATGGCTTTTGAATATCTCTAAGGAGGGAGACTCCACGATATCTCTGGGCAACCTGTTCCACTGCTCAGTCACCCTCACAGTAAAAGAAGTTTCCTGATGTTCAGATGGACCTTCCTCTGATATAGGTTGTGCCCATTGCCTCTTGACCTGTCACTGGGCACCTGGTATTTATATACATTGATGAGATTCCCCCTGAGCCTTCTCTTCTCCAGGCTAAACAACCCCAGCTCTCTCAGCCTTTCCTCACAGGAGAGATGCTCAAGTACCTTTATCATGAGTGATCTTTTGCTGGACTTTCTGCAGTAGTTTCATATTCCTCTTGTACTGAGAAGCCCAGAAGTGGACATAATACTTCAGGTGTGACCTGGGTTCTGCCTAGAGAACTGCTGGATTCTGGGGACAAGGTCCAGGATTACCAGGGAACTTCCAAACAGGAATCTCCCAAAGGGCAGCCAGGAGAGGTGACAGTCTCTGGATTGTGCTTAGGGAGCTCTTCTTCCAGGGTAAAAGCAACTTTTAACTACTTAACTCATTTTGGAAAGAGCGTGTTTTTCTGGGATTTTTCTTTGGCTGATATCTTTAATCCTGTTTTCTGGAAGAGAATAGTGACAGTGGAAAGCTGCTTCAATGAAGGGCTTTAGATAGATGAAGGCAGAAAAAGTAACACCATTGGAAGCAGACTTATAGATAAGAAGTGACAAATGATCCAGGAGTATGTTTATAGGGATGGAAGTATCATGCCCACTGTGCTTGGTCCAAGGTTTGAAAGCAGCTCAGCTGCTATTGTACTAGGAGACATTAAATATATGGTATTTACTCAGCAAGTCTCTAGCAAGTTTTCTGGCTATAAGCACCGAGTAATTTCACCACAAATTCTACTGCTTCTCTAAACACTCTTGAGTATCAAGTGAAGCTCATGACTTCATTTTTCATATGAGCAGTGAGGGAGTCACAAAGGCTTATTCTGAAACATTTTGTCTGTGGTAATCAGCTGCTGTCTACTATATCAGCATTTTACTAGACCCAGCTACAGGAAGGCAGCGATCCAATACAGAAGCTGTTAAGTCTCCTATCCCCTACTCTCACATTAAGCATATCAAAATAACCAGGTTTATCCATACTGGCATTAATATATTTGTCTACATACTGGGCTGTCTGAGGAATGATTGCCCCAACACGACTGGAAGGGCTGTTGTGGCTCTGACATTTTACAAAAATGGTACCATCCATATTTCTGCACCTAATTGCACTTTTTAAACATATTATTTTTGTTTTTCCTTAGACTATCAATGTATATTTTTTGTCTGTTCTCAGTTTTGAAGGTCTTGCATATAGTATATTAATTTCTAAAACACTTTGCACACTGTGTTAGAAATGTGCCTTTAAATGTTACTCGTATTACACCGTAGAAGGAAACGTATCAGTAATGTCCATGTTAATTCCTGTGCTGTCTGTGAGGACACAGTCAAACCTTTAGGGCAGCTACTCCTCACAATATTAGACTAAGCAAATACTCTGACTTATGAAGTGTGGAAGGATTCAGTAAGATAATCATACTGGTGAGAGGTGGGTAAACTCTAGCTGGTTATCTCTTCAGGCAGCAGCCTAGTGGGCATTGCAGGCAAGTTTGAAATCTAATTAACGCAGCTGCCTAAAAATCATGCAGTAGAAGACCATGTTGTTGAAAAATGGCAGTAGTTAAGGAACCTTAAATGTTATGATTCTGGAATCTTAGATTCATCAGTAAATCTTGTTTTATCACCAAAGTCAAAGTAGGATTCCAGAATATTTTGCTCTTGAACATGAATGTAAGAGGTGTTGTACTGGGAGAGGTCAAAGATACCTTATATCTGTTAGGAGTCAACAGGAGATGCCTTGGTTAACAGAGCAGTCCTTCTCTAGGCAAACTTTTCAGGTTTCAACAGTCACCAATTCAGATGCTTCCTGAAGTTCTTTCCTTTCTGCTTAATACATACTGATATAAAGCCTCAATTCATCTGCATAATGCTGCCTTCCCTCTGAAACACCAAATTCTGGAGTATTTCCTATGGCTAACTTTAAATCTGTTATTTGAAGATTTAACCTGGTGTCCCTAAGTTCCAGTACTGTCAGAACCAAGGAATAACTACTAATTATTGGCCTCACCATTCACAATTTACAGATTACCTTTACCTAATATCCTCTTAGTAATTTCTTTTCCAGACTGAGATGTTCTAATTCACTTTGTCTTTCCTTCTTCAAAGACCTCACTGTACTTCTCTGATCATACGTGTCACCACTCCTGCAGCATTCCCAGATAATTCTGAGGTGTTCTAATCACACAGAGAAACAGTGAATGAGGTGTGGGAGCCCAGTAGATAGATACAGTGATACCAAGGAAGCTTCCTATTTCACCCCTAGCAACTCCTTCTCTGGATGCATTCCAGCACCTCATTGTCCTTCTTGTAGTGAGGGGCCCAGAACTGAACACAGTATTCGAGGTGCAGCCTCACCAGTGCCAAGTAACAGGGGGACAATCACTGCCCTATTCCTGCTGGACATATTCCTGATACAGACTAGAATGCCATTGATCCTTGAGAAATTGTGAAAATAGCTTCACTTTACTGTGAAACCTGATAATGTTTTTGCCTTTTAACCTTTTTCTCCAGATTCCTGCTTTGTGACAATTTTGGGGATGAAAAACTGTTTTGAATGAATTGAATACAAACGTATTTTCCATTGAACTAGTAATCCCATATTTTTGGTCAGCTATGTAAAAATGCTTTTTGGGTTGCTTAAAACAGTTAAAGAAATGGTGTTTTGCTCATAAAATTAAGTGATTTCTTTCTGCAATAAACTGTCTACCCTAATGTGTTTTTTAAGGGGAAAAAATGAGGGAGGAAAAAATAGACAAACAGGGGAGATGCTCTAGGGAGAAGAAAGACACGAGACAACTGCCAATTATCAAGTACCACCACACAAAGCAACACTTGAAATTAGAAGGGCACAAACCATGTGAATAAAGCCACCCCAGATGATTTCTTACCTACATAGATACTTAGGGCTGAAATTGCCTGCTTTACAGATACTACTCTAAAGGATACTCTTAACTCTGCTGATGTTCTGCTGTTGATGTCTATCTTTGTTTCTTGAGATTTGCATCATTTGTCTATTCTCTTGTCTGGATTTAGGTGGTATCTGTTGCATCTTTATATCAAAGAATTCAGAGCTCACAAAAGCAATGAAACAATTACACTGGATTGTATTGAACTGATGCTGCTGCATGATCCTGGTGGAACATAAGATCCAGTTTAGAGCATGTGATACCATGATCTGATTTCAATGATTTTCTTTAAGGAAAAGACCCTTCAGACTTCAAATATATACTGAGGACCCTTAGCTTACTGTGCTATGGTATTCAAAACTGATATACCAAGAAGATAACAGACTCACTTTTGTTACGGCAGAAGACCATGCATCAGAATAGAGAACAGGTTTATTAAAGATTGTCCTTGCACTTGTGTGTGATATGAAGTTGCTCATGTTCAGTAGTGTTACCTGTCAAGTTTTGTGATCTCAAGAAGCCAAAAAATCCTGGTGTGTGTCCAGTGATGCAGAAGAGCTGATGATGTCACCTGCCTAAGAAGAAAGCAATGATTTTTTGGGAGGCTGCAGCTGCACAATGCAGCCTTCTCTACAATGCAGTTATCAAAACATTGTCATGTATCTAAATTTGAAATGAATAGTTTTATACTCCAGGCAATGCAGCTTTAACTTTAAACATCAAATAATTTGGTTCAAATAATTTGGCTTATTTAAAAAGTTTTGTGTACTGTTTATATCTATGTGAGTAAAATCACTTTTTATATAAACTCTTTTGTTTAGATACAATGTGCTTTTAAATGAGGGTCTGAATATATTTGGTGAACATTAGGAAACAGCAGACTTTTCATATTACTTCTCATTATTTAGTGTACATAATTTCTGCAAAAGATTACTTGGTAGTGAATGTTCTTCTCTATGCAAGATTTTGTACAAGCTTGGGGCTTGTCTGCTTTTCATTTGCAACATCAAGACAGAAACTTACTTCCTTAGTGCACATACTATATAGCTACCACCTCATTGTAGCTGATCACTCTTGTTAAGCTCTTCCCTGCATCTCTTGATGACTATTAAGAACCTTTCACAGGTAACTTTCTCTCGAGGATTGATAATTGTGTTGAATATCGGGAGAAACTTTTTCACTGTGAGAGTGACAGAGCACTGGAACAGGCTGCCCAGAGAGGTTGTGGAGTCTCCTTCNTTAAGAACCTTTCACAGATAACTTTCTCTCGAGGATTGATAATTGTGTTGAAAGCCTTTTTGTATGGTCTGTAACATACATGGCTTTTTTTTTTCTGGATGTTTTATGCTCACAAAAAATGCACAGATCCATGTCCATCTGCCTAAATCCAGCCATCCAACATAAAGCTATGTTTATATATATTTTTTTCCTGTTATTTGCAGTGGCCTTGACCTTTCCTCCAGTTAATGATATCAATTTGTCTCAGATCTTATGTATAAAGAGAGCTAGGATAATACGAAACACACATACACATTTCTCTCCTTTCTGCTAAGGACTGTATAGAGCCTTCTCCTGGAAAATTTTTCTTGCAACTTAAAAACCTCAGTTATAACTTTTGCGCTAGAAACCCCCCAAAAGTTGCAAATATTCAATGGCTTGGACAGTCAGGACATTTATTTGAAACGTGCATGTGGCAGCCTTGCATTGAGCATCCTTGGCTGAAAGTTTGGCTGTAAGCCTCAATGTCAGTGGATAAAGACAAAGAAATCTGTCAGGTTTAATTATCTAGGCAATATAACACCATCGAGGGAAATGTTTTCCTCTGGCTCTTAATCCTCCTTACCTTTGGTACACGTTAAAGCGGAAAGGCTCAGTTTCTTTCATAACTTGTCTTATTATCATTGGAAGCCTGTCAGCCATGATTAATTGTAATTCAAGTCTGCTTTAGGAATAATTATTTTGAAAATGCATATAGGTAACAAGGTTGCATTATACCTCATGTTTCTCAAATTGATGGCAGGCACAGGGCCTACTTTCAGATGCTTCACTGTTGTCATGCTTGCTGCTTCTAAAACAAAAATATGTCCCAGCTTTTACTATTAAAAAAGAGAAGTAGAGCAGTAAAGACAATAATGTCAGTGTGAGGATTTAATTTTTGCTGTCAGTGTTTAACACATGTAATGTTTATTTTTAAAATAATTTTGATTTTAATTTAGATTCTAAACCACTTTTTTCTTCCACAAGTGCAGATACTCTAATTAAATAAAATACAACAATGGAAGCAGTTCTGTTTTGAAATAAGCTTTTCAAGAAACTATCCCAAAGGGAGAATATAAAACGAATATGTAAACTTTTGGAAGTAATGTTATCAGCACTGAATAATGGCTAAGCAAGGTACCCTGAGACAGCACAAATGTAGAAGTTACTGAGTTAGAGTCAGTGCCCATTTCTTTCCATTAGTAGGACACAAAACTTGGATGGAGTTGTGATTTCACATCAAGAGGAAATGACTAGACTGTTAAAATGCTTCTAAATATTCTAAATCATTTCCCATGTAATGGACTGAGTCCCAGCCAACAGTGAACATTCAGCCCTCGAACACAAATTTGATGAAGATTCCAAAATCATTTGATGAGGGTGCAGAAGAATGAGCTTTTCACCAACCTTGTAAGCATTTGTCAAACTTCATCCCGAATACATCAGTGTCTGCTCTAATTTGTACATAATGGAGCAGGAAAACCAAAAGTCAAAGTGGCACGTAAAGAAAGGTTTACACTTGCATGTTTTTTACAGATTGAGATAGAAGATAAATTCCCTTTAAAAGCCAGGCTGATATTATTTATTTTGGATATGAATTGCCTCTAGAGCTCACCTGACCCTGCAGACCCTTTCAAAATACTAATCTCTTAAAGAACTGAGAAAAACGACTACCATGCATCAGTTCTTCTAAAAATGTAGTTTGCTAGTTCAGACCTTGGACTTGGCAATCCTGGGCTGGAGGTCCTATTCTAACAGGCTTGTGTCCACGTGACCCTCTAGGAATGGTTGGAAGATAAACACTGAGATTTTGCAACAGCTATATGTTAAGACTTGAATTAAAAAAGGGTAGTAGATGGTCAGAAATATGTGTATTAAATACCTACCAGCACAGATTCAGGGAGCTTACATGAGATCAGACCCTGCTTCTCTTAATCACCTGTAAATCCCCTCTTTAGTTTGTTGATATCTAGAAGTCCAAACTGATATCTATGTTTAGATATTTATTTGCATCATATATAAAGCCAAATAACAAACAACCTCAAGAGTTTACATCCATCTTGATTCCAGTTTGGATTGGCAACTTCTCTGTTTTTAAAAGCAGAATTTTTGAGCCCCTGGAATGCACTCCAAAGGAAAACCTCACACCACAGACATTTAAAATGGGAACGGCAACAGGCTCGACGAAGACCTCAGACAACAACAATCCTCCTCTGATTGTGCAGTGCACAAATAATGACTCCATTGGTTTATTTCTGTTTCTGTCTCCCATAGCTCGATGATTGTGCTCCCTACGTCCCTGGTGCTGTAGTCTGTGTGGACTCTTTTTTTAGCTTTGGTGCTGCTTGGAGCAGGGCGGATGGATGCAGTAGTTAATGGCAGGTATAATGTTCTTGTCTTTACAGAATCAGATGTCACTTTGACATTATTCTGACTCACTTGGTGCCTTTATGTCAGCTGCTTTCATAAGCCCAAGGGGCAAGACTTGCTTCATTAGTATAAAGGGAATTTCAGGTATAAAATTAGGAGGCGCTATGTCGGCCTGGTAATCATTGAAGTACTAAATTAGGAATCAGCAGAAAATTGAATTACTCAGATGTATAATGGTTACAAGGATGCTTTTCTCACCTGTCAATTGCAATCTGGCAAACCCAAAGTTTTCTGGCAGAAGAATGCAACTCTTGCTTTTAGCTCCTGTTAGGCGATATTGCAGAAATTTATTGAAAAGGACAACAAAAAAGATGAGTCTGCCCCTTGCTGGTTTTCCATGTCACCCCAGTACATGTATTAGTACCAATGTACTAATTCTAGTTCTCAGGAACACGTTTGTGCTTTGCTATTTTAGCCACCTGTTAACAGTTACGTGCCCTGATTATTTGCTGCATAACAATTTTGGCGACAGGTACCGAGTAGTGCTCAGGCTGCCAAGACTATTTAGATCAACACTTCCATATTTATTTAAATATCATTCATCAGTGACAATGCTAGGATTGTCAATTTTTTCTGCAACAAAGACCACATGTGAAAAAGGTGACATTCTGTCCCACCTTCATTTCTGGGTGCTGCATAAGGAAAATAAGAGCTGTGGGCAAAGGGTGCAGCTAGCATAGGACATAGGACGTAATAAGCTCTTTCTCTTTACATTGAGGTTTGCTCCATTTCTCAATCATTTTACTGCACTGTATCCATGCTAAGGCAAATAGAAGCATCTGAAAATAGACTAGTCAAACAGTCAGTGCTGCCTAGCACAAATAATTGTCAGCTAATGGGATTCTGATGTTGGGCTGTTTGCTGATGTGCATAGAGTAGCAATGACTGCAGGTGATACAGAGTACGAGCCAAGTGGCATCCTCTTGCAATGAAAGAAGGCTTGATAAATCTACAACATCACTTATGCCCACAACAGAAAGCTCATCTCTGCTTTTTAAAGACCGCTTCTGTTTCTGTTACCCTGTTCTTGGGACTTAATGCTTGTAATGATCCATGTTTTCTTCCTTCAAGAGGGGAAGAAAACAGATTCAAATTAAACTCTGATTAAAGTAAACAATCTAAACTGGATTGTGCTAATCCACAGAGTGAATGTTTTAACATAATATACTCTGGTTCTGCCAGTAATTTGTTAGGAAATGAGGGAAGGACTTGGAATAGTCTCAAATAGTAGATACACATACCCAACATTGAAAAGAGTCTCAGGTGGTGTTTTTCAACTAATTACACTTTGTTAAAATGCCATTCCATCTTATGCAACAAAGATATATAAAATCCTAATGAGCTTAGTACAGACAACTCTGTGTATGTAGACAGGTGACTTCTGTGTATATAGGCAGATAAATGTACACAAGTGAGGGAGGGCCTTGGTAAAATTCTCAGTCTCGTGCTTTCTTGTTCAAAACTTGCAGGGAGGAAAACCAAAAATGCTGCAATTTTAGTGAAAATTTCCCTGTGGGTATTATTTTCTACAGTAAGTAATATCTACATGAGCATCTGCACAGCAGTCGATAACCTTTCGGCAAAGGACAGGAAAAGCAGTGAAATGCTGGAAGATTTCTGTTGCACTGCCAAATGCCTGGCTTCAGAGTTGACAGTCTGCACTAATTACTTGGCTGCCAGAGATTTTCTCTTCACTCCCTGAGGTCTGCCAGTGTTGAAGTATGCTTAGGAGTTTGTTGAAGTTCTATGCAGTTTGTGAAAGAGAGAACGATGTTGTTTGTAACTGCTCAGAGACCAAGCAAAATAAGATGTTCCTTTTAAATAACTGTTTTACACAGAGGGTGAGGTTTTTCATAGGACTGCTGTGCCTGATAGCAAAGTTGGCTTTAGAGTTAAAGGAAAAGTACTTTGTGATCTTCAGGACACAAATAGATTGTGAGTTTGGAATTGGAGAGAAACTCTTTTCTATAGTTCAAGAGGTATTTGTTATATTAAACTGCAGAAATCTGGATGCAAAGGTTGCCTCGCAGTGATGTGAGGAAAATCTCTCATGGCTCAAAGGCTCAGTTTTGACGTGGACCCCAGCCTTACTGCACAGATTTGGTCAAAGTCCCTGCCTTGGACAGGTGGGAACTGCTTTGCTTTAGTTTAGGGCTTTGAACAAATTAATTCTCTACTGAGGTCCTTTCTAGCCTCAATTTGTCCATCTAAGGCTGAAAGATTACTTACACTCTATAAATAAGCTTAGAAACTTATCACAGCAGCTCTTTTAGTAATTTCTTAATAATTTTTGTCCTTAGCAGTTGGTTTATATGGGAAGCGTAGAAGTAGAGTTTCTTTTACACACTCCTATATTTAGACTAATTATCTCTCAGAGTTAAGAAGTGTATTCTATTCAAGGCCAACAAAACAAAGTTTGAGAAATTTAATAAATTTTAAGAGGTTAAGATGCCTTCTTTATAAATTACTTTTTCTTATGGGAAGACTCATATTTAGATGAGAACTGCTATGAAATAAAGGAGTTTACTTGTTAAAAAAAATTAATATTGATAGTCTGAATTGTATATGTAGTCATGAAATATGATGTTTAATGAACGTGGATCTTTATTTTTTGGTTTGGTGAAGCTTTCTTTTCCTTGGCCTTTGAAGGAAAAAATATTTAAATTAGATCAAAGCTGTAGAAAACATGTCTAAAAATGAAGTGTTCATCCTCTGTGTAGTAAAGGATCATTTTAAAGGTACAGTGTGCACCTCTGAAAAAGCCAAACAGGGATAGCTTAGCAACTAGCTGGACTCTCCCACTCTTTCTTCTGGGGAAAATACTATCTTCCCCTGCTCCTCGTGGATATGCTGTTAACTTTTTTAAAGCCAAAGATACACAAGGTGCTGTTCTTATTTTTTTCCTGTATACTAGGGTTGGCTGCAATGAAAAGCTTCAGATAACAACTGCCACTCACTCTGCTCAAGGGACTGATCTTCCATTGTGCTCACCCCGACCTAGACTCAATAATTTAGTGTAAACAGCTTCTAGGTTAAACTGGAATGATTTTTTCCCTTGGCATTTTTTCTGCTGTACTCTACAGTTTTTCCACCATTTTAATTCTTTTTGCTTAAGCTCATCCCACATCTGGATCCCAAAGCCTAACTTCCTACTATAAATATCTTCATTTTCTGTAACTATTTCCATTTCTGTGTGCATTATCTTTCAAAGAACAGCTCTCTCCTATGTACCACTTTATGTGTTTGATTTTGCATTGATGCTCCTAGTCTATAAAATGGTACTGGTGTTGGAAGTTTGCACTTAGGAATGAAGTGTGCTGTAGTCAGTCACTGCCTTTTTGTACAGTATGTATGTTTATGGCATCTCTTCTTTAACATCAGTGTGAATGCAACCATGACATGGATGAAACTCCAAAGACACAGGTAACCACTTTGTCATCCCGGCCTTTATTTTAAGTCCAGATCTATTCTGCATGTCTTTTGAGCTAGAGCAAGGTACCATCATAAATTTAAATGGCTGTCAGTTGTATAATGTGGCTTACAAAAGCTAAGAGGCTTGAATCTCAACTTGTTTAGCATTCTTAACATACAGTTTAAGGAAAAAGGTGAGAAAATCTCTGGTCATTCGAGGTCTTGGTTTACTCTGAACTTTGCCTCAAACCAGTTATTTTAGTTCCACTGAAACTTATCACACTTGTTAAAGAAGATCTTTGTTCACCATATAAGGCTTGGAAATCTTTGCAGGCTTGCACGACTGGGTCTTTGAAACATCTGGTAATGTGGTTCAAGTGCGCTTTCATCAGATAGCTCATCATGTGGCTTTGAGTTGCATCTGAATGCAATCTAGGGTAGGTTCCTTCGGAAGCATAAGCCACTAGTGTGTAACGAGATGCTAACAGCTGGCTGTTGTCTCTCATCAAAGATCAAGGGGAAAATCTGATTGCAAAAGCAACAAGACCTTGACAAAAACTCACAACACTCCAAAACCTTCATTCAAACTGAAAAATGAAATAAGATTGCAAAAGCCTGTTCAGTGTTGAGATGATAATTTTTAGTGTTTGAATCAGGGATAGTGGCAACGAATGTCGCAATTAAAACGGAAGGGTTTTTTTCAAAAAGAAAGGGATGAGGACATTATGATGGCTTTTATAAATACAAAGAAAATGCAACTTGCATCAGCTGAGCAGAGTGTTAAGAACAAGGCTAAAGCATCATCTTTAATCATAAGAAATCAATTCTGTATGAGTCAATTATACGTTAGTGTATAAACCAAATATGTTACATGCACAGAACAAGCCCAGAAAATCTAATTTTGTTTCTTTGCTATTTAACTATAAAGGAATAATTTCTTCAGTGTTATCCGTTGTATCAGAAAGCTGTTATATTAGACATAGTAACAGAAATTTAGACTCAAGTCAATCTTGTTGTTGTTACTAGTAGTACATACTGCTTTAAATATATTTGCTGCTTTGCTGCAGTTTGATCCAGAAGTGATTTTACAGCTCTGTATTATATATGAATGAAAAAATATTTACCATGGATAGCTTTAAATTGACTGCCCAAGTTCCAAAGTACTAAGAGAACAAAGCACTGATATTTCCTTTTTTTTTAATTTTCAATGCTTACTTCATTTATAAAATTCTTACAATATAGATTGCTGTGGTATCTTTTAAGATACTTTACTGAGAGTTTTAAAACACTTAAAACTAAAACCAGGGAAATGATACCTTGTGCAGCCACTCTGGCCTTTATGGGTTGTCTGTAATTTGGATCCACGTGACAGATTATGTAAGTTGAATTTCATTATAAAGAAAATCACTCATCTTTTTCAGTAACTTGCATTGTCATGGGACTTCTCACACTGGAAAGCAAAGTTGTGTGATGTTTAGGGAAATCTAGCCTACTACAAGATAAGCCGTAGTCAAGGACAGCTGCAGCTTCCTCATGCAGGACAAGTTGGTGCCTCAAAAAAACAGTTTCCATTAATGCCTATGAAACCTTCACCTACCTCAGTACCTTACTGGGAAATCTGTGACAGTAGAGATGCTGTCCAAAGCAAAGCGTTGCTTGCTCAGGAAAAAAGAGATACAAAGTTCATGTTTTGCCATTCCTGAGAAAGAATTTTACTGACCAGTTTCATGTTGATACTGAGAGAGAGGGTGGTTTTCATTTTTGGAAATTTGCATTCAGTGAAAACTGGTTTTAAACCTTTAAAGAAAGAATATATGAAATATCCAACTGCCGCAGTGTAAAAATAGAGAAGCGTCCCAGTTTTAGCAAACCAGTCTCCTTTTAAAAGCAGCTGGAAAGGCAGTAAATAAAAATGAGTTGCAATCAACCCCCTTGATACCCATTTTCACTGCAATGAAGCTTGATGTTTTTTTCTGAACTGTAGTAGAGTAAAACTATAATTAATGCTCAACCAGCGTGTGGATTGAGTGCTACTTGTAGTTACGTCACCTTGGTAATGCGGGAGGATATTGCGCATGACTGATTTGGGATTTTAGCTGGATTTTTCTAATGGATTCATTCCTTATCAAAAAATGTGTTGAGAAACTCTGTGTGGCTGCCTCAGGCATAATGTGCACTTGAGAGTATTCAGCTATGATGGTGCTTCAGTATGTGACTCAGAAGAGTTGTTTGGCCTCTATCATTTGACATCCTAAGAGGTGAAACAAAGAAACTATGTGCTGGAGGGTCAGGATCAAGATTTTTTTCTTAAATTCAGCAGTGCCTGGCAGCCTATGTCTTGCTGCTGGCACCTGTTTTGCAAAGAAGTAACAACATTTGTTCATCTAAGTAGTACTTAAGTGCCTAAAGAAGCAGATAGGTGTTCAAAGTGATTTAGAAAAACAGCTAAACAGATGAGGCACTTTGAGTTTTTTGTCTCTGTGTCAATTAGGTGTTTGACCTACTTCTGTAACTTAGAACTGTAATGGACTCCTACATAATTTTGCAGTTCTGGTCTCAAACCCGTGTTTTAGCAAACCCATGAAGTATTTATGCAAACTAACTGGGAAAGTGGAACAAAAATCATGATTCTTTTCGGGAAAGTTGTTTTCAAGGTTATCGCTGACAAGCAGTAACCTGTAGAAACAGTCATGGTGCAAACAGCACAGGAACAGCAACTTGACTTGAGCGGGAACACCTTTCTTGATAAGAAAATTTACACTCTGTCAAACAGGGAAAAGATATTGTTGCAGTGACTGGCTGCAGATTTCTAAGCTTACATGAGATCTCTAGGAACAGAGACAGTACAGCTCCTTCTAGCTGGTGGGCCGAGTCTCTTTCCTACAGCTGCCTCCAGAAAATTGCCAGATTGCGAGTTGCCTGCGATAGCACTGGGCATGCAATATGCAATGTGGATCAATGTGCAGACATTTGTAGATGATAATTTGTGTTGAAGTTTGGAAGCTTATTTGTGGTGGTAAATAGGCATAGTTTCTGCTTTTCATAACTTGAAAACGAGAATGAAATGTCTCTTTAATTTCTATCAAAAAAACAGTCAAAGTCAAACCCCAAATGATCCTGCCGCCCCCTTAGCAGTCTTCGTGATCTGCTGCCGAGGTGGGATAGATCCCCCGTGTCAGAATCCCACTAGCTTTTGAAAACTCCCTGTTTTCATGCCAGTCAGTTTGTGAATGCTCAAGTCAGAACATCTGAAAAGAGCACAGCTTTTAAAGGGTTGCCTGCAGAGTGGTGTTTTTTCTAGAAAATGGAATCCTTTAAAGTTGGTCGTACCTCCAGCATCTTTTGAAAATGGCAATCTATAGCTGCTTCTAATATTTGCAGTCCACAATGTCTAGTAAACATTTTTACCACTGCAAATCATATAAAATTCAATGGCAGTGGAAGTATTTGAGGCTTTCATCTTCTGAAACACATTGCTAAAACATATAATGAAGAAGTAACAAATAATTTCACAATTTTCCTCAGAGTCTGACTGTAGAATAGATTTTAAATTAGATTTTAAAAAAAGATATAGTTAACATACCTTCCAGTAAAAATTTTGGTGGAAAAACTGTATTGAAATCCCAAACCAAACATCTGAAAGGACTGTGTATAGGGTTTCTCATGGAAACAAAAATGTTGAGGATGCTTTGCTGAGCAAAATAAAGGGAAGAGTTCTTTTCAAGTGATGGCTTACAGGGGAGACAAGGATAGTATTACAACCCTAACCACAAGGTGAAATAAGATGGTCACTTCTTTTTTAGGGTTCTGTGCAGACCTCTGGTACTTATAAACCAACTGCTGCATGAAAGTATTGTTTTTTCTGAGACCAATCTGGAGTGTGTATCCACTGCAAGCATATGAGACACTTCCTTTTCGAATATAGAAAAAAAATGAGCCTCAAGAAGCAGAATAAATGTGGCTTGTCTTTCACAGCTGCCTCAGCACAGACTCCGCAGGGTTTCTCACAGATGTATGCAAATGGTTTTGCAGACAATTGTGTGTTTTCTCTTCTGATAGCTACTTCAGTGAGATCAAGCCATACTATTCAGGGAGGGTTTTGAAGGTTTCAGTCTACTGACAATATTTAGGCTCCTTTGCAGAGTTCAAAACTAGTTCTGAATGTTAGGAAGTTCATGGGTACCCAGGGTAAGACATATGCTGGAGCCCAACTCTGTATACTTCTGAAAGTAACACATAAATGCACCACTTCACTCAGACTGTTGTATTATTGCCTTCTTTTGAAAGCAGTTATTTCTTCCTCCACTACTTGTGCACGGATTATAAGTTGATTTTTTTTCTGTGATTTGAGTGCATATATTTATGCTAAGCCCACACAGTAAAAATGAAGCCAGTGAATCAGAAATTGTCTGTAAAATATACTCAGAGAAATGAATCTTAAAGTAACTTTAGCTGAAGTCTGTTAAAGAAGAATCAGGAAAGAAATGTGGCTTGTGTTGATGGCATTCATTTACACTGTACAATACAGAGTATTAGCTGATACCTATTTTCAGCAGAAACATGCAGATTTTTAAGTCCATATAGTTTTTCTTTCTTGAGTCGAAAGAGCTCACCTCAAACTGCCATTCTTCCTCTGTCACTACTCAGAGGGAATGAAGTGAGATTTAACCTGTTAGAAATAATCTCACCTGTTCTGCTCTAGTACTCATCTGAAATCAATGAAATGCAATAATCTACATCAGTGTTAAAATCACATTATTTCCAAATCTGCTGCAATTTAAAATAAACTGTTTTTGATGGACATGCAGAATTGGCTGGTTTAGGAATGCAACAAATACCATCACTGGTATAGCTAATTCCCAGGTATTCACATTTTTCTTTGAAAAATCTACGAAATGAATAAAAAAGAATTATTTCAAGTTACATGACCTCCAAAGTTCAACCTCATGCTACTTTTTTTTTGACAGCTCTAAACACTCACAAGGCATCCATCTCCTCTATGACAGGTGTGATACTGTGCCATCTTGTAAGTCTTGAGTGAATTTTAACAGGAAGTGAAAAAACCAGGGTGGGATTGAAACAGCATCCTCGCTGGAGGTGACTGCAAGCCTCCGTCTGACTGCAATAGAGATGGAAAGTTTAGAGAGTTTCTGCATAAAGCACAGAATCTAGCAATGCTGTTGAGATGACTGCTGGTGTTTCCTGGAAACCTGAGAGCTGTTGCATTTCTGTCTTGTCCCTCACCACTCCCCTTAATTTTCTTTCTTCAGAGGTGATCAAATTACCTTTGTCCCTTTACATATATTTCTGTTTCTTGGATAAAAGCTCACACTTTGACCTTCCCCAACAACAGAAGCTTACTTTCATGGTCATTTTAGATATGTGATACTGTAAGCAGCCTAAGCATTGGAAGGAATAAATGTTGCATTTCTGTACTGCTCCCCTTCCCTTAAGTGGTACCTGTCAGATCTAAGGAACTGGGTTTTCTGAAACCACTTAATAATTTCCTTTACTCTTGGTAACTCCCATTAGCCCAGAGTTGCTGATCGGTAACAGTAAATTTTGCTTTTCTGTGAACCGTGTCTGTGGACATTTTCTGTGATAGAAGATAGTGTAAACAACCTATTGTTCTATATAAAATAGCTCATATAATGATAAATAATAGCTGGTGGTTAAAAACTCCTCTTTCCCTTTTTAAAAGAAGAACAGTTTGATAATAAAAGTAGTAGAAATTAGTTATTAGCTGGTTGTGATTCTACAGTAAATTCAAATTAGCAGACACCTTTGAGTTCTCTTGAGGTGAGTGGGTTTTGTCCAGATATGAGCACTAGTGCTAGAAAATGCTGCAGGATCAGTCTGTGTGATGCTGCTCACCGTATCAAGAAAAGGGTTCCTAATCGCTTCACCTCAGCTTCCCACCTTTGGCACATCAATTTCCAACCTTCAAAGCAAATGCTGACCACAGAACTGGGTTTCTTAGGTTTGTTCTCCCCCTTTTTTTGAGGGTAGGTTGCCTCTCTGAGTACAGCAGAAAAAAATTCTTCTTAGTGAGACCTGGCTGCCTAACTGTGCTCCGCTTTGGTATTCAGAGATCACGCTGCTAATACTAAAGGGGGAAGATAAAATACATTTGAGGATGCTTTCCCAGGTATTGATTGCTTCTGTGGAAGTAACAGGCTGCAGCTGCTGAGAGTAGTATGACAAAGAGCTTCAAATGATAACCACCTCTCTTCTCAGATAAACAGGGCATTCCTTGGGAACAGGAATGAAAACTGAAATAATATGGACTTCTTTGCAATGATTTATTAATATTCCTTTGAGGCAGCTAGTGCAGCTGAATCATAGTCAGTGCTTGTCTTTTAAAACCTCATCACTGTGAGATTTTTACTTGATTCTGAGGTCCTTTCTGGTCCTGCAAAGTGAAATGGTACTGGGACTGTTCATTTCTTTTTGCTTGATTTGCTTTGTTTCTGCCATTGTACTACCTGTAAAATACGGAGACAGCTAGAAGGAGAAGAGCCACCCTGTTGTATTTTCAGTGTTATCACTGACATTTCTTTTGCTAAACCTGCAGTGGATAATCCCACTAGCACAGGGAAATTAATGTTATCAGTGCAAGGTTTTTGAACTGAGGTGTGACACATTAATTACACTTGATAAAAGGTCTAGTCTAAAGAAAAACTTTTCGACAATGGTATCCAGCAACCCATGTACAAATAATGAATACAGTAAGTTAAACTGTGATTATCACCGAGACTTCATGGTGTTCTCCTCAGCCTGGAACCTCAGTTTGCTCTGACAAGCACAGATGTACAGTGAGAAAACCCCTCTGATCTGGAAATCAAAGATAGACTCTTGCTTTCTCTCTATTGTATGCAGTTATTATCCTAACTGC
Source organism: Aegotheles bennettii (assembly GCA_013398125.1). Taxonomy (NCBI): domain Eukaryota; kingdom Metazoa; phylum Chordata; class Aves; order Caprimulgiformes; family Aegothelidae; genus Aegotheles; species Aegotheles bennettii. The sequence continues at coordinate 157,696 of VZRW01014100.1, forward strand.
CTAATGGATATTCTTTAATATTTTAATAGCTGATTTTGTGTTTTCCTATCATCCTTCAATGTTAGTGTAGGTCTTGAATGGAAACACACAGGATTATATTGAAAGGAATGGTTATTCCTAATAAATATTCTACTAATGATATTGTGGAAAACTGTGTAGTTGCTATAGGAGAGGGACACTATTTCTATCAGTGATAATATGCTGTATGTTCTATCATATATAATTCTTTTGAGTAGAGACTTCACTTTGTGGGTTGGGTTTTTTCCTGCTTTGGAATTCACACTTCCTCTCTTGGCCTTTATCTTCAGAGAGATACAAAAGTACATTTTTACTTGGCTCCTGTGGCTTGCTGCTGTAGAAAAATCGTATGTGTAATACACTTACTGCTGTAAATACAAAGTGTTAGTAGGGCATGTGGAACCTCTGCTGGTTAGGTAGGGTAATGTAAAGGGTTCTGTGCGATTGACCCTGACTGGATTGTTCAATTACCATTGAACATGGCAAATACTGTTACTCTTTCATTGGAATCACTGCTACGTGACTGTCATGTATACTTTTATCCTGGTGGTGGCATAAAGTTAACAATATTTTTCTCTTATCACAATTTTTTTGGCTCAGTGCTCTGGCACCATCAGGTCCCAGGGATTCACCATGTTGCATGTTTTCTGGATCACTGGAAAGCCCATCTCTACAAAAGTCTTTAACATAAAGCAGTTTCTTAGTGAGAAGAGACTTGGGACCTGCTCCCATCTTTCAATAAACATGAATGTCCTTTGGCATGAATTTTCTGCTCATCTGCTAATAAACTTGCTTGAGAAGCCAATAGAAAATTTGTCATCACATGGCAATATGCACAGGGGAGACTCACAACTTGAAACCCCCCCAGGTGCATGCACCTCAGCTTGGAGCTGTAGCAAGTGCTCTTTCCAACATGAGGAAGGGTTTGAGCACTGTTTTCTTCTGGGCTTGTCATTCTGCCAGGCAGAGCACTCTTGCAGAAGCTGGAAGGTGGTTCCAGGCTGAGCATTTGCCTGGCAATGCTGCCTGCCTGCAGGGGAGATCCTGCTTAGTGTAATGCACTGTGTGTGCACAGCCCTTGTGCCGTGGCACTGCAATTCTGCCTGACACTTTTCTGAGACTCAGGAACTTAGATCTTCTTTTATATTATGTTTGGAAAGACCAAATGTCTTCTTTTATCCTCTTTGTGGATACTCCGTCCTTGTAATGAGAAGCAATTCCATGTCAGGTGAGCTGCACTAGGATGTGGTTGCTGTCTGCATGGTCACTGCACGTATTCTGTAGTGAGTATCCCTGACACACACGTAAATATCTCATCAATCTTTTAGACTATTTCACGAGAGTTTGCCTAAGTTCTTACTATCTCTACAAAAACACTGTAGTTACCTGTTTGAAGCTGCTTTTATTTTCTCTTTTCAGCATGACAAAGATGCTACATTGTACCCAGCCAGGCAGACAGGGCAAACAGGGCTTGCATGGGTGCAGAAGCGGGCAGCCAGGGTGGATTCGTTACACACCCTATCCATAAGCCCTGTGGTAGCTATTTCTGTGTCTTTTAAATGGCAGTGTTTGAGGAAAGAATGGATCAGACTGAAGCTTTTGCATGCCTGTGAGCCCATCTGGCAGCGGCCTGTGTGAGATGTTTGAGGCACATGAATACATGCACAAGAGTACATAGAGATGAGGTCTCCTACTTGTTCTAACTCACAAAGTGATTGCAAGAAGTTGAAATATTTCTGAAGGTCTTGTGCCTTTAGAGCAATACCGAATAGCTCTTGTGTCTGCCACCCAAATGCCAGTCTCTGCTTTTCACTTCTATTCATAGACGTTGATGTGCCAAGACTGTCCAGTCCTTGGAAGTCATCCTTGGCACAGAGCCTGGAAGATTCAAGAGGAAAGGTATGAATTTCAGTCAGTGGGAGCCCTGACTGAAATTCATTAACTCCTGATGTGGGTTATGTGGGACACTAACTCGGTGGTACTGGATGTGGAAATTTCCTGTCCTGCTGAGGGTTTGTTAAAGCCAGCATGGAAATTCTTTCCCCTTTCATAGAAGATGCACCCTACAACATTGAAATGAAGTAAAAGGTGGAGGAGAAGGGGAAGGAAGTACCATGCCAGTGGAAATCTGTGGTGTGGAAAAGCCTCAGAGAGTTTCATTTTTTAATATCTTCTGTTACAGATCTAATTATAGCTCAAAAATAAAAACTAACCCCACATTGCTTGAACAGGAACCATTCAACCTAAAAATGACAGAACGTTGGAGTCTCCCAATCTTAAAAAGGCGAAATGCCACAGAAAATATATGAAAGGCAGTGTTTCCTGCGAGTTGCTTTTCAGAATCAACATATTAAAAAAAAATATGTATACTACTACCACTCTGAGCCCAGTGCTGACCAGCTGTAGTCTGAGAACACTGCAATCTAAATAAGTGTAATGTTTTTATGGTGCTCAGTCTCTCTGGTGCCAGAAGTTTGTGTAGTAGATTTCTGCTAAGCATGAAAATGGAGACTAATTTTTGGTTACATGCTGCACTCTTTTATGAAGGACCCATTTGTTCTTTCAGTAATAAGGATTCACTCTCGGGGATTCATCAGAGGATTTATCTGTCTAATAAATATGTCCACTCTGGCTATGCTTTTAATGTTTCCTGATTAAAATATAAGCTGTTTATCTCTCTTAGCTTCAATGATTGCATGTAAACGAGGATTACTTACCCAGGAATCTCATCCCCATTGCCAGTTTGCAGCATGGTTTGGCTTTCTTTTGGAATGACTACTGTGCGAGGCATGTGTCTGCCTAAACACGTGCAACTAGTTTAGAGTTAGTCTGAAAACAGGAAAAAATACCAGGCAGTCTGTCCTACTGTGTTTTTATGCATATAAGTGTAATTTATTATTAATCACTATGTAACATAAAATCAGATCTTGTATGGGAATAAAGGGTGGAACAAGATTTGACCATTCCAGCACAAACAATTTCTTTTTGCCCCTCTTCCTCCAAAGGGTAATAAGAACACTTACACAATGTCATTTTTATTTCCAAATAAACTGTTAATAAAATCTGTATGATGATAAAATAATTGCTTTATTGGGGAACAACCTCAGCTGTGAGAGGGTATAAATTATCCCACCAAAAAAAATGCAAAACCAGCACAGAGTGACTTCTTGTGAGAAGAAAGGAGCATCCTGTGGAGGCTATGCAAGGACCCTCAGGGATAAACTTGGACCTTGTGTAACTTGCCAGTAGTAAAATCATGCTATATTTTACACTTGATTAACAGGTTATATGCATTTGAAAATATGGATATTTTTGCTTAGCAAGCCTCCGACAAAATAAAGGAAGCAAAATGTTTTTGGGGCTATTAAGAAAAAGATCGAGCCATAAACCATCAATTTATGTTCATGTGGAGAAATATCACTGCATCCTCTCTGCTTGTATTCTTCCCTTAGCATCTGCTCCTGGTCTGTGTCAGAGGTAAGACCTCAGAGAGGGTGGTCTGATCCAATGTGGGCTGTCTCTAGTCATTTGTCAGTCCCATGTATCAGCAATCAGGTAGTTGTGTGCTCTCTTCTTACTTAGGTCTTACCAATCTTACCAATTCTTACAATTTTTCTTTACCATGCAGAGAAACTGGGTTTTCCTCCTGTAGTAAAGATCCAGGATCTTATTTATCAACTTTGCATCATCCTTGGATAGAGGAGTGTACTAAAAGCCTGTCCGTCTGAATACATACAGGTTACCCGAGCATGTCTTATCCTAGTGTTAATAGGTTTGCATACAATAGAGTTCTCTGTGTCTAGATTTGTCACCATAAAAACCTATTGTGTTGGCCACATTGTGGTTATTGTAGAAGCAGCAGTGCTGTTCAACTGCTTTAAGTGACTTTTTTGTCTCTGGGCTGTTCAAGATGAATTAATTCCAATTAATTTCAATGTCCTGCAGATGGGCACTTGCAAGACTAGGTTTAGGTTGGTTAGGAACATAGAGTTTTATAATGGGAAACCCTAACTGCCACAGTTTGTAACAGATGTAAATGGAAGATAATATTACTCTTAATGCAGCATGTGATTACTCACTCAGTTAAATGAAGTTTCACAGCATCTTTTTCAGGATTGTCCTCATTATACAGACTGAAAAAACCTGAGGCCAGTTTAAATTATTTTTTTTCATTTCTACCCCTAATCTGTTTTTGATGAAACCACTCCTTTCCTTTTCATTAAAAAAAAAGAGGAACAAAAAGCCAGCTGTTTGCTTTTCAGAAGAGTCACTGTGGGACAAGGTAATTGCGTGCTCGGACATCTCTGTGCAGGGTGCCAGTCTGAGGAGGCTTGCTCTGAGGCACGTGGCAGAGAAGCAGTTTGACCACTCTCTGCTTTTTAAGGCTGTGTTGCTACATGTGGTGGCTTCATTAGCAGTTATTGTAATAAGATTCTAGGACACTGAAATTCTTGTTCAAAATTCAGATTTCTTTCCTTTCCCTACAGCATACAATGTTCTGTGTATTAATAATACAGTTTATAATGTGACAGTAGTCTCCTGGCTCCTGTTGTGACTACAGGGTCTCAATATTTGGACACCTGAATGGTGCTAATCATCGCTTTTAGCCTATATGGAAAGGAAAGTACCCTCTCCTTGCAGTATATATTCTCATGCAATACTGGAAACAATTTTTTTCTTTCTGTACCTTATTTGCTTAGAATTCCTTCAAGTCCTGTGTCCAAGTCATTGGTAAAGATGTTGAAGAAGGCTTGGCCTAGGATGGAGCCCTGTGGAACCCCACTAGTGACAGGACACCAGCCTGTTGTTACCCCATTCACCATCACTCTTTGTGCCTGACCTGTGAGCAAGCTGCTCACCCATCGTGTAACCCGGTTGTCCGGCTGTGTGCTGCACATTTTGTCCAGGAGGATACTGTGAGAGACAGCATCAAAAGGTTTGCTGAAGTCCAAAAGGATTACATCTACTGGTTTTCCTTGATCAGCTAGGTGGGTTAAATGTAAATTAAGTTTGACAAGCAGGACCGATGGCTGTGACCAATGGCTGTGTTGTTCTCCAGGTGTTTTTCCATAACTCTCAGAATAATATTTTCCATAATTTTACCAGGTACTGGAGTGAGACTGACTGACCTGTAGTTTTCAGGGTACTCCTTCTTGCCCTTCTTGAAAACTGGAATGACATTAGCTAGCTTCCAGTCAGCTGGAACCTCTCTGGATTCCCAAGACCTCCCAAAAATCATTGTGAGAGGCTTAGCAATGACATCAGCTAGCTCTTTGAGGATTCTTGGATGAATCCCATCAGGCCCCATAGATTTGTGGGGATCCAACTGTAGCAGCAGATCCTGCTCAGGGTCCACTGGGAGTTGGTCATTCTCGCAGTCATGGTCCTCCAGCTATGGGCACTGAGACCCCTGGGCCCATCATCAGTGTTGAAGATGGAGGCGAAGAATGCATTAAAGACCTCTACCTTGTCTATATCCCTGTTGGTGAGGTGACCATCCTCATGCTCATCCTGTAACAGGCCAATGTTATTTCTACACTGCCCTTTTATTGTCCTCCACAATTCTGCCCAGCTTCAGTTCCAGTTGAGCTTTGGCCACCTGAATTTTCTCCCCACAGTGGCTAGCACCATGTCTATTCTTCCCATGTCACCTGATCCAGCTTCCACTGGGCATACACCTTCCTTTTTCACCTTAGCTGCAGAAGCAGATCCCTGTTCAGCCAAGCCAGCCTTTTGCCTTGTCTGCTTGACTTCTGATATTTTGGGACTGCCTGCTCCTGTGCCTTTAGGAGGTGATGTTTAAAAAGTGACAAGCACTGATGAACCCCAGCACCTGCAAAAACATTTTCCCAGGAGACTTGTCTCAGAAGTTCCCTGGGCAGCCAGGGGTCTGCCTCTCCTCGTGTCCAGTGATCTCCTTCTACAATGAAGCACAAATCAAGTAGAATTTTAGGTGGAGGACCCTGCAGAAGAACAACTCCATGTGAAGTCAGGACTGTAAAATCAAGGAGTGATGACAGTAAATTTTTTTTCCAGGTAGGATTCATTTCCAGCCTCCATTTTCATTTTGTATGATTGTTGTATCAATCAGCAATCTAGAGTATCTGTGTATGACATCAAGATTCGGGATGGTTTTCTTGTATTTGTGTTTAAGAGAGAGTCTTGAGCTCTGGGCTGTGCAGCCCTAAAGCACTAGGGAAACCATTGTCTAATTTCATGTGCATGCAGTCTCACTTTCAGAAGCCATGTTTTCCATCTGGTCTTCCAGTATAGTAGCTCCAGGATGCTCCGTAAAACTACTAGAGGATTTCTTCAAAATAGGTAAAGGAAAGTACTTCCCAATGTTGGCAGAGAGCTTCTGGAGCTTGTTGGAATTTCAGGACATGGATGTATCTCCAGCTTCTAAAAGGGATTAAATAAATTCCTGGGTAACAGGTTCATAAATGTTTCTAAATGGACTAGGCATGGATGTGCCTTCTGTGCCTTGTAACATTCCCAGTAGGGTGGAGTGGTGTCCTTGTTTGAGCCAGGACAGAACCAATTTTCTTTTAGTTATTTCACTTTTCAGTGAAGTCTCTTCCAAGTAACTGCCCTTGCTGAAATCCCCAGCATGTGTTTCAGTCAGTGGCTGCCCCTAGGACTGATAACGCTCCATGTTCACAGTTACTGCTGGAGAATGGTGTGCAGGACCAAGGCCACTGCTTGGTTCTGCTAAACATCTTATGCTCCAGAAACAAAAGGGAGCAAAGGGGTCACACCTGTGACCCTCCTGCAGGGAGGAGTGGACCAGACAGGTGACACAAATTGACCAAACCAAGTATTCCATCCCATACACATCATACTTGGTATAAATCTGAGAGATCATGAGGGTCAAGCTCTCTTCATCTATGGCTGGCATCCTGGGATGATTCCATCCATTCATCTGCCCTTGGTCCTGATCCATGTGTTTCTGACTCCATGCATTCCTGCATCCAGCTCCCATCTTCCACTGACTCCAGGAGCCCAGTCCGGGACTTTCCCAGGGCTGCCCTGCAGCCTCGAAGGTGACAGGAGTACTATTGGTGGAGGGCATGATATTGGCTTTGTATATATTTGTACATATTTCATTATTTTCTTTTTCATCCTTACAGTTTCATTGAAGTTGTGTAGTTTAGGTCCCAACCCATAAGTCTCTCTCCCTTATTTTCTTTCCTTTCCCTTTCTGGGAAGGGAGAGGAGTTATAGAGAGCATCTGCCATACGTTTAATTGCTGGCCCAGTGTTAAACCATGACAAGTGGACTGTGGAAAGCAGCCACATGCACCTGTTCTGTATAAAAAGCTTCTACCTAAATATCACCAGTGCTGCTGGGGGCAGATTTCTGTCTGAGGCAGTAGGGCATTCCTTCATTATCATAAAGCAGAGATCTGGAAATCCTATCCATAGTGAAAAAACATGATGTATTATTCCCTCTTATGAAGAATATTTACAAGCCTGGGCAAGAGTAACAACCATGTGGACTGTCCTTGAGTAAACAAAAAGTCATGCCTAGTGCTGTGTAGCAGTGCTTAATGACCACAGGAAAAGTGAAAACTGAGGGCATTCTCCTGCCTGGATCCCAGTCTGAATGTAATGAATTTCCTGCTATGAGTTTGGGTATGTGTACCAGTGAATTTAAGGTTGAGCAGTTCTGCTCCCTGCTCTTCTCTTTCATGAAAGAATATCATTCCTCACACAGTTGTTCCTCCTGTGTTATTCATAGCGTAGCTTGAGAGTCTCTCCCTTCTTTATGATGCTTTTCAACATCCTCAAGCTTTGCTCCGAGACAGGATGCTGGGTGAGATGGACCACTAATTCGATCCAGTCTGACAATTCCAGTGTTTCTGTCAGTGTATCAGAGATCCTACTGGACCATTCTTGTATCAGCTGTATGACAACTTAAGCTAAATGAGATATAGAAATGTACTGGGCAGAAAATCTGATTAAGCTCAACATATTCTCCTAAAACAACTTTAACTGTCTAGCAATCCTTGCAAAATATTTAAACTTCTGAAAATTTTTGCTTTTGATTTGCTGGTGTATTCCAAATCAATTTTAAGCATTTATTATAAATGCCTTTCCCCCCCAGCTTCTCTCCAAAGCTGTTGTGCCTTCAGATCCCTCAGATCTTTTCCTCCAAACATATCAACTCCAATCCTGCTGAGCTAACTGAGGAATCATAGCTTGGACCTGTGAGAGGACATTTGGGACATTTGGATCCACAGACAGGAATTATGTTTTGCTCTCAGTAAAGTCAGTTCAAGAAAGGGCATCATACTGCTGGCAAACACCTTTTGATTTCTGCTTAGGATTAAGAGGAGCTCAACAGATGCGAATAAATGCAATTCATAGCTGGTGAAAAACATGATCAGGGCAGCATTTACCACAAGGAGAATGAGAGCATACAGACTTCTTGTGAGAGAGAGACACAGCTGAGTCATAGAAGCAGGCAAATTATTGAAGACTGCTCAGGTACAGCACGGGGCATAGTGACCTACTCAAAATGGAAGCATTTTAATCATTGCAAAGAAAAGTCACAGTAATTGTATTAGCTAATGTTGAAGCCTAAAAGCTGAGGTAAAATCACCTGAATTGTCAGGCATTTGAAAAAAACCCAAACATGAAACAGTACAACACACTATCAGGATTTTTTCTTCCAGGTACACTTCTTCCTGTATGTGGTTCCCAGTTCTCTCCTGCAACAATTTTCCTACTTAATAGTTTCCACAAATTTGTTTTCCCTCATTCAGTCATGCTCTTTACCTTTTTATATATATGTATACTCATCTTGCATCTGTGGCCCATGTGATCTGAAAAGTTCAATAATAATAAATATGAATAAGCATGTTTTCATTTGTAATGAAAATCCAGTCTTTTGCGGAATGACAGAAGTGTTTTCATGGTGACAATGAATGGCACCTTGTGGCACTGAAGTCATTGTTGTCCCCTGCTCTGTTTCTCTGTTTTTTGTCTATCTGCAGCTCCTAAGGCAGCTTGATGATCCCGATCTTTTAAAGTCTGCTCTACTATTTCAAGGAGGTCTAAGCACACAGTAGCTCATGTGCCTTGTGTGGTTCAAGCACAGCTCACTTCCCAGCACTCTGTCTCAGAGCTGGGCAGATGCAGGGCTGCTCCTGCATAACTCAGATGCTTGGCTGGGGGATGCTGACCCCAGCATCATTTCTCTCCTCAGGATAACCCCACACTGAGGTGGTGAGAACCCTGGGCATCCAGTGTCAGCTAGAAAGGGAACCTTTTCGGAGTATTCCCTTCCCTTGTTGGCTGAAAGTGTTTGTGTCTGTCTGGTGGCTTGTTGTTACACAAGGATTTTGGTGTGAACCTGGTGGGGTCAGGCAGGTTGGCCACACCTGATTTAAGTCCTAAGCAAAATAACAGAGCAAAAGTCCTTGGGGTATGTTTTGCCATCAGCTAAAAAAGGACAACTAGTTTTCTAAATACATTATTGAAAGTATTTTGTGGAGAATTGTTTCTTTTACTTAAAGACTTGTCCCTGTCAACCTTTTTTCATCATTGGTCTTTCGTATGTGGACAGTTGATATACAGGTGGTCATTAAAGGAATCATTACTTTTAGTAAGGGAAATACCACAGCCAGTGTACCCCTGTGCTTATATAACTGCCCATGTTACCAGCTTGCACTGATGTAGTTGTTTCCATAAAAATCATCTTTGGAGGCAAAATTATTTGAACCAATCAAAATAATTTCATAAAATCCTGTGACTGGGATCTCGTATTACATAATAGTTTTGCATAGTCTAAATTTGAGATTTCCACTTTAAATACTGACAAAAATGTAGTTTTCAGTAACTCATTTGCACCATTTAGAAGCAAACAGAATTTTCATTTAAAATTATCATTCATTTTGGAGGAAAAGAGACATCAATGGAAATTTTTCATCATAATGTTTTATTGAATGTTCAAAGAAAGAAATGGTTATTGTTGTCTTCCATTTAATTTATCTATGAATTCTATGTATGATTGAAAAGTAGCTGATGCAGGAAAAATGATTATAATTCCTCTCATGGCATCAACTCTGGCAGTTGGCAGTGGGAGGAAGATGCCTCTTCATTGTCTGTTTTCCTTTGCTTGTTAGCTACCTTTCATAAATAAGAAATGAAGAACAGACTTCCTCCTTTTGATGTAGGTTAGAAGACATTTCTGAAAGAATCTATTTTTGTCTCTTTTCATTGCCCTGCACTAATGGGAAAGCCACACTCAAAACCTCCAAAGCAAAACTAGGAGACAGAGACAAGTACTTAAGCCACATGTTTCTTAGTTTGTCTTTTACTTAGATGGGAAACAGGTTCAGAAATCCGTAACTATCCCTGCAGACTCTTGTTTGCAATGAAAAATAGGACTCTCTCTACCAGCATATTCTATTTTCAAAAAAACTTTTCTTATGTTTTTTGTCTGAGCCACAAAGATGCAAGTAGCAATGAGACTTTTTAAGGCAGATACTGTACTTAAACAGTCATCTTCCACCATATATCATCATGAAATGGAAATGTATGGTCTGTCTGGTTCTTTACATACTTTAATACATACCTCTAATACAACTACCTTTGAGTTTTATTGATGTAAACTGGATCATTCAGGGATCTCTGCAAAAAATCAGTGACTGGTTGGAAAGGTAGGGCTCTGACAATGCAGGAAACAAAGACTCTTGCTTTGAAATTGTGGTTCAGTCATCTCAAAATGTACCTATTTAAAGATAATACCCTTTTATATCACTGAATGCTTACAAAATAATCTCACATTTCATCTTTTATCCTCCTGTGAAGTTTAAAGCAAAACACAGTCTGTCTGACCTAGAACCTGAAGAATCGTAGCTGAAAGAGCCATTCTGTTCCTTGTTTTTCAGTTATTGCTCTCAGGACTGCACGCAGAAAACATTTTTAGCACAGGAAAGCTGTCTCAAACAGCTCTCAGTGCTATGTATGTGCTGTAGCCTGCTTGTCTGTCTTGTTCTGTTGTGTTATGTCAATGACAGTATGCATATCACAAAATGTCAAGCAATTTTATAGCCCTTGTCAGAATTGTACCTAAAATGAAAGCAGTGCAGAAGATAGGTGTTTATTCTGTCAAATGAACAAAGCCATCTAAAGTTTTTATCATATTTTAAAGTATTTTAATTTGCTTTTCCCCACCTGATCAGAAAGTTTTGCTGTTCAACCCTGAGAAGGAAAATAAACGGGATGGCAGCTGGAGAGGACAGGATTCGCATTGCAGTAAAATGGTGGATGTGATGAACAGGAGCCATGAAGTCAATTAAATCCCTACCTATAATCTAAGCTAGCCAGACCTGTGTGAGCGTTTAAAACCATTTTCTCCACCAGTACCATGTTTGCAGATGAGAGAGTGACTACAGGCATGAATGCGTCTCCATTTTATGCCATTTATTTCATTGCTGGAGTGAAGAATCCATCAGAAAACCCCTCTGCTCAGGGGGCGAGTCCTGATTTTATTGAGTTCTCCAAAATATTACTTTGGTTTGCTGCAGAGGGAATAGCTCTCTACTGAAGTCAAGTCACAGGTAGTAAACCACCTTACCAAGTAAAGAAATTCCTTGCAAGTAACAGTTGATTATATGTACTGAAGCTTTCATATTGTCACTTGGCATAGTGCTGTGCATCCTGTCCTGTCCTTCCACTGCAGAGGCAGGGGGGTTGTATGGCAAAACCATTGTGGACCAGGAGCATCTCCACTGAAACTGTAGGCTGTGGCATAAAGCATTATCAGTGCTCTACATGGGAAAAGGGTTCCCTTCAATGATTACTATGGGACAAGAGTGAGCAATGAAAGAAAGATGAGTTTGTAGCACAGCACAGACAAGTCCCCATGTTGTTTTGGGCTCTTTATTTGAGAGATGGGGTGACACAGCAGAAAGATGACAGTACTCCTCCAGGTATAACTAAAGAGACTAACAAGTGCTAGAGAATCCCTGATACCACGGACATGTTCTTTGACGAGGAGTGATTAAAACAAAGATAGAAAGATTAAAAATCAGGAGTGTGATAACTTATGTCAATTATGAAAGTGGAGTTTTTGATATAACTCTTTCTCCTTAGTGGAAAATGAAGGCAATGCCTTCTACTTGCAGTTTTAACATCTTAAATTTAACTCAATTTTTGTATCAGATTTGGCCGTGTTTTATTTCCTTTTGTAGAGCAAAACATTTTATGTCAGCATCAATGTAAACATTTCTTCTTATTTCCAATATTTTACTCCATGTTTTTTACTTGAACTGAAAGAGGTTTTCAGGAGAGAAAGGAGACTGTTTTTGACTGGTTTGTTTTATGTGGTGTAAGCTGATTTTGTGGTTTCCTCAATGGAGAAAAAATCGTTGCGTAAGCCCCAAATACTCATTATTTTTCAGTGAGTGATTCAGACAGTGAATGAAATACAGTTCTGGTTCAGACCATCTGTTTATATTACTAATACCTGTTTGAGTTTTACAGTATTTTCCTTTTATTTCTTTTCCCATTACTCAGTGTTTCCCATTGAGACATCAGCTCTCCTCTGTTTGTGCTCCCTCTCTCTCATTCTTTTATAACAGTGCTATGAAACTTTTCTTTCCCAAAAGCTTAGAAGAAAATGTTAATTGCTTTTGTCATCTTATCTTTCTGTGGCACATGGAGTAGTTATTTTCTACCCTCACGGATTATACTTTTTTTGTTTCTTAGACTCATCAACCATGAGAATCTTGCAGCTCACTGTGGCCACCTGATGACACTAATCCTGGGTTCTCTAATCAATATATTCTTCCCCAAGTGTCCCTTCTTGCATCTTGAACCACATTTCAGTTGCAGCACTTGAAAAATTAATGTTTCACAAAATGAATATTCAAAGCATCTGCTGTTTTTTTAATGTTTTTGAGAATTATTCTGTTCCTCTTGAGCCCTTTCTGTGTTTTACTTTCTTTTCCTTTAATTACAGTGGAAAAGAAGGAGGGGGAGATAAAAAGTGGGAAAAGCAGACTGAAATGAACAGCACAAAAATCTGTTTTCTTTGAAAGTTAGGCTCTTGGTGATTTTTTTTTTTCTAGGAAAAAAAAATAAAAAAGAACTAAGAGGGCTAAAAAATCCACGGAAAAATGTTTTTTTAAGGATGATTTCTCTGGACTGGGGTGAGTTTGGGGAAGGAGTAAACTATTCCAAACTCTCCTAAAAATGGTAAATAGTCTTATTTTTGCTGACATGGGCCCATTTACAGTTGCTGACCTAGAGAGTAACAGCTCCTTATTTCAAGCCTTAAGGCATTGTCTCTGAGTCCTCAGCCACACTGGCTTTCTGCCAGGGAGGTATGGTGGCAGGGTTATTTTATTGTTTACTGTACCAACTAGGATTATAGAAGAACGTAGTTTCATTATTTACGGAAAGCATCCAGAAATGGGGAGGAAATAGTCAACAGAGCAGTGTTACCACCCGCAGCTCGCTGCTGGTGACACTGTTGGGGGGTAAAGCTGTTGCCCATCATTTTACAAGCAAGATCTGCTGTTGCTTACCAGAGAGAGGAAGAAAATTAGTGACAAATGACAGTGTTGTTGACTCCCTGGTAAGAAAGTGGAAGCTTTATTGCTCCACAATCAAACAAATGACTTTCTTTGTATCTAATGAATAGGTTCAGCTCCAAGTCAAACATAGTCGCAGATAAAGCCTGCTTAATATAAAAGCTCAAATAAATTAAACTCCCCAAACTCCATCAGTGATATTTGTTACACAAATTGCAAGAAGGAAAAATTACATGCAAAAATCTCATAATATATTGGATCAGAATGGTTCATTCTGAAGTGGAAGCTCTGAAAAAAGTTAATAATGAGAATATTATTTCTGGGAATGCTTTGGGACTGTAGTGTTATTTCACACCAAAGTTCTAATGTAAGATGCGACGTTTTTTATTTATTTATTTCCTTGGGATGGGGGTAACATCAGGGAATTCAAGCTTACAAGAACTGCATTGCTGCCTTCAGCATGCACTAGGAGCAGGCCCTGAAGACATTCCAGCAGGGCAAGGGAGGAAAATGGCCGTTCAATAATCTCAAAATTCTTGATTGAAGAGAGTGCATAAGCTACACAGGGAAAAGCTGGAGACTGTTTGTGTTTTGTGGTTTTGATTGTTTGTTTGTTTTGAAAGAGACCAAACTGTTTAGTGTATTTGTAGTGGGTATAATGAAAACAATTACATGTCCCTGCTCTGAGCTCTGAGCTTCAGGTTTGAAGCTGAATCGGCTACAGGATTGCTAAGAGCCTGGCATGAGACATAAAATGGCTGTTTCTGTGAGGTGATTTCTAACTTTGACCAGACATCTCATCTGAGACCTGTAACCTTCTCCTGCTGCATCTAGTGAAAGATTTCCATGCACCAATATTTTCCAATTAAAAATGTTAGTCAGAAAGTAAACGATCACGGTTCATATTTACACTGTGACCATGAGGACATCACTACAAATGAAAGGACTCCTCTTCTGGTTTAAGAGCCTTTTAAATACTTCCAGACAAGTGGTCCCGTTTGCCTCCTAATGCTAGTCCCAGGAAACAAATTTCTGAAGGTAGGAATCTCACCTCTTCAGTAATCTAGGAGGCAAATGTTTATTTGAGTGACAAAGAAATAAACATAGACTAGTTCACTTAGCTTTGCTGAATACCCTTCAGTTTCTGGGTTAGTATAAATCAAAGATGTGTCTGATGAGCTATTTTTAAACTGCTTTTCTCAAAGAAATTAATTTCTAGGTCCCAATTCAGCAAGAATAGAGAGATGCATGGGCTTCTACCTTCCCCCTAAGGCTGATGTATAAACTTGTTCCTGGAAATGTAGATCAGGCAGTTGTTCAAGAGTTGCTCATTTGTTCAGGGACCATAATCTGGGATGCTTCCTTGGTAAGCATCGCTGCCCTTGAAGTAGAAAATTACATTTGCTTTTTCTCAGCCAGTGAACTATGACTTTTTTTCTGAAAAAGTAGCTTCAAAAGAGGAGGTGGAATAAAAGATACAAAGGTGACAGGTGTGTTTCTTAACTTCCTCCAACTGACAAGGGCTTGTAAGTCGTATCTGCTTTATACTGGCCAACAGGATGGACTACAAGATAAATATGTGTGGCGAGCAAGAGTGAAAGGAGCAGCACAGGACTAGAAGATCAAGATCATCACCCATTACCACCAAACTAATTTGCTATTTTAAAGAAATTGACACTATATTTTAAACAAAACTCTGCTTAGTAGATGTGCTTTAGATACACTTTGGACATCCTTACAACCTTTAAGCATATTTCTGGAAACTTTTGGTAAGAAGAGGCAATAAGGACTCTGGTTTAGCCAAGGCACGTGCTAGACACAGTGATTCTCAGCTGTGTTACATAGGTAGCTTAAATTGCACTTTAATGCCTAAGGGGATTAAATTTGATAGTCCTGTTCTTGGACATAGATGAGTCCGAGTCTGTTTGTCCAGGTCTGCTCCAGCTTAATTACAGATATAAGGCTTAAGTCAACAACACTCACTGAGGCAGCTAAGTATTTTGAAAGCATTGTGGAGGATAGAAAATAATAACGAATCTGAAACTTGAATGGGAATGAGATAATGGAAAACAATCATAAATACTTGAGGGGGTGCTAGAAAGACATAGGGATAACACATTTCTAAGGGAGGCTAATTATTTCCATACAGAGTTATTAATACAAATTGCCTTTTGTATCTCTTACAAATCATATTATGATTTGGGGGTCTTTATATCCAGAGTGTTTTCAAAAGTGATGTGGACACATTGCTCTGTGGTTTGCACACTAATTACAGGGGTGCTGCTTTCCTGCTGCAGTGGAAGAGCATGAAGTTGTGGTGGCCTGGTGTTCCTGGTGCTCACCTGGGCCCTCTCCTGTCTACTCACCTGCCCTAGCGCAGCAGAGCATGCTGCCCTAGAGGAACAAGGCTTCTTAGGATCTTGTTTGTTGTTTTATCAATTGCATAAAAAGCTGCAGTAAAGAATATCTTTCTTAAAAAGAGTAAACATTTCAGAACACCTCAATAGCAGCTTTTGCCTTTGCTTTGCAACTAGCATTGCAGCTGCCTCAGGCTATAGTAGCAGGTGAACCTCTTTTCATTTTTTATCCCAGTGAAAATTTGGAGGTATGTGTTTCAAGCTTTCTCATCTTTTGGTTTAATGAACTGCAAGATATGTTTCTCTGGTGTTCTTGCTTTACTGAAAGAATACTAGTTTTATATTTTCAGTGCTGCATCCATGCCCTTCATGTTACTTACGAAACGTATGCTGGAACTTGGTTGCTAGCAAATCTCAGAACTTTGATTATTCACTTTGGATGAATCTTTAAAACAGCAAATGAAATATAACTCAAATTCTAGAAAATTTTTTGAAGATCTTACCTTCCTGCAGCATGGCATGGTGGTCAAAGCTTTCTATGTACTCACTAAAGTATTTCACTCATGAGTCTGAATGGGGGGAATTCTCCCTTGCTTGTGTATTTGATGGCCCAGCCTCTTGCTTCCTTGTATCTACTGCTTCAGCCAGGAGACGTCAAGGGGAATATCTTACTCATGAAAACTCTTTTGGCTTCTATTTCTTCTTCATTCTTGCAGCAGCCGGTGATTACTGATACGCACTTTCTGGTCCAATAGCCAGTGCATTCAAATTTGATCTTTTGTGGAGTTCTAGTGCTGCTGGGATGGCTTCGCTCAGATGGGCCGTGTCCTTTCACACCACATAAGAAACTGGCAAGACCCGACTTCTGTGCGCTGTCCCTTTACCAAAGTGTGTATTTCTAAGACCTTTTTGAGGAAATCCTCCCTAATCATTATGCTATAACCTGTCTGTCACTGGTAGTGGCAGTGATAGTCTGGACCTACAATGTATAGCACTGCAGCACTCCGTCAGCTCTTTCAGTTGATCTGAGAAAGATTTGGTAATGAATAACTGTGTGTATAGACCAACTTTTCCACCACTTCTAGCACCAAGAGACCGATACCAACGCTATCATTAAAGCATGCATTTTCCCCAGAGGCTACTTAGAGAAAATACTAAGGTTTCAGCACTGTAGTTTGTAGAAGATTTGGGTCTATTATTTTACTGCTTTTCCCATCCGTGACTGTAATGATTGTTTTTGCATCAGTATGTTTTCAGTGTAAATGAACAATTATATTTCTTGCCTCAGGCAGTTTAATTTCTCATTACCACATCAAATACTAAAGGCTGTTTTCCTGCCTCAGATCCACAACATCTGTCAACATTTGTCTCAAAAATTTTATCTGCTTCGGAAGTCAGTGTACTATCAGTCTGAGGCACCATCAAGCTAAAATTTAGAATGTGGCTTTAGGATTCCTCATAAAACTTGCAAAATTGAAGAAGCTTTTGTGGGTTTTTTTGCCTTTTTTTCCCCATAAAGCCCTAAAGGTAGCATGTATGAGGTTTATGAGAAAAATCTATAAAGAATTCCTACCTTGAGGAAAAGAAGACATCATTAAGAGCAGACAAATAACAGCATAAGCAATAGTTAAGGATCATACGCTTACTCAGTATGAATCACTTCAGCTTTGTTGATATCAGTGAAACTTTGCTCATTTATCTCAACCAAGAATTTGTTTCAAGTGGTACATTAGAATTAACTGCTGTCTTCCACTTTATTCTGTAAGATGAATGGACTCTTGAGGACAGAAAGTCATTTTTCAAGGAGCTGAGGTCTAATTGTACAATTCATTTAATCTAATGTGCTTCTTTAATCACCTATCATGTGAAGTTAGGATACAGAAAAGTGCATGTGTCCCTGAAAATGATATTATTCTAATAACCTGTGATAGTTATCTAATGATTCTAGCGGACAAAAGGGAAGTGGGAGATTTAATATCTGAGTATCTGAATAGAGGACAAGAAAGCTCTGACTTCAGTCACAAGAGAAACTGAGCTCTCTGTGTATCAGTTAATAATTAAAATTTTCACTCTCTTCCTGGCATGCTATATTCTTTAGACTTTTATGTTGGCTGGTTAACCAGCATCACCTAGAGAGAATAAAACACCTCCTAGTTGTCTGATGATTTTGAGAACAGTCCTCCATTGTACATATACTGGAAATCCAAGGAATCAATTTACCCTTCTTTCTGAACTTTCTACCTGCTCTTCCCATTTTTCATTTCTTTTCAATGTATTGTCACTTCTATGTCAGTCCTTCCTCAGTTTGTGTTGTGTGTCTTTGTCTTAAAAGCCTCCATTTCAAAGGCTGTCAAATTTCCTTGTGGTCTCATATTCACATGCCCAGCTTGTCACTGGGATGAATGAGAAAGTCTGCAAAGTGAGAGAGAAACACAGAGAAACTCCATGTCTGGTGCTTTTGTGGATGTTATTTTATTTCAGAGATGAAATTAAATTAATTCAGTTCATTTCTGGAACATCAGATGCCAGCTTATTTGTGTGACCATCAATCCCTCAGTAGAGATCATTAACGAGAGCTTCTCTAGGCTTTGCAAATTGTTAGTGTAAGACAATAACTCTGTGGGCATATGAGTCATTATTTCACAGATGCTAATGTGATCATTTTTCTTCTCTTAGATTTCTACAGTTACTATTCCAGAAAATAAAACTTGAATCCAATTACTTACAGTTAATAACAAAATATTAGGCTGTTGGTTAAGATAAGGGATATATGAATTGAATCAGTTCCATGTGTTTCTCAGTTCCATTTCAATGGAACTGAAATGCCTTTCATCTTTGCTTCTTGTCGGGATTTGCGTACTTGAGCTCTTCAGGCTGTCCTCTGACTCCAAAAACAAAATCGTGAGTCCTTGGGGCTCTGTATAAAGAGCAGATTTTACCCAAAGGGCAGATAGCAAGCTTCAGGGAAAGGAGAGAAAAGAACAGAGGACGTGAACTGTGATTCTCCTTGTTTAAGCTCATAGCTGCTCCAGAGTTGATCTCTTAGTACTTACTGATAAAAGCATGATTCAATGGTATGCTTTTCTTTCATGGTTCTCCTGAATTTTAAAGGATGCCATAATTTGTATTTGATGATTATTAAGGAAGAAGAGGTTCTGACCTTATTCTTGGAAAAATAAGACATTCTATCCTCAGGAGGTTAAAGTAAAGTTGAAAACCCCATCATGCCTACGTTTAGTGAAAAATTATTTTGGAATGTAGTTTAGCCTGATAAACTACTAAAAAATGTGAAAGTGGGTAAGCTGTGGGCAACTTCCCTCTATGTCTCTTCAGCTACTAATATGAACATATTCTGCTACCCTGTTTACCAACGCCTACTTACTATTATCATAGTTGCATTGGAACTGGTCTTCCTGAAAACTGAAACCTGTTTAGGAGTGACATTATAAATTCTAAAGCCAATACGACACTTTTTTTCTGCATTGAAAATGCTTTTCAAAAAACTAAAGTACTATGGGAGGTACTCTTCTGCCAAAATTAAGGTTCCCATATAAATTGAGGGAGAATAAGGTAATTTTAGCTTAGTTGTAACAAATTCCATTAAGAAAAATTAGGGCGCTGCTCTACAGCTTAAAATTAAGCATGTGTGCTTCCCTAAATTGAGTTTTTTCTAGTACATAGGAATGTGTCTTGTTTAATTCCAAGCTAAACAATCTTGATTTACAGAGAAGTCTAATTTTATAGTGCCATTGATCCTACTCTGTTATTGTCAACTGCATCTTTGCTATTGATTTTATTTAGTCTGGGTTTACCACAATATGCTTTTCTACAGCATTTGCCTCTCTAAATCCCTCTAACAGGCATTTTTAATGGCAGGAAAAAGGCTCTAAACAGGATGAGTAGCTAAATTTTGATTTCTTAAGTTTCTAGAAAGAAAAAGCAAACATGGGCTCCTCTGATGCAATTTTAAACCACTTACAAAATGAGAAACTTCCAGCTCTGTTAGCAGATGCTTTCTAGTGTACCTCCTTCCCAACCTAAATGTCTTTTGAAGTGACCTGGAGAAATAGAGCAGTATCTCTTCTATTTTGCAAATATAAGGTGAGAAATCTCATTATGTGTAAAACTTGGGATACTGGAAAGACCTCAGAACAACTGCTAAAAATCCTAACAATTGTATGCTTGCATTAGTTTTGTTACCTGTGTTTGTATTGCAACAACATGGGGATGTGCCATTGAAAGATTGTTGTGTTAGGAGGATGGTGCCCATGAAGTAAAATCCTTCTCTGCCTATAGCACGAGTAGTAATTAGTTTTGATGACTCTGTTATAGAAAGTAATGCTTCTGCATTGAGGTTATTTATAGTAGTGTGTTGGTGATAGCCTCATTGTTCCCTATTAGATATAGCTGACCTATGACTTTACAAATAAATGCAGATAAGAACTGGAAAGACTTATTTGATATGCAGCTGTTTTGGGGAGTTTAGTATTGAATGGACCTTCTGGTATACCAAGTCCAGTTCTCACAGACATGGCACTCAATAATACATTCCCTGCTATAAAAACACATCTTATGTCTTAAGATAAGACATATCCTTATGCCCAGGACAGTTTTTCTCAACATTGGTCAGGACAGTGTTTCAGAGTCATACTTTCTTCTGTTACAGATCTCTCCAAGTTTCTTGTCCAGATTTATTTATATTTTGATTCTCTGCCAATATTATCCAGTAGCTTAAATAATTTTCTCCCTTCAAACATTCATATGAGGGCATTGGATAATGAACTGTAGGCAGGGATGATATTCCTGTCCTTGGCTTCTCTATTTGCAGTGCAAAACAATGTAGCTCTGTTTGAGTTAATCTTTTATCACCGCAGATGATCAGGGCTATCCACAGGATTTAGCATGAGTTTTTCTGAGTGCCTTTTATTATGGTACCTGGTACAAGACTTCCCTGGAAATGACTTGTCATAGGGTGCTTTTTAAAGGTATTTTGGAACTGAAAAGGTATAAAGTTGTTCTAAGTAGGGGAAAACATTCTAACCAGTGCAAGGTACTGTCCTTCCTTTCTGTTTACCATATGATTATAACACTAAAGCTTGAATAAGGTAAGAGATGCTATTTTTTACCCATATGACCTAAGGAATATTTCCCTGTAGATAAAAATATGAACAGTTTGGTGTAGTCTGAGACTATTATAAACATAATACCAGCTGTTAAATTATTGCTGACTCATTCCTTGTGTATGGAACTATTAATGCCCCTACTCTGATTGTACAACATATATAACCTACGTTAATAATAAATATTTCTAAGCACTCATGTAATTACATCAGAAGCTTATATTTCTCCTTTATGTGAGATGTAAAGCACAGAAGGATGGTTTGTATTTATAAATGCCAGGACAGAAACTGTTCTGTTCAGGAGCTGCAATTGGATCCTATATGCATTTATGGGTTTTATGTGGTTGCTTATGCCATCTACATGCTTATATCATCTACACTGAAAATCCTTATCCTCCTTTCCTGGCTGAATACAGTCTGAGCTTGCAAGTGCTGTTCAGATTTCAAGTATGCAACCAACTGAGCTGTTCTTATCCTTTCTACCCTGCCTCCTTGTAGTGTGGTTACAGCACATCTGGAAACAACTGGGCACAAAAACAAGTACTGCTTTACAGATCTTCTTTTAACTGCCCCTTCACTGGTCTTCTGTCTTTTTTTGCAAACTACTCCTATGCCCTCTAGTCTGTGGGAGATGGATGGTACTATATATCACCTTCTTTGGTGTTTTCCTCTTTGACTGCTTTAAAATGCCAGTGTAACACTTAAAGCTCCAGGCTGCCAGCCATTGCGTGGTCCGACGGGCCAAGGGCGTGCTGCCAATATGCAGCTTGTTGGCCAGAGAGTTACTCGTATCCCCCCCTGAATATTGTTCAAGGAAGCACAGGATTGGCATTAGTAATAGGAACATAGAGTAGAAACATACCTCATATGCCTGGGATGCCATGCCTGAAGCAAAGCATGGACTGAAAGAAATATGCTGGGAGGCAAAGGATACTAACCACAAGTACAGCAAAGTCCCTGCTTTCGTATTTCTGCTGTGCGGAGGCCAACAAAGTCGTGCCGATGTCCCAAGAACTGAACTCACTGATCCTTCTCCATGGCACTGTTCTCCTGCAACTGAGAGGGGACAGGGAAGAGATGGCCCCCAAGGAGTGAGGTTTCCCCTGGAAGAACAGAGATGGCTCACCAGCAGGCTGTCCCACCAGGCATCCCAGGAAAAATCGTCCAGGATTCCTTCACAGGTGGATTCTCAGTCACACAGTGTGGCAATGGAGCAGTGGGAGTTTCAACACAGCACACCATCTGCACCATATTAGTTATTGCTTTGACACACAGGTATTTCATAATTCTGAGGTGTGCTGGGCTGCCCAAGGATTTGTGCATCGTTTCCCTTTCCTCCTTCCATCTTCCCTGCAGGACTCTGTTGTTTTGTGCCTCTCTTCTTTCATTCTCCCCATGGTGTCTTTCGTGGGTTGCCTACACTGAAGCAGATGACAGAACTGAGGTCAGCAATGGAAGCTCTGTCCATAAATCTTATCCTGCCACCACTTTTTCTGGAAGAAGAAATGTCATATTTACTTTAGACTTTCGAGAAAGTTTTAATTAAATAAAGCTTTCAGCAGTGATCTTACTCTGATATGTTCCACTGTCTTGTGGGCTGACACCTGTAGTTCCAAGACAGCTGAGTTCACAAACAGAAAAAAAATACAGAATTGATGTGGCGTGCCAGCTGTGGCCTTGCAATGCAGAAACGAATGGGAGAAAATAATTTCTTATTTTTCCTTCCTTCAAGGAAGAAAGATAATGAGCAGGATGTCTTTGCAGGCATTTAGGGATCTGAAAGGTGGCCACTTCACCTTGGGGCTTAAGCACATCTGAGTCACCAAGAGATAGAAAAGAGCAGGGACGCATTCCACTGCTGTGAAAATGCTGAAGAGGAATACTGAGCTCTGGGTGCTTCCCAGTGATGCAAGAGAAACAGGAGAAGTGGATGTAGGACAGGTTATTGCAACAAAAGGTGAAGAGGAGAGCGGCTGGGGATGCTGTGCAGGTTCTGCATGAACCCCAGTAGTAGACCCCGTGTTGAGTCCAGCACATGTGCAGACCCTGGCATGCAGTGAGTCACCTAAGAAGACAAAGTCCTTCTGACAACACAAGCTTCTCTGCTAATATTTGGCCAAACATACATAGTTGCTCAAGCCTCTGCTCTGCCACCCTGTACAGGGCACTTCTGGGACATGCAGGCTGTCTGGGAGCTGAAATCAGGAGTGTTTCTCAGATGACAAACCACTCTTGCAAGAGGGAAAATGGCTCTTGTGCTCCTGGCCCCCATGCATTTCACGATGCCTGTGCTTCCAAAAAGAAGTTGGAAGGAGCAGAAATCCTGTGTGCATCTGCATATACTTTGAAATTGCATGCAGACCTTGGGAATGGTTTAATTGTTTCTAATATGCATTTTAATTTTATTTATTGCACTTTCTGTAACACTGCACAATTCTTTGGCTGTTTAATAAGGAGCAGCAGCCAGATCAGCTCACTACACATTTTTCTTCCCTAAACGTAACTGAGTTTAACAAAGTTTTGTTTGGCATTTACTGTTCTAATTGTGCTTATGTTTAACACACACTGTTGCTTGTAATGAAATAAATTACCATTACTATGCCAAAAGATTATATTAAAATATCAGAAAACTGTAAGCAGTCTATATAAGTCAGTTAGATGGCACTCCAGGAATATGAACTAGCAGTCACTGAGGTTGCCAGTGAGATTTTACATGGTAAGGAGATCAGCCTACACCAATGCCATCCATAAAATTATGCAGGCACAATAATCCTTATAAAGATCAGTTGCTCTCCTTCATCACAGGATGATGAACTTAGAAACCTTCACATACTACTGCAACCAATGTAAAGCACTATAGTGTATTAGTACAATGTGTTCCACAATAAAGCAGAACCTAAACACGAAAAAACCCCACTTGCATTTGAGAGAAATCACCCACCACATCACCACAATTGTCCAGCAGAGAGAATTCTGTTTTGGGCAGCAAACCAGCCTCTCAAGTTGTGTAATTTTTTCCTGTTGCAGCAATTCTACTCCATCACATGTAGACGTTTAGTCCTAATTACTCTGACCTTAAATTGACTTAATCTTTTTTAAGAACATAGCTTGCTGCTTCCTGAAATACAGAATTCTATCTAATGTGAGCGTAGTTTTAATTCTTTAATTTCCTTTCTTTTTTTCGTGAGTTTCCAGCAACATTAGTGCTTTCTACTGCACAAGTCTTATGGGTTATGAAATTTTATTTCATGAAGCTCTGAGCAGTTGGCTTTGGCCATTACTACGTCTGCTGTAGTTTGCTAAGTTAAAATTCATATACAATTTCACATGACTTCTGGGCTTGGTTTAATCTTACCAAATAGAAAATGTGTATAGTATTTTGTGTCAGTATGGTACTGTTGGCAAACAATAGTGTTGGCTGTTCTATCTGTTTAGGTTCATCAGAAGTATATTAATTACATATATGGCAAAAAGTGCATCATGTAAATGTATTCTATATCTGTGCCACATATTTAAACTGATTTCAACTTTTCAAACATTTCTGTCTGCAAATGCAAAAATCTAGGTTTTCTATAAAATCACAAGCTAATCTTTTGCAGCTGGAAAAATTTGGTCTGGGTGTGCTGCACCTCCCTTTCTTTTCCCATTACAAAACCTGGTGTCCCCACCCATTTTCTGTGTAGAAAATTCCCTCAGAATTTAAATTCAGCATGCTGCTTTGATCTGTCTCCTGTATTCTCCAGATGCATTGTAAGATACATGTACACCTAGAATATATACATACATCTCACACACAAATCTATTCTTTTCACTGCTCTGTTTGGCACCAAACTGGTTTGTAAGATCCTAGGGGCAGAGCTGTCTCTTCTCTGTATCCATATGCCACTGAACACATTGTGAGCACTCAAAGAATGAGTCAACACACATGCAAAGACTCTCCCTGTTAATGCTAAGTAAAGTTTCAACAGTTAAACATTCAGATGCTAGGAAATGTGAAATTTATGACTGAATTAATAACCTCACTTATGCCCTCTATGGAACAGTGACATCAAAAGCCCTTTACTTTAGCACATGCTTCACCTGAGATAATTTTATCTTTTCAGATTTTGTTTTCAAAAAATGCAAATTTAATAAACTCTTGTCCTGCAAAATCCTCATCTAACATTTTCACTGGACCCTAGTGGACATTGGCACAGGCAGGGTAATATCCAGCAGTCTGTTGACCTATGCAATAACGAGTATATCTGTGTTACAAACCCTATTGCTGGGCTTCCTTTGGACCAAGAGTATAGAGATTTTGCATAGCATTTTCATTTTTGGGAATAAACCTTGCTTTTGTAACATTACTTGTCTGAGTCTGCAAGGCTCCACTTGTCACTGTCACAAGTAAAACACACTCCTAAAGGCTGAATAAGTAAAAATAAGTCCAGGGCCAAATAACATCTTCAGTAAGGTTTTGCATGAGTCTCATTTATTGGGAATTTTGTGCAGTGAAAGAAAAAAAGCTTGCAGCTGCAACCCACTGCAGTGTGTTTCCACACTGGTGCCATGGACTTCAGCCTTCATATATTAGGGATCTACTGCTGTGAGACCTTCCTTCTCAGAGTAAAACCTAGCTAGCACAGAACTGTCCCACTGGTTTTAGTAGGATGTTTGTCATCAATAAAGGTCTTTAGAAAGACATGATTTTTCTTCTTGCAGTCATGGTTATATTATTCCAGACTTTTATAAGGGATGCCCATTGCAGCAGGGCATATTCACACTCTGTATGTTTAGACTGTAAGCTACCAAAAAAAGCAAACACACAGTGAGCTTGAATAATGTAAATATGTTCAGCAAATGGAGTTTGGTGGGATGAAAATAATTCTTGAACCAAATCCATTCCCAACAGTAACTCCTTGCCTCATTGCCTGTCACAGGTGCTGCCAGTGATAATGGGTTGGAATGTTATCCTTACAAATGATGCAAGTTTGAAGTTCATCTGGTGGCTTAGCAGTGCAGGATGATGATTTCTGGCGGTTTCCCACTGTTTTTCCCCAAGCACAGAGGATTTGAACTGTGATAAAAGCTGCTAAACCTTAGACAGCTGTCAGGTATGTTGACAGTGTGAAATTGGGAAGGAGGGACAGTGTATGTTATGCACTAAAACTGAATTTGTCCACATGGTGATTTGCTCCATGTGTAATTAAAACAGCCCAACCCAGCAGCTCTTCTTTGCTCAGCTCTCGCTTCCCATTTAGTTTCAGCCAGTCAAAGAGGAGTTGGTGGTCCCCTCTAACCTCCGCTCCCTGCACCCAGAGCCCATCTGGTTATGCCAAAATGATATGCTATTCACATTTGACTTGACAGGGTTTCACTTACCCTTCTTCTTCCTTACATTATGATTAGCAGTGACATTGCTGCCAAGTGTTATGCACCTCTGGGTGAGATTTATGCAAATTATCAGCTAGGCCATTTTGTACATTTGCTAATAATTTTCATACAACTGTACAATTTAACTTAGTATGTGCATACTGAGCACTGGGGAAAAGCTTGTAAGTGACGGGCCAGATGTCTATTGCAGTCTACCCACAGTGACCTTTTCCTTTTCTTTTAAACTGGGAAGCAATAAAGATTGCTTTCTCCTGAGGAAAGGCTACGCAACTTGGCTCTATGGTAAGCACAGCAGAAACACAGAAGTATTTTCAGCAGTAGGCAAGAGAGGGGAATATTGGAATGTGTGGTCATTGCCCCACTTCATCCCATCTCCCTTTTGCTCTTTAAGCCACGCATGCGTATGCAAAGTCACACATATTCTCTCCTGCCCCTTCTCTCCCTCCTCCACCCTCACTTACTACTCTGAACTCTCTGTCTACCTGTTTCTACCTCTCAGATACAGGAAGGTGCACAGTGAAATGTTGATACTTAACTTTAAGGTAACATAAGTAGCATCCTTTTGATGTGGTTGTCAATGAAAGGAAAATATCTCCTTAGAAATAGAATAATCTTGTACTTTTGGGGTCAGAATAATGAATTCAGTTTTAGGAAAAAACAGATTCCTGTTACGATATGCGAAAGACTGAATTTACAGAATAGCTTGAGTTGGAAGGGACCTTAAAGGTCAACTAGTCCAACCCCCCTGCCGTGGGCAGGGACATCCTCCACTAGACCAGCTTGCTCAGGACCCCATCCAACCTGGCCTTGAATGTCTCCAGGGACAGGGAATCCACCACCTCTCTGGGCAACCTGTTCCAGTGTTTCACCATCCTCATGGTGAAAAACAACTTCCTTATATCTAACCTAGATCTACCCTCCTTCAGTTTTAAACCATTACCCCTCGTCCTACCACAACAGGCTCTGCTAAAAGGCCTGTCCCCATCTTTCTTATGGGCCCACTTTAGGTATTGAAAGGCAGCAATGAGGTCTCCTCGAAGCCTTCTCTTCTCCAGGCTGAACAGCCCCAACTGTCTCAGCCTTTCCTCACAGGACAGGTGTTCCAAGCCTCTGGTCATTTCTGTGGCCCTTCTCTGGACTTGTTCCAACAGGTCCATGTCCTTCCTGTGCTGAGGGCTCCCGAGCTGGATGCAGGACTCCAGGTGGGGTCTTACCAGAGCAGAGTAGATGGGTAGAATCACCTCCCTTGACCTGCTGGTCACAGCTCTTCTGGTGCAGTCCAGGACACGGTTGGCCTTCTGGGCTGTGAGGGCACACTGCTGGCTCATGTCCAGCTTTTTGTCTACTCAGAGCCACCAAATGAGAGTCCTCACTAGCATCCCATCTCTCTAACTCTGTTTTGTCATGCCACAGATTGTCGTGGCAAGCCTACTGTCACACCCCCACCCCCATCATGCCTGGTTTAAAGCCCTGTCACTGAGCCCTGCCAGCTCCTGAACGAAGACCCTCTTCCCCCTTTGTGAAAGGTGGATTCCATCCGACTCCCAACAAGCCTGGTGCCATGTAGGGAGTTCCAGTGTCAAAGAACCCAAAATTTTGATGATGACTCTACCCACAGAGCCACGTCTTAATAGATTGTATCCTTCTGTTCCTACCAATGTCACCCACAACTGGCAGGATAGAGGAGAATATAACCTGCACCCCAGAGTCCTTCACCAAGCATCCTAAGGCTCTAAAGTCCCTTTTGATAGCCCTTGGACTACGCCCTGCAATATCATCACCACCCAGGTGGAAAACCAGTAGTGGGTAGTATTCTGCGGGCTGTACCAGGTTAGGAAGTCTCCTGGTAATGTCCTTAACCTGGACCCCGGGGAGGCAGCAGACCTCCCTATGAGGAGGGTCTGTTCTGCATATGGGACCCAGTGTTCCCCTTAGAAGGGAGTCCCCCACAACTCCAACCCTCATGGATGCGGTTCTGATGCAGGGGGTTGGCCTTCCTGACCCTGGGCACTCTTCTGGTGCAGAGGGACCTTCACCCTCATCATCCCTTGACTGTTCTTCCACTTCCAGAGCCTTGTACCTATTGTGCAGAGGCATCTGGGTGGGTTTGGAGCAGTTTCGCCTGCCACTTCTAGCATGGATTTTTATCCATTCATTCCCTTCCCGAGAGCCACTGCCATCAACCTGGTGATCTGGAGCAGCTTCCTGTGGCTGCTGCTCTTTTTGGGTCCCACTCTCCAACTCTCTAATGCTTCGCAGCCTTTCAACCTCTTCTTTTAGCTCAGCTACTGGGTTGAGCAGTGACAGCTGAGAGGCTCGGGCATTCCCTGCAGCCCGAGGCCTGGAGGCTGCCTCTTGTGTTGCATGTTTGAGTGATTCATTACTGGCTTCGTCAGGGTGGCTGCATCTTTTATTACCTGTTTAGGGGACTTGTCCCCCCGCTGGACAGAGACCATATTAGGGTTCTTCTGGCTCGACAATCAACTGAGCTAACTGCTAATTGCCCTAATGGTGCTCATTCCATGCCTCAGCTCTCAGCTCAGCTCTCCATGCCCTGCCCACCCACCCTCAGTGCTGCACCTGGTTGGTTCCCATGGATCTCTTGGTCCCGCCAGGGTTCAGGGCTGGGAGTGTGGGGTCCCTGAGCTTGGGAACCCCCATGTACAGAGCAATCGAACCCTCGGGCTGTTGCCCCCTCTGCTGCTGCTGCCACCTCACCGACTGACAAGACTGTTCTGTTCTGTATTCTGTTTTAGGAAAAAACAGATTCCTCTTATGATATGCCAAAGACTGAATTTGATGTTATAGTAAGAATAATAAAACCATTGTCAAAATTTAGAATGTTGTTTATTTTTTAAAAAAGCTAGGTTTAATTAGATAGGAGAAAAATCTGTTTGTTTTGTTGCAAGTTGCTGTCATCACCTTAGAACTACTTTGGTTTTGTTCAGTTCCAGAAACACAAGTAGTTCCATACTGTATTGTTTTGTTTAATGGTGATAGGGATTATATAAAGTGAAAACTGACTGTCTTCTGCTGCCTTGCTGTGCTCTTGCCTGTGCCAGTGGTACAGCTGCTAGAAGTGTTTCCTAGAAGCAAGTTAATTTGTTTTTAATGAAAAGGGATTGTTTGCTCAGGTCTTCTTTTTATTATTATTTTTTTACATATACCTGTAAAGAGCACTGGGGAAATTCTTTGTGCGTACACATGGTATGCATTTAGAAAAATCACCTAAAAACAAAATAAAGGGAGAATTTTACCATCTAATTCAAGTTTCTAAACTCATCAAGAAGAGGAACACTGAATTTTCCAAGTGCTTGAAATAAATTGAATATGATTTTGCTGCCCCCTCAATTACTTAGCTCTTGTTTTTCAGCCTACAAATATTCTTAGCTACCTTCAGGAAAGTGAACATTTCTAAAAACTGCTTTTACTAATAATTTGTTGTTGCTATTTGCCGAAGTAATTTGATGAGCTAAGTGGTTAAAGTGATGAGAGTGGGAACATAAGCTTGCCATTAAACATTTTGGGTATTTATTATTCAGGATATTTTTTCTTTCTTAAGCACAATAATAATATATACAGTCATCATCCCAAATATGCCTCACAGAAGTTAATTAATGTTTAAAAAAACCTCCCATCAAAATATGTAATATAATTTGCTATGGAAGATATGTAATTTGAAGTAAATCTACAGAAATTATAACTCTTTGTGAAACTTGTTTGTCTGTAATGGTGAAATGCTGTGTGGGTGTGAACATATCTGGTTTTGTTGGGATTTGTGATTGTGTTTGGTGTAGGGTTTTTTCCATAATAAAATACACAGGTATTTAATATTGGGAAAATCATCAGAGATAGGCACTGTCCTGCTAAAAAATTATCTTAAAGGAAAAATTTTAGAGTAGAAAGGGAATCTGTGTATTGTGGAATTCCCTTTGGAAAACCTTGTCTGTTTTATGTTGACTTTGATTCAGAGGCTAAACTACATTTAAATATTTTACAGCAATACTGCCTTTAAATGGGTTATAAATAATTCACTCAATAGCTGAACAGATGTCTCTGTGGAGTGCAAACTCTATATCTTAATGAGTAGATTTAATAGAGTAAAAAAAACTTCCAAGCTTTCAGTTGCTGGAGAACAGATGACAGGAAATCTGACATGCTGCTCCATATAGAAGAAACAGATAAAACTAGGAATAAAAGCAACATGGAGTGCTTAGGCATTTCTTTATTATTATTTTTGAGCAGTCACATTGCATAATATGATGGCCTATAACATTTTGTTCCCACTTTTATGTTTAGAGGAAGCCTTGATTTTTATTTTCCTGCAACGGTCTTCACACAGGAATGGGAAGGACAAAGATTTGCTTCAAGCAGAACTTAAAAAATACAAAAACCCCCATTCAAAACTCAAGCTGCTTCTGAAAATTTAACATAATAAAAATTATTTAAGACCGACTCCGTAATACCCTCCTGCTGAAGAGCAGACATGATGTGGCAGCAGAAGCATTGCTGTTCTCTGCTACTGGGACATTTGCAAACGCTTCCACCACCCACCCAGTATCCCTCTGCACTGCTGTTGGTCAGCACTGCCAGAAAATTGGGGAAGAACTTGAAAAAATTACAATAATGGAACCTTGCACTGAAAAATATTTTCATCCATTTTTTCCCTCCCCATTGAGTTATTGGCTTGAAATCTTTAAAATCCTTATACTGTAAAAATACACATCTGGAGATAATAATCCAGATTCACAGATTCTAGAAATTAATCTATCTACAATGACTTATGAAATCTTAAGCAAAACCCAAATCCAAAAATGCTATGATCACTCTAGACCCCATATCCTCCCTCCCTCCATTTAACATTCACAGGACATGAAATAACAACAACAACAAAAACCCAAAAAAACAAGAAAAAACAAACAAACAAAAAAAAGCAAAGGGAAAAAAACCCAAACCCAACGTAACAAAGGAGTCAGAGCTTTGGCCTTTTCATTACAGATATACCAGCCAGAAAGAGACTGTCAGTGTGATATGGTGGTGCTCCTAAAAATCAAAAATTACACAGAAGTACTTTTCAGTACTTGGCTGGGATTCAGAAATGGTGTAACTAGTTATTCCTGGTTTGCAATTTTGTTGCTGTGCCATTTATCCCTGTTCTAACTTCAGTGTTAAATCCCTTCTTTTGGGCAAAGACTGTAGAGCTGTATATACTTGTATAAAGTAAGATTCCTGCTTCATGTTACAAGTCTTTTCCCAATATTCATAAAATTCTTGAAGTTGTTTCTAGCAGAAAATAATACTGTTACAAAAGCAAATATTTTTTTTACAAAACCTTATGGTATAACTGTGTGTTACAGTTACATCATCCAACAAGGCATAGTCGTATAACATTGCTGTGAACTTTTGAAACATTTTTTCCAAATTAGAACAAAAACAGATTTCAAAATGTAATTCCAAACAGAAATCCCAATTTTAAGCAAGATCTAGTCCCTACCAGCTGTCTGTGTATTTTTGAGTAGCATCTCTGAGCAGACATCCAGTAAACCCCCAAAACAGGCAAAGAACAAGGGAATTTGGAGAGGATAAAAGGCAAGAGCATAATTCAGTAAACAAAGTTAAAAGCTTCTCACAGCTTGGCAGCAGTGCCATGAATTCTGTAATCTCAGGCCATACTGAAAGACCCCCTCTAGAAGCACGTGAGTAGGCAAAGCCCCAAGCTTTCACTTATAAGGAGAATAACTTTGAAACCTTCATACTGGTGAAAGAAATTTGGCAATACCAAGCCTTAAAAATTGAAAGATGAAAAGGAAACCAAAAATATTCAGAATTTGTTGTAATTTATTTTTTAGAATTATTGTTTAAAGGCTATTGGTTTTTTAATACCTGGGTGAGGGATATTGAAAATTACTTCAGCTGTGGCCTTTGTCAACACTGAGGTAACCTAAAACTCACTTTTGTTCTGTCTCCTTTTAAGATGAACCTCTGAGGGGAAGCAGCACAAAGTCTGTCTTAAGAACAATAAATAAGAAAGGTGCAAGGTTGTGAAAAGTCATCCAATAAAACCAGTGCTGGAGTGTCAAAGGCAAGTGGCTCCAAACTCCTGAGTAACTCAGACTTTACTTGGCTGTAAAACATGACCTGTGAGTAAGGATACAGCAGAAACTATCTCTAAGCAGTAGCATTCGTGCCTGGCTGAGAGGCACATTGCTCCCGAGGGGTGTTCATGGCTAGCAAGAGCCTGAAACCTTGCGAAGCCGTTCAGGTGCCCTCCAAGCTCAGCCCTTCCCCCATCCAAAAGAAGTTGCCTCAACAGGAAAGGGTGCTTGTAATGATGATTTACATTACAAGTTAGAGCCATTCACAAAGTGTCTGAAAAGGAATAGTAAAATAAAAAAGTTTGCCACTTTTTTCCTTTTTTTTTTTTAAAAAAACCCACCCCTCTATCCTTAACTCAGTTCTGACAAAATCTTAATTCAACCAAGTGGAGTTTCAACACTGTCCTGTATGTCCAGACCTGTTCTATATGCTGAGTATACTGATAATTTCTACAGTGTAACCCTGCTCCCCCTGTATCAAACCTCAGAACCCTGAGTAAATAGCTCTCTTCACTGTACAGAAGTATTAAAATGTAATGGGAAGCATATTGGAAAGCTTGTGGGAGCAAAGCCAGCCACCTACGTGGAGCAGCTAATGTTCTTTTATTATCAGATCTCTGGCAGCCTGTGCCAGAATGCTACATCTCATCTGCTAGATTAATTTTCAGAATTGCTGCTTGTAATATGGGGAATTTTAAAATGTATGTATCTCATTTAATTCCCTGTATTCTCTGTATACAACAGACATAATACAAGAAAGTTGTACTCAAATACAACCTCTGTAGGCTGTTTTCCGAGTGATGGCAAGCTATCATGAACACTGAGCCAGGTGTATTGCAAGCACGCTGTAGTGGAGTGTGGTGGAACATATTCTGTCTGCCCTGACTGGGCCAGGCTTGCAAGTCCTTTCTCTTAAGCAGCGCGTGATGTTCATTGCAATGTTCACTCGTTCAACTTGGCACTGTACTGCAAAGGCTGCAGTGAGGGTTCATGCTTACACGACGATGGCTTCAATGTTTAGCACAGGCAATTGTGGCTGCCGGTCCCAGTCCAGGATTGCTGCGGAGAGCAATCTGCATGCCCAGCTCTGTGCACAGGATCCAAATGCACGCTCTAAAATGTGTCATTTTAGACACATGGAAACACGCAGGATTCAATCCGAGTAGGTGCATCGTGGAGTTTCGTAGGTCACTTCTGTTGTCACTGTTTGCATTTGACAACTTTTAATGGATCTCCCGTACAGTTCTAGACAATATTAACAACATTCTCAAATGTGTTATTAGATCATAAACATTGCTTTCATATTTCTGAAGCTTTTTCTTGTGCTTAGTAACACAAAGTATCATTGACATGTTGTCAATTAATTTTGAGCTGATAATTATGAAAAAAGTGTGAAAAAAGGTAAAATTTCTTTTTTCACCTAAATCAATGATTTGTCTGTTCTTTGAATATGGGCATCACTTTTAAGTAGCATAAGCCAAAGTTCATTATTAGATGAGAAATCTGAAATTATATTAGCCATTCCTGGATTATTGAAGGAACAAGCAACAGTAACTCTGTTATCTCACTTATACAAACAGCATAATTGGTGGAAAGATTTCTCTGCTTTTCCTTTTAAGGGTCTCCATATTAGGCATTTTTAATTTTAACAGTGCCCCTTTTGTTTCTTTGAATGTATTTCAAGAAATTACTTGTCACTAATCAGGTTGGGGGAACAGTGCCATTATTATTTGCAACAAGATTAGTTCAGATTTTCATGAAAATTTAAGCAGTGTTTGATGAGAACTCCCTCTACCTTCCCTCCCTCTGCCCTCCCCAAGTTGTGCCACTGCTCATCTTCCACGGGAAGATCCTTAGAGGAAGTCTGCGGTGGGTGATGTGGCTGCAGTGTCATCCACATGCTGAAAACTCAACTCTGTTTTTCACTGAAATAAGTGGTAATAGCATTACAGCTTTCTCATCACCGAGTTGACAAGCTGGCTGATGAAATAGCATGCTGTGGTTTTCAGAGAACTGCCTTCAAATCAACCTCTGTGAGGCAAGGGACAGCCCTTTTAGCACAAGCAGCCAGAACAGTGTTTGGACTGTGTCGGCAGCAATTACCGAGCTGGTCCTTCTGCTCTTGTCAAATTATTTTGCAGCCTGTGGATATTTGTGCCTACCTTTGTCCTCAGTTCCCAGAGAGCAGACACAGATCTCGTTATCATCTCTGGCAAACCTGGAAGTCAAGATTTTTTCTCTCCTGCAGTGTTTGTTTGTTATCTGCACTGTAAATGTCTCCAGCCAGTTTACATTAGCAGGTGGGCAACCATTTAGCTTCCCATTTAAACATTAAAGTAAATTATTGAACTCATTTGTCAACAATGCACTTTCAACCCTTGAACGGACAGAAGTCTATTTGCACATCTCTCAGTGAATTACACCACCACAGAGGGTTTCTGTGAGGATGCCTTCCAGTAAACAACAATACTCTGACACATCCTGGATACAGGAGGGGTAGGGAGGATGATTTTGAAATTTTACTTCTATCTTTGAAAACTGACAAAGTGAGAATCAAGAACTAATTGTTTGTGAACTTTGACTATCCATGGTACAAGCCAAATCTTGCTTGTCTTCCTGGAGTAGTTGATTTGAAGCTGACAGTGATATTTAACTGTGTCCAGTAAGCAGGATTTATTACTTTGTCATATAGGGTGAGAATAGCTGGCAGAAATCTGTGAAATAATTGGCACACAACAAAAATACATCAGACGATTATCCCAGCTGAGCTCTTCACAAAGTAATTGCCAAACTACTTTAAATGTGTGGCCATATCAGTGTTATCACAGACAGTTTTTCACAAGTTTTCCCTTTTTTATATTCCTCAATTTCAAATCTAGAGTATTTATTATGAGATGGTCCCTTACAGAAACAGGTTCCTGCACCAGAGATTTTGGGTAGTAGAAAAATTGACCATAAGGAGAAATGCATCTTTTCTTAAAAACAAACAAACAAAACCCCCAAGCAATAAAAAACACAGAAATTACTTCTCATCTATATTTTCTAAGTTTTTTTTAATTACAATGTTTTCTGAAAACTTCTAAGTGCTTTAGAATGAATAGAAATAATTTTTAAACCATTTTCAAGAGAAGAATAATTAGCCTATCTGTGTATTTTTGTGGGTAGAGATGAAAAACTAGCACCTTTACTGGACAAAAATGGAAATAAACATTTCTTTCATTTTAGATGTGTCAGCCAAAACATTACTTTTGCCCTCAGTGCAAGATAATACAGTATTTCCTTATGACTGATTCTTTATAATCTCTGAAAAATAGATACCTAAAATGTCTCTTCTATCCCCACACTCACACAACTAAAACAGACTATGTTTTCCACAGTACCAAGGGGCTTTCCTTGAGATTCTCCATGGAAAAAAGACCAAAAAGAGTCTGCAACAGAGTTCAATTGTAATAGATAGGTCAGCTTTATTTCAAGCATTTGTTCTGTTACCTGTAGCACCATTGAAAGGGAGAAAGGGAAAGGAGGAAGAACAAAGCTTGTCATTGAGAACTCTGTGGCAAATGGAGCAGTAGTCAACTGTGTGACGGGATTTTTGCATTGCAGAGTCCTCCTGGAACTGGCTTTGCACAGTTACGCTGCTTCAGCAGCTGCTGGACGTTACTTTATTATCTACCTATAGGAAAGATGGTGAGCATCACACATAACTTCCTCCAACTGTACCCAAAAGCTGTACCAGGTTTTCACCAGAACACTACTGAATGTTGGGTGAAGGGGAGAAACCAAAGGGAAACTTTTTTCCAAGTTCTTCAGCAGTACTCTGCATATGGTTTTTCAGGTGAATTTCCCGGTCCTTATTTTTGCCATTTTATTGTTTCTTATCATAAAGAAGTCACAAATGGACTGTAATGTGAAGCATTACTTCTGGTTCTCATCTTGTTAATGAAAGAGAAAAAAAATATATGCAACTCCTTGTTCACCAGATTTGCACTCAGTTTCTCCTTGTGTGATTTCTTTAATGAAAGAACATAAATGTTGTGTTAAAAAGATGCCATATAGCTACATTCATCATAAGTTCTTGTGGATTTTTTTGAACTTTTCAACTCTTGTTGCAGCATTTTCAATATAAATATGACCTGTCAATCATAACAACTCAGATCAGGAGTGAAATTCTAATTAACTGTTTGCTTCTATAAAAGGTTATGAAATCAAATCTGGAATTCATGAATAAGTGAACTGTTGATGTATAGCAACTGTCATCTTAAGTACAACCCTAAGACTATTCAACACACAAATGTTTCTTCTTGGAAAGAACAAAAGCTGGGATCCAAAAGCCGTCAAACTCTGCCGTTGACTTGCCAATGGTGAAATTGCTTGGATTTAACTGATTTATCTAATCCTTTTGAACAAAGTTTCCTTTAAATTTCTGCCTTATTTGCATCAAGAACTGCTTAAGCATCCAAGCAACAGGCTTCTGACTCTATTTTGATGGTCTTTTAGCGAGAAGTGCTCATTAGTTTATTAAACATTTCTTATAAATGCATTAGCTCAACCTGTAGGAAGGTTCTGAGTCTGCATAAGTGAACCAGATCTGCAGCTGGCAGGAAACAATGTACCACTGTGATATTCAGTCAAACCTCCAGTCATGTTCTCTTCAGGGGCTTGATGCATTCGATGGCTAATGCCATCTATGATTTCTTCCACCAGTCTAAGTTTCCTTCCCAGACACCTTTTTTCTCAGGAAATCCATGTAAAAGCCCTATTGTCAAAAAAGTCCCTTTTACTTCTGATAGGCACTTAATGAGAGCGAGTTTTACAGTGGACCTTCAGGACTGTGTTAGCAGCTCACGAATCATAAGTGAGAGGAAAAGCCCTGTTACACGAATATCTGCCACTAAGCAGTATGAAATACTTTTAAATACGGGAATTCTACTTATGCTGAGTTAAAGGGGAACTAATTTTTTATTAGTGCACTGCAAAAATATGGATGTGAGACATGAGAACTGCACACGTGGGGCAAAGCTGCTAGTAAGGGCTGTCCAGTATGTTATTGCCTCTCAGTCTAGAGCTTTGTGTAAGTTTGCCAACATTGCCAGTTTCATCAAAATTACACCAAAATTAACATCACAGTGATTTTTGTAATGGGGAGAAAGTCTACCAGAAGGCAATTCCTTTCCTTTGTATGCAGCCATCCATTCAAAGCAGGACCTGGTTACATTACATTTCCTAACGTTAGCATAAGAAAAGATTGCTACTTTTACTCAGATCTGCTTTTTAAAAAATCCAAAAAGTACATGGTGTATATGTGGGTTTTTGTTCCTTTGCTTTGATTGTGATGG
The DNA here is from genome assembly GCA_013398125.1 of Aegotheles bennettii. Classification (NCBI taxonomy): domain Eukaryota; kingdom Metazoa; phylum Chordata; class Aves; order Caprimulgiformes; family Aegothelidae; genus Aegotheles; species Aegotheles bennettii. The sequence continues at coordinate 195,541 of VZRW01014100.1, forward strand.
AAGGAAGTTTATGTTCCAGACCAGGATCCAAACTGGAATTTCTAATAGAAATGTATTCACGAATCTCTTAGAAGTCTTTTTACTGGGTATAAGTTCTCTTCTGTGCTTGCAGTGTAAATATTTCAGCATTGTGCTAATGCATTATAGCTAGAACTTAAGCCTAAATAATCTTTCATTTTCACAGCTGAATTTAGTGCAAATAGTAAAATTGTACAAATGATGAAAAGCAATTATAGCTATTATCTTAATAACATGTACACACATGAATAGTTCCATCAAACACAAAGGAGCTAATTTACTGCATGAATGTCTTGGCTATTTAACATGCTTTCAGTGTTAATAATTTAAGATGGAATATTTTAAATAAATGTTTGGGGCTTTGCACAGAGTTTTTGACAGCACTCACAATGGCACAGTGCTGCTATTTCCTCTGACCCCATTTGCAGTGAGCTCTGTGTGAGTAGATTAATGTACAAAAGCTATTTGGAACTGCAAGGAACAACCACCTAAATTGCAAGGAGGAAAGCTGTACTATCCATGCAAAGAATGGATAAAAAAGACTGAAGACCTACAAAGCTAAGTGAATATGAATGAGTTGCTAAAATGGCTGCCTTTTCACCTAGAATGTGTTGAAAAAGTGGATATGAGTGCCATTTTGGGAGAATATGTTCCCTTTTTTCTAAATAGTCTAAATAACAGATAGCAACCTCAAGGTTTTATTGCTAATATTTTCAGTTCTGCAAGCAAAAAAAAAAGTCAATTAAAGAGGGCTTCTAAATCACAAACAGCAGCTCCTCCTGTTTTCTTGTATACTCAGATTCTTACTAGGAATCAGCCTGTAACCTTCTGGTCCTAAGAAAATACTGTCTTTCTCAGTAAGACTACCTATAATCAGGGTATATGTAAAATACCTAAGAAGTATTGTTTTTCTTCTTTTGCTTGAGTGGCAGAGTAAAAAGTTGAGGAAATAAGAATATTTTCTCTTCATAGGATATTTCTGTTTATTATCCTCTGCTTCCTTCATACTGCCTGCTCAGTCTGTCATGCATAGGAGACAACCATGGTTCCTCCTGAATTCTTTCTCACCAGTTGCTTTCGTATGGGGACATGATTTTCAGCACACAGAGTGGATCGTGTCTAACATTTATGCTAAGCTATTTGGTCAACAATTGTTCTAGAAATGCTACAGAGTCTTATTTCTGTCCTTATGGGAGTACTTCTAATACACATACTGCAGGGACACACATAACCTTCTGACTTTGACATGCCTGTGATAAGCCAAGAGTCTCTGGAGCACAAAGGAAAATGTTTAGCTCAGATTCTCTCTCTTCCTGCGAAAGTGCTCAAAGGAATGGCTGTAAGGTGGATACCTCAGAGAGGAGAAATGTTTCTGGAGGAAGAGGCATGATCTCAGGATTTCCAACGCTAGGGACCTTTTTTGCACTGATCCTTTCCTGATTCAACTTGACAATTTGCAGGTCATGTCTAGAGCAGACCACAGACATTGGCAAAGTAGCTCCATAGTGTACTAAGCTGCGTTGACTTGTCTGCAAAAATAAAAAATTAAAGACACATAAAAAGGTAAAATGAAAGATGGGGCATTCTACACAATCTTCTCTTACTGATATTGCCATCTAGATGAATTTTAAAGGTTTTTTTTATCAAACAAGATTCCAGCCTCAAGAGCTAGCAACAATTTTTCATTGCATTTTCAAGAGCAAGAGTTGTAAAACTCTTTGTAAAAGCAAAAGTTATAAATGAAGTCACGTCTCTAATAGGGTAAAGCAAAGCTACTGTAAGCTTGTAGGGTCTTTTGGTGAGTGTTGGCCAAGTTTATACATTTTATTATTGCTTCTTTTTCCATTGCTTTAAATATTACGTTGAAGTTCCTTCCAAGATCCAGGACTATGTTGAAAAATGAGGGCAAAACGTCTTCCATCAAGAACAGAATTCTATAGAAATGGTTTTACTGAGTTTATTCTGTCTCTCTGTAAAATTATAGATAAGTAGAGATGAAGACTTAAATATCTGCCTAGATAAAAATAGTAATTTTATTTTTTTGTACTAGCCAAATGAGAAAATTCTTTTGCTCCACAGGAAACCAGATATTAAAACAAAACCGTCATTTTATGAAACGGAGCAGAAACCAGCTGGTGTTAAGGAATTACAAAATGAAATTTCTGATTAGAAAATTCAAGATGGGAAAGCAATGTAACTCCCACCATCTAAAAAAATCTAGATCTTCTGTTTTCAAGCTATTTGTCCCTACTAGCTCTCTTTTCATGTCACACACATATCTCAAACTAAGCAAAAGCAGGTACAGAGGGAGGTACCACCTTAACACCTCTGTATTTTACTGCAGGGAGGGGTGAGAAAAGCAAAAGGAACATTGTTAATTATTTGACCTTTTCCTAGGTGTAAAAGCAAATTGAATGGAACCAGCATTTTACACTCAGTATTTTAGTCGAAGTCCATTCAGCATGGAAAGGAAATCTGTGCTGGCAGGGGCTGCACTTAACCACCATAATTAGGGCAAAGTGCTTTTACCTGGGAAAACTGGTTCCTACTGTACTTTGCAAAGAGTTCAGCTCATGCAGCTGTTGATTTTGGGGTAGAATACTGATACTCAAACCCATGCCTGTTTCCATGTCCTACCAATCCATTCATCTCCTGCTTATTTCCACTGGCACAGGGGACCCAGTACAGTCAATGATGCGAGTTTGGCCTCATCAGCAAAAGAGTTAACAAGTTTTAATGACAGTCTGTATTACTGGTCATTACCAGTAATGGCATGAAAACAAGAGGGAACAGGACTTATGACCACTTTTCATGGCCGAAATCACTGAGGCACTGTGATGTGATACTATGAAGTACCATTTTCACAGAGATATACTTCAGAGTAAAACTGCTCTTTAATTCCCACAAACATAACTTGAAGCTAATTAAATTACCTTTTTCTCTACAATTCTTCTGTCCTATTGGATAAAAAAAAATAAAAATGGGAATTTACTGGAGTTATTGAAAGCTCTGTTATTATTGAGATTCATACTCTCCTGAGAGACTCCAATGTGCTTCGACATCAACAGAGGAAAGTACAGGTGAAATGCAGCAGTTTGGGGGAAAATTATCATACATTCAGGAAAGTTTTAGAAAAGAGTGAAGTAAACCTATTCTGCTCTGACACCAGCAGGATCAAGAAGTTTTGAACTAAGCTGTTTCCCTTGTAACTGAGAGGGTTTCAGTAATGAAACCAGCGCTGTCCTAAGCAGAGAAGTTGCAAGACAGTAGAAAAAAGAAAGCTGGAGCCGTGATGTTGGAGCTGGAATCCATGGAGTTTTGTTACCATCTCTATGTTGCTAGATACTATTATTAATAGGAGCATTTAACATTTATTTATATATCTCTGTCAAAATACTATCTACCTCGGAAGTTATTAGTATTCTGTAGGAAGTATAAAGACATCAGATGAATATGTGTTATGAAAAATATTTCAAGTCTGAGTTTTTATATTATGACTTGATGAAGGATTGAGATGCTTTACGGAATTCTGAAGTAAATAGTGGAATGTGTGAAACTATTCACTGAGTCATGAAGTATTTCTGAGATTATCTTAATTATCTCTTCACTGGTAGTTTTATTTTTAAATTTAGTATATGGATTTTACAGCACTGTGGATGTCATGCGACCCTGTAGATATAACACATATTATTATATTTTATATGTAGTTATATAGAATTAATAGTATATTCTAGATACAGTATAGAATATAAAAAGATGTGAAGAAAGCCTCCAAATGGCAACTTTTAAATTACTGTGATTTTATTGCAGGCAAAGTAACACGGTGCATCTATCTCACTATAAAGACTTAGAGAGAAAAAGCACTGTAAGTTCGCTGCAGAATAGCCAAGAACACTGAGCATAGGCTGATAGCTGTTCTAAAGTAAGTCTGCAGAAAAATCCATAGTGCTTCTACTTTGCAGGTTTGTATAGAAGTATTGCTGACACATTTATTGTCCTATGATAAAACTAAAAACAGGTTACCCAGAATCTTTTTCCACTGAAAAGTGTAGATTCAAGTCCAAAAGTTGTATCATTGTATGCTAGAAATCATATGGGGAAACAGAAATACAGTTTAGCATTCAATTCTACTGCAATTTTATGCCAAAAAAAGCTCTTGTGAGATAGGCCTTGTTAGTGGCTTCATATTTAGTTTTTACATTAATTTATCTACTTTCACTGTAGACAATCCTTAAAAATGGTCTGAAATAGTTGAATGGCAATGTAAAACTTAAAGTTGATAAATGTCTCCCATTCCATTTAAGAGAGAGAATCCAAATCTGGCTCACAGCTGAGCACAAAGAGAGTGACTTACCCTAGTTTCTACAGGATTAAGAAATTAAAATATAAGACGAAATTCTCATACTTGCTTTAAATATAAAAAGCCAATACAAATACATTTGGCAGACTCCTAAGACTTCTTTTCTCTCAGTAGTGCTTTTAGAAGTAGCATTCACTTTATGAAATGTGCACGGCTGGTCTATGGCTGTAAATGCTTTGAGGGGAAAGCAGGATTTTCCTGTACAGCTATAACACAAAAAGTTGTTATGAGTGCATGAATTAACAGCTTTTATTCAGATTAAGATGTCAAACAGGGCTTCACGCCATCTGCTTAGGGATATTGTTTTGGAAGGTAAGGTTTGGTTAGGCTGAGACAATAACAGTAGTTCTCTGAAAATCCTAAACCCTAGAATAAAGGAAATGTGATGCTCTGTCTGTCCTTGGAAGAGATTAAATATATTCATTAGATAATGTATATGTTACTTGCTCTGCTTACTACTAAAACAACTTCATTTAGGATCCCCAGGTCAGTGCTCTCATAAATACACTAGTAATCAGTGAAAACAAATCTGGGGGCTTGTTTTCACAGAACTAAGACAGGATGAGGCTGTGGCAGTAACAGCGTGTAGCACATGGGTTGGTCAGAGATTATGCAGTCACTGTGAGCAGTTTTCTGGAGAATTGATACTAAGCTGTGTGTGACTTGGCAATAACAGTAGAGAACTTCATAGTCTTTGGAAGGATTATGGACAAATATAAACCCTGAATCTTTCATTGTGATCATACACTCTTATTCCAAGATTGTTTGCAATGTCTTACACAGTAGTGTCCATCTGCACTCATGCAATAGGGACGTCCTGTTGTGTTCTAGGGGAGATCAGGACCCACCTGAAGACCATTGTGAGGGTCTGGTTTGACATGCAAGTCTCGGTGGGACATGGCAATATCCATCCCCCATGGGAATAAATTCCTAAAGCCTTGTTTGGGTATAAATCCTATCCTGGTGTCTTAAACTTACTCCCAAATATGTCAAACTACTTGGATATGTAGCCCACCATGTAATGTAATTGGCTCTGTTGCTAAGACTCAATCTACTGATGATTATCTTCCAATCCCTGGGACTCTGCTGATCTAGCGTGCCATCTTATCTGCTGTTTGAGAACAGCTGTGGTGGTACAGACATTCAAAGCAAAGTCTGCTGTCAAATATATTGCTTCGAAATGCCGTCATTTGGACCTTCTATCCCATGGGAAGTTGACCAGAGCTTTGTTCAGGTACTTGGTTTATTGATTTGGCTTATTTTGGTTTCAGAGTTAATACTGCTTTTTCTAGTTACATTTCAGACTTCTTTTACTAGAAATCATGGGGGCGTGACTGAGTTCCATTCCAGTAGCTGAAGGACTGGGAATACTGGTGGAATCTAAGATCAAAGGATGATGAGGATCTTTTGGCTGTAGTCTTGGACTGGGGAGGAGAAAAATAAGGAAGGAATAGAGGAGTATGATAGATAGAGGTGGAAGGGGAGTTTTGAACTGCGATGAAGGAAATTAATTCTGGAAGACTTAAGAGAGAGAGTGCAGAGCCCACATGTACCTGGTGTATTGCTGAGGAACAGACACTGTTTTCAGACACTGTTTTTCCAATCTCAACCATTCTGTGATCCTCATCATGTGAATGAAGCTAGGAAAAGCACTTGAGTCTTCTCTCTGCCACTGACAAATCTTTATTACAGTTTTCATTTCTAAGTTCTCAGATCCAATTTATAAATTTGGAATGTCTTTAGCTGGCACTGAAGCACAGAATTTTAAACTACATGGCAAGAGTTTAATGTTCCTGGTGACACATAATTGTCAAATGCTTTTTACTTAATTCTAAAACATAATGTGTTAAGACAATGCACCATTAGAGAAAAACAACCTGACTTTTGGGATAATTAAAGATGCTGAAAACGCTTAAGGGGAAAATTAGTGGAGCATTCAACAAACAATGTTTTTTGTTTGTGATAATTTTATTTGTTGTTCTGTCATCCAGGAAACTTACTCTGTTAGTAGGACATTGGTTCTGTTCCTGTCTTGGCTGCTTGGGTGCTGCCTGGCACTGGGGTTGTCACCTCATTTCCCTGTAACTTGTGAAATTAGGATTCTAGTACTGAGGTGAAGATCACAACCATTACAACAGAAGTGCTAGTAAACCTTGTTTCATCTGAAAACAAAGTGATTGAAATACTTTCCTTCTTCTAAAAGATGTTCCAGAACAGAGGAGGCATGTGCATTTGATTGAAAGGATGTTATGTTTTCGTTTCTTAAACCTTAAAAATTCATATTTTTAAATGTTTGTTTGGGTTTTTTTTTGTTTACTTGTTTGTTTTTAATATTTCTCTATTTCTTTCTGTCATTTAATGCAGTAGAGTGAAAAGATAGCTCTTGGTTTGTATTTCATATTCCCCTTAGTTACTTTACACAACATTTTCAGTGAGTTGCCCTCTCATTTGCCACAACTGTTTAAAATGTTTGTTTCTATCATACGGGTGAACCCAACAGGTTATGAGGTGAGGAATAATGAGGAGATTGATGATTAGGGTTATGTGGGCATTTGACGAAGACTTTTCTGGAGATGTAGAGGTTGTTAGTTTACCACATTGAAAGAAGGATATGATTATGGGCCTGAAATACTGTGGAAAGGGGCTTGGCACCCCAGTAAAAAAAAGACACACAGATTCTGATGAAGCAGGAGCTTTCTAAATGCCTCCTTTAAAATGAACAAACCTTTTTCTGGTAAATTTAAACTTTGATAATGCTGGTGACAGAAATTACACAAATCCAGCATTGTTCTCAATGACTCTTATCTGTGCCATCAATGGCATGTTCGCTGTCCTCTCCCCTTTGTCCCCCCCAACTTTGCAGACACATTGCTTTGCAGTATGTGGTTGTTTGATTTTCGCTTGCTCTTCCCAGTCCACTGCCCCAGCCCAGCCAGCAAAATCTTCTTGTTGGTCCCTCCATTTTACCTGTCTCTCTTTCTAGGCTCAGCCTGTCAAGCAGGAATTGACACCAACAGTCAGCATTTTGGACTGGTTTACCATCCAAGAACAGGTTTTGAGCTATGTTTCCACGTTTTTATCCCATTGCTGGACAGATCTCATCACCTCCCAAGCCACTTGTTCCCTGCACCTCTGTCAAAGGCTACCAACACCATTGCCGCCACCATTCGCTTTGCCTCCTTCTCAAGTGATTGGACTAGATGACCTTTAAGGTCCTTTCCAACTCAGTGATTCTGTGATTCTGTGAAATGGGGCGTGGTGCAAAGAAATTTATAGAGCAGCACTGCATTTTTCAGAAAGCATAACTGGTTTTAATGCTACAGATTTTAATGTTATTAAATGAAACAAGCAGACAGCGTGCTGAGACGCTGTGCCACTGCACTGGCCATATAACTCCTATTCCATCTTTCTGTTTCTGACTTTCTCAAGCCAATTTGGCTGTTTTTCTAGCTCATTCCTCAGAAAGATCATGTTGTTTTGTCCTAGTAATTCCTACACCATGGGCTGGATGTGAGCAGCCTTTGATTTGAAAATGTAAAAGGAGTATGTTAGTATTAATTAGAAGCATAAGTGATTTTGCTGTTTCTGCCCCGTGCTTTAATAAGTCTTAAAATCACTGTTACCGTAGTGGGTAACTTAATGATTTTCACTTGAAATTGTGAATTCCTTTTTTCCACAGACTTTTCTCACTTGTTTCTTCTTTTTGAACTATCACTAAAACCTTTTTGGGAAAAACAATGAAGAGGAACAAATAGAGCTGAAGCAGCTGGTAATGCAACCATACAGAAGCAACTTCTGTGAAAACTCTCTCCAGATTTATAAGGAAGACATTGTTGCCTCAACATTAATAACACTTCTCCAATGGCATTTGCCTTAAGAGAAATGAAGGCAAAATAATTGTTTTAGTAGTTATTTTATTTACTAAACCTGCTCCTAAAAAATACTTCTGGCGGAATGCAGGGCAAATTGAATGCCTCATGTAAATACTTTTTTTTTTTTTTGAGAAAAGGAAATGCCTGGAACTTTATTTTTTTTCTGGTTTTCTATTTGTTCCGTTTATTTAACTTTCTTTTGCTGAACCAGTGATTTTCAATCTTTCTTGATCTGTGAAATCCTAAGAAATGCAATAGCAGGCTCAGTAGGGCAAATTTACTGCTAGGAATAAATCACTTTTTCAGTTACCCTTTGCAGGTCCCTTAAAAATCTCTGTGGATTCTCAGATTGATCTATGTATCTTAATTTGAAAGTCACAATGGCAGAAAGAATATAGCCTCTTTTGAAGGGAAGTGTTTTAAATACAGTGCTTTCTTCAGAAGACAGACTCTTGCCCTCCTTAGTGTCTGCATAATCTTATAGAATATTAACTTTAGGAGTCAAGATCTTAGTTGAAATCCTGTAAGCATTTAATCTTCGTTTTAACATCTGAGCTCAGTTGCATAATCACTTGTAACAATTTACCCACAAAATACCTTGGATTACTCTCTAGAGCTCTAGTACTCAAACTGTGAACTCATAAATTTCAACTTTTAGGAGTATTCCCCTGACAAATCTTGCGTAAATAGAGAGTTCTAAAGCTTTAGATGAAAATTCATCATATAAAGGATAAATATATGATAGTCCAAACTCCATTTCGGTGACTTCTTGCTGAAACATAAGACTGGGGATGAACTATAGCCAATGTTTTAGGAAAGATGTTTAAATATCATAGAGTATCAACTCAGAACTTTTATCTCTTGGTAAGGCTGGCTGAGCAGCGCGGCTTGTGAAGGATACTGTTTTGTGATTGTTTGTTTATAATTTTTTTATATAATATTGTTTATAATTGTTTATAATTTGGTTTTGTTCTGTATCAGATCTGCTTCATCTGCTTATGAAAATCCAGGTAAATTAGGAGTTGTAATAAACACTCGATACCCTACTTGTGCCTCCAGCCTTCCAGATAAATATTTGGGACCTATATTAGTATGTAGGTATTTATCATATACTAATATCTGACAAACAAGGGGACTTCCTCTTCTGTTTTGCACCCTGCATTTGTTTCATCCAACAAATAGGTGGGTTTAAAATGCTAGCGATTCAGAATAGGTGAGCAGTCACAGTGCAGCAATGAAGGTGAGAACAACAGATGTGTGATCAGAGGATGGGGTCCCTGCTTCTGTATGTCCAGTACTGTATGTGGATCCCAAACAGAGATCACCATGAAGTCTCCTCCATGCCATGGAGTAGCATTTGCTGGCTAGAGTGTGATCAGGTATCCCGTTTCACATATAACTGTCCTGGCAAAAAAGTATTGCTTCCTCTCAGCTGCTGATCACCACCTGTCTGGCAGAAATTATTGCCCCTGCACAGACAGCGTAGCTTCCAGAAGTGTCCAGACATCTCTTTCTGATGAATTCACCATAGGAGCAGAAGTAGACCATGAAGATGTCTTGGGCAATCCTGGCTACCAGGTCAGTGGGCAGTGGGAAGCAGCAGGAGAGAGCAATATATTAAATTATTAAACCTGGATGATGTTATATGGCCACGTCTATAGAATGCTTCAGTAATGTAATAAAACAGAAGTAATTTCCAAAAGGACAAGACCTCAGAACTCCATGTGATTTGGTAGTTCAAAGTGTGGGATTCATGCATTTCCATTATATTCCTCAACAATATTAAATTCTGCAGTATAATCACTGCAAAAAATTTTTTGCTCTCCTCTGTGGCCTCTCAAGTGAAACAACCTTATTTTTTCCCCTGCAGTCTGCCAACTTGCTCCCCATTTTCTCCATTAAGTTATCAATAAATATGCTAATACTAGGTGCCCTGATGTCTGAACTCTCCATTAACCTCTCCCCTCCCTGATAATAATCTGTTCTCTAATCCTTTGTTTCCTATTGCTTCATCAGTTGTTTTTAAAACTATGAAAACATCTATTAACCTTCCACCAGATTTTATAGAAATGGAGGGTTTTTTTCTTGTTAACAGTGTAAGGATCAGTTTGGACTTTCTCCAGTAAAATCTATGTGAACAAGCACTGCATAGGTGATTTTCCTGTCTGCAGCTTAGACGTACTCATTGGCTTGGTCCTAAAAATTCCCTTAAGTGCAGAAATAGCTTTGCGGTATCACGATCAGTGTCTTTGAAGAAGAAAAATCACCAGCCTCTAAGAGGTGTGCTGGGTGTTATGCCCAAGAATCGAGGTAGGCTCATGATAGCAGTTCCCGTGCCCTGGCACTCTCACCTATCTGTACAAGTGGCCACAAGCCCCATCCGTGAGCAGTCCATAAGCCAGAGGTGACGCAGCACCGACTGATCAGTTCAGCAAAATTTCTGGAGGCAGTTTGAATCTTGCCCAGGATAATCTGGATTTGTATTAGCTTCTTTTTTTTTTCACCCCACCTCCAATGTGGCTACTGACTTTTGAAAGGTAACTTGGCAAAAAGAAAATCAGAAAGATTTGCTGTGCTCGTGATTGTGTGCTGATTTCCTTCTATGACAAGGTAACCCCCCTAGTCGACCAAGGGAAGCCAGTGGATGTAATATTCTTAGACTTCAGCAAAGCTTTTTATACTGTTTCTCACATCCTTCTGGACAAAGTGTCTGGACAAAACCAGGTTACATGATGGGTGAGCAGCTGGCTCACGGGTTGAGCACAAAGAGTGATTGTGAATGGGGTAACATCAGGCTGGCGACCGGTCACTAGTGGGGTTCCACAAGGCTCCATCCTAGGCCCAGTCCTCTTCAATATCTTCATCAACAACCTGGATGCAGGACTCAAGGGATTCTCTGCAAATTTGCAGATGACACTAAATTGAGAGAAGCTGCCAACTTCCTGGAGGGCAGACAGACCCTGCAGAGAGACCTCAACAAGCTAGAGAGATGGACAATCACCAACCACATGAAGTTCAACAAGGGCAAGTGCCGGATTCTGCACCTGGGACGGGGCAACCCTGGTTGTACAGACTGGGGAACGAGTGGCTGGAGAGCAGCGTGGCTGAGAGGGACCTTAGGGCCCTGGTTGATGGCAAGCTGAGTATGAGCCAGCAATGCCCTGGCATCCAGGAAGGCCAACTGTGTCCTGGGGTGCATAAAGCACAGCGTGGCCAGCCGGTCAAGGGAGGTGATTGACCCGCTCTGCTTTGCTCTGGTGTGGCCTCACCTCAAGTACTGTGTGCAGCTTTGGGAACCACAATATAAAAGAGTCATCAGACTACTAGAGAGTGTCCAAGGGAGGGCCATGAGGATGGTGAAGGGTCTGGAGGGGATGTCTGATGAGGAGTGGCTGAGGTCACTTGGATTGTTCAGCCTGGAGAAGAGGAGGCTGAGGGGAGACCTTATTGCAGTCTATGGCTTCCTCATGAGGGGAAGAGAAGGGACAGGTACCGATCTCTTCACCCCTGTGACCAGTGACAGGACTCAGGGTGACAGGAGGGAGCTGAATCAGAGGAGGTTTAGGTTGGATGTCAGGAAAAGTTTTTTCACCCAGAGGGTGGCTGAGCACTGGCACAGGCTCCCCAGGACAGTGGTCACAGCACCAAGCCTGACTGAGTTCAGGAAGCGTTTGGATGATGCTCTCAGGCACATGGTGTGACCCTGGGGTGTCCTGCACAGGGACAGGAGTGATGATCCTGGAGGGTCCCTTCCAACTCAGCATTTTCTATGATTCTGTGATTCTATGCTGAGGAGCTGCTTTTAGGGCAATTGGCCAGAGTTGCTACAGCAATTTGGAGGAAGAATGGCTTTGCACAGCACAAAGTTGTACACTGCCTCAGCAGAAGTGATTTTGAGGGGGAATAAGTGTGACAGTGACTGAGTCAGAGAGACCTCCTTGGGGACAGGCTGAAGCTGGGCTGGGCCACAGGCCTGCGGGTTGTGTCAGGATCAGCAGAGCCCATGCCCGGGCAAGAGTGGTTTGAGAGTCGTCCTTGGCTCAGTGCTGACAGCAGGGTTGGGGCTGGCAGTTGCTGCAGCTGAGGGGTCGGTGCAACTGTGCCACGCTGCATCCGGGACAGCCTGGGCATGGTCTCCAGGAACCAGCCTAGAAGGGGAAATCTTTAGCCTGGTCTTGTGCAGGGCTGAGGCACACCTCAGAATATGTGCTGACTGCTCAGTGTTATGTCCTTTCTTCTGATCATTTTCTGCCATAAAACATATTTACTACTCTTCCTGCATCTCCCAATGAGTATCAGTCACACAGAAATAAACAGCATTTTCTAGCAAATGTTTAAACTATACCAATATAACTGCTTCTACCCTACTCATTGCATTAATGCGACTACTTTTTTGAGGGGAAAAATCCCACTGTTACTATCAAAATCCTTACAGTGAGAGATGCCTCGCAGCGGTTCCTGTGTGCCAGGAGAAACCAAAGGGCAGCCCCAGTGCATCACACTACTGTCAAATCTGCCATCAGACCCACATCTCCCTGTTGGTACACAGCTATATTCACTTGTGTCTGGAGTATTCAAACATCCTCCCCCTAATTAAGATCTTTTTATTCTCTTCTTTCTGAGGGTACAAGTGCCTGCCCTTTCTTTGCTGCACCAGCCCCTCAGGGTTTGCAGGGCCCCACTGCCATCCTGTGCACCTGTGCCCTGGGAAAGGCTGGGTCTGCAACAGCAAATGCCTGGAGCAAATAGCTAGAATGGGCATGAAGATTCAGGTTTTGTCAACCTGAAATAGCTGTTTTCCACTACAGATGGATTATTATGGAACAAAGAACACCATTTTCCTCCTTTAAAAGCTGCCCATAATACAAGGGCAGCAGGGGGAGAGGAGAGTGGAAACCTCCTTTAGGCAGGTGAGAGAATGAGTGAATTTTTTTGTGGGCTTTTTTTTAAAAAAAGCTTTTGACACACTGTCGTACAGTAAACACCAAAGCAAATGGTAGCAGAAGTCACCATAGCAACAAAACCTTGGTCAGTGAAAGACTTTCCAAGAAGTAGTGATTACATCCTTCAGGTAGCAGAGAATACGACCTCATTATATTCAACCTTTGAGTACTTTAATTTGCACTTTGCTTTAAAGGAAAAGGCAAAATTAGGAAGGGAAACAATGAACAGGATTGTCTTTGTTCTCCTCTGGGGTGAATGGTGGAGTATAACAATACAAGTAACAATAATCCTGTCACCATCCTGCCACTCCAGAAAAAGAAAAAAGGATAAACATTCCTTGATCCTCTTTTAAGGTTATAAAAGATGAATTACTCTGTAGTGATGCTGGTAGTATTTTTTCTTCCTTCTAACCCTCTAACCCCAAATTTAGCTCTTTTGCAAGAAGCAAAATATTGAAAAATATTTTAACCAAGAAGTGGTTAAGTTTTTCCCCCAGCACAGGTGCCAAAGGACAAGGGAGCACTTTTCTGCTGAGCCTGGTGCCAGGAGCGTGTCCCTGAGCTACCATGTGTCAGAAGGTCCGCGCTGGAACCTGAAGCACCCTGAGGCTTTGGGGAGCCCGCAGGCAAGCTGAGGGTGTGCTAGTTTTTTGGTATAACAATGTCACAGGCTGACTTTGCTACAGTCCTTGAGAGACTGAGCCATTCTCCAAAACAACTGGACTTGGATGCTCTCAAAAAAATTGAAAAATGAGCCAATAACACACAACTCTGTTGTTGCCTGATGATGTTCTGAAGGGTGGCGCAGTATATTTGGTGTGTTTGAAACCCAGAGCAGCGAGAAGCTTGATCACAAGCAGTTTGTAATCAGGCTTTTAAGGATCTGAGTTATCCTTATGCAATAATAAATGAATAAAAACCTGTTTGAGAAGAGAGATGAGATGACCTAGTGATAGTCATATTTAGCACACATCAAAAGAAATTATTCTGAATTTCCCATTGGAGATACTCTTCATGAATATTTGAGGTTTTGAGAGGAAAATGAATTTGTATTTTAAACCTTTACTTTTAATCAGCTCGAGAAAAGAAAATTTGTGTCCTACCTTCCAGCTGCCAACTAGCATGACAAAAGCAAATAGTTTTAAGAAACCCTTAAAATCCCCAAAACTAACAGAGCTGACATTCTGTAACATTTAAACTTGAAACAATAGGTTTCCATATTTGATGCAAGACTACAGGACTTTGTGGATTTTTTCCCTTTTCTTCAGCTCTACTAATCACATCCAGACGCAAGTTTGAATTCGAAACAAAGAAAGGTTTAATCTTTTACAAGACTAGAAAGAACAATTGATTTTTCTTTTACTAAACACATTTCAAAATTCTCCTCTTTTGTGATAAAACTTGTCCCATTGCTTTTTATATTAGATGGTTTCTGAATGGTACTTTCATCTTCCTGTAATTCAAAATCAAGATCTTCCTAGTGGGACCACAGCAATAAATTGTTCAGTCTGGAAGCAGAGTGCTTGTTCTGATAAGAGGTTACAAAACTGCTATCTTCTACCTCCGTAGGACAACTCTCGTTTTTCCTTCAGATTTATCATTTGACTTTTACATCGGCTTTGTTTAATTCTGTTTGTCTCCCAGGGCTAATGCAGCTAATACTGAGTGCAGTTCCTAAATTATATGGCCTAATTTATATGTATAATGCAATGTGGGTTATACATCTACAAAAAATGGTTGATGTCGTACAGTCATTTTCACCCGTGGGAGCTCGCTGAGCTCAAACAGGTCAGCCACCTTGCATAGGCCCACAGGATTTTTGTGGCTCTTTCGTATGGTGTATGCGATACACAGGAGTCTCTACAGAGAGAAAGCAGAGTGTCTGTGGGACCAGCTGTTACTAATTCCTTTCTTTGGTGTAAAAATCAAAATGTGATTTTAACAGAAATCAGAGAAGCCCTATGAAGTCAGTACTTTCATATCATTTTCACAGAGATACTTTTTATACCGTTTGTGGGAAACTTACCAGAAATAGCACTGTTTGTATAGGGAGTGCAGGGAGCTATGCAAACCTTTTGATTTTATCTGCAAATACAAAAGCTGTATCCTCTTGTGCATGAGCAGGAGGATGTCAAATGTGATGCCATAGTTACAACTCTGAAAATAGGTTAAAAGTTAATAATAATAATAATCTTCAGTATTTTTATTGACTTGTCTGCACATAAAACTGGATGCATATTTTGACCTACTTTTACCCACTTTAATGCATAAAGCATGTATAGATCAGCAGCAGAACAAACCCAAAATCTTTAGGTGCACAGTAAGTCCATAGCAAAAGGACAGCTGAGTAATGTAGTCTGACATTTCCTCACCTGCCCATCAGCTCTTTTGTCCTATGTTTACATAGCAGGCCACAGCTGCCTCTACATCAGATATCTTAAAGAATAGATATATATCAGAACTATTTTGGGAAATTATTTGGCTTGACATTGTTGGGATGTCAAGGAAGCTTTGCACAGCTGTTGTGGAAGCTGAAAATATGCAGAAGAGAGAATCTGCTGGTTGGAAAACTCCAAGGAAAAGAAAGCAGCCTGGAAGATGACAAGATGGGTCTGTGCTTATTTGTCATCTGTCAGGGCCATAATCTTGGTTTATGTATAGAATCTGTTAATTAGAGCTGTAATGAACTGTTCAGTTCACTTTGTTCATGCACTAGCTTGCAGGCTTAAGGACAAAAGCCAGTGCCTGAAGACCCAGGGGACTAATTAGGTACACAATGTTTCAAGTAATTAACAATCTAGTTGGATGTTTTCAGTGACAGTAAGTATATTATGCTGTCATTGTCCTGCCCTAGAGCATCCTCAGGTCAGGTTTTTTAAACACTCTTATTCTGTAATTTATCTTATCTGTTAACGCACACAAATGTCAGGGATTCTTTAATAAATTTATAAAATACATCTTTAGCAAAACTTCTTTCCAAAGAAGTCATTGTTATGATGAGATGACCCAAGCTGTGATCCTTATAATAAATCATTTGTGTATCAGTTTAAACTAAATAGACCTATTCGCAGAAGAGGTTTTTACAGAGGGGTGGTGCCAGACTTCTGTACTGCTTATTGGACTATGTTGTCCACGTAGATTAAATGACCAGTTAGAGATCTTTCTTACATGTTGACAATTCTCCTTTTGATCTTGCACCTTTGTGAGTGGTGTATTTAATATTTCAACTGTCAAAGGGCCACCGACGAAGAATAATTAGCAAAAAATGCCAAAACTCCTGTACTTTTGTCAGTCAAATAGCAACTGGGAAGGTGCCTTTGGTTTTCCTTATCCTTTGACTGCCTTTGTGCTTTAAGGCAATGATGGTGAAATTACCTAAACTAGATGAAAATGGGGAGGAATGCCACCATCTCAGTACCTGCCACTGCAGCAATGTCTGCTTGCATTCCCATGCAGTACAACTGAACTACTTGCCTTGGTAAAATGTGTCAGCTTAAAGCCCAGTGACAGTAAAAATTATGCATCCGCTGTTTAAACATGCAGTAAAATAACAAAAGAGTTTCTAATCACAGAATCACAGAATCACAGAATCCTAGGGGTTGGAAGGGACCTCGAAGGATCATCCAGTCCAACCCCCCTGCCAGAGCAGGGTCACCTAGAGTCCATCACACAGGAACGCATCCAGGCGGGGTTTGAATGTCTCCAGCGAAGGAGACTCCACAACCTCTCTGGGCAGCCTGTTCCAGTGCTCTGTCACTCTCACAGTGAAAAAGTTTCTCCTGATATTCACATGGAACCTCCTATGCTCCAGTTTACAACCATTGCCCCTTGTCCTATCATTAGTCATTACTGTAAAAAGCTTGGCTCCATCATCCTGACCCTCATCCTTTACATATTTGTAAACATGGATGAGGTCACCCCTCAGTCTCCTTTTCTCCAAGCTAAAGAGACCCAGCTTCCTCAGCCTTTCCTCATAAGGGAGATGTTCCACTCCCTTAATCATCTTAGTGGCTCTGCGCTGGACTCTCTCAAGCAGTTCCATGTCCTTCTTGAATTGTGGGGCCCAGAACTGGACACAATACTCCAGGTGTGGCCTCACCAAGGCAGAATAGAGGGAGAGGAGAACCTCTCTTGACCTACTAACCACCCCCCTTCTAATGCACCCCAGGATGCCATTGGCCTTCTTGACCACAAGGGCACATTGCTGGCTCATGGTCATTTTCGTGTCCACCAGGACTCCCAGGTCCCTTTCTCCTACACTGCTCTCCAGCAGGTCAGCCCCCAGCCTGGAAGATCAGATTGTAGCGATCATCAACAAAGGGCCCAAGAGTAACAAAAGGTAAAATAATTCAGAGGCAGTAACAAGATTGATTTTTAAGTGAGTTAGCTCCTTCAAGCATCATGAGATGATATTAAGAGGGTGTTGCTTCATGGCTGGTTAGCTGTGGCCAGTTTATCAATGTGTTTGCCTAAGCTTCTGGGTTAATTATTCAGACTGGTGTGCTGAGATCTTGGCATTTTTCCTTCCATTTTCAGTAAGCAGTAGACTTTCTGGTTTTAAAAGGCCTTCTATGAAAGATCATGTGTAATTTTCATGATTTTGCAGCCTTGGAAAGGATATGTGTGACTATTTGTTACTATGTGTCCCTAGGCTGAGTCTAACCCTACTTGCTGCTGGTACTTCCACTAGCTATATTAATTGGAGGATTCAGGATATGTCACCTTTGTTTTGTCCAGGTGTTATCAAAATTTAAAACCAGACCTTGCTTATTGTAGCTAGCAAGTAGCATGCTTGTGCCTGAGAGTGCAAAAGTTCAGTTTTAGACATTCAGTCATGTACAGACAATTATCAGCTGCTTGTCAGCAATCACAATTCAAGTTACTTTTGTCTGCCACAAAGTCCTGAGGCAGCATAGTACTCCAGCATACAGAACTTGGCTCTGATCTCTCCTATGTGTGACTTGGATCACCAGAAATCAGATTTGCATAGACTTACAATATGACTGGGGCTGCTGTAAAGTGTGCTCATCGCAGCAGTAATACTCACCACAGTTAGTATCCTGTGTGCTTCACTAAGATTGTCAAGAATCCCCAGAGCAAAGGTGACTGGGAAGCAGCAGAGCCCACTGGAGGGCACAGTCTCTGTCTGGTGGGCTTGTGGTGGTGGAGTGTATTTTTGTGAAATAAATGCAAGACTGTGCCTTGAATATTGTGTTAAGTTCTGGGCCCCTCACTGCAAGAAGGACATTGAGGTGCTGGAGTGTGTGTAAAGGAGGGCAATGAAGCTGGTGAAGGGCCTGGAGCACAAGTCATACTAGGAGAAGCTGAGGGAACTGGGGGTGTTTAGTCTGGAGAAAAGGAGACTGAGGGGAGACCTTATCAATCACTCTCTACAACTTCCTGAAAGGAGGTCAGAGTGAGGTGGGTGCAGGTTTCTTCTCTCAAGTGCAAGCAGTAGAACAAGGGGAAATGGCCTCAAGTTGTGCCAGGGGCGGTTTAGATTGGATATTGCAAAAATTTTCTTCACCGAAAGGGTTGTCAGGCCCTGGCACAGGCTGCTCAGGGCAGTGATGGTGTCACCGTCCCTGGAGATTTTTAGAAGACGCGTAGATGTGGTGCTGACGGACATGGTTTAGTGGTGGACTTGGCAGTGCTGGGTTAACAGCTGGACTCGATGTTCTTAAAGGTCTTTTCCAACCAAAATGATTCTATGATTCTATGAAAGTTTTCTTCAAGTATTGCAGCATAAGTCTTTTTTTTATGTTGGTTATTAACAATAATTCACCTATTTAACTTCTACACAGGACAGGCTCCCTAGGTATCTTTATTAACATTTGATCTCCACACAGGCTGAATACTATAGTTACATTTTCTAACTTTCTTTCAGAATTGGTGAGTAATTAACTTTATTTTGACACAGTTTAAACGCATTGGCTGAAGCAGTAGTCCCTTCTATCCTCTTTTCTCAGATAAAAGAGTCCAATTGTATGCTGTACAATAAATACTACTCAATCATAGGTTTTATTCCTCAGACATAAATTTACAAAAATAGGATTACTGTGAAGTAGCAGCCCAATTAATGTTCCTCACTATCTTCCTTTATATTTGCTTCTTTGTAGCAATCAATAACCTTCAGAAGGGAAGAACTGCTACACAAATGGAACAGCAGGGATTTGGAAGGGATATCCCAAAAGTTTTATTTTCTCTTCCTTGTTGTTTGAAAGTGTTGGTGCAGACACATTTATGCAAGCCAATGAGTACAGAATACATGTGTGCATGTGTGTTTCTGAGATATACAGCTAATTTGTCTCATTGGAAATAGTTTTGCAGTTAAGATAACGGAGTTTAAATTTCTCTTGAGGCATGAGGTCTGCTGTTCCTCTGTAGTGCATGAGGATAAACTTGACAGATGACCTTGTTTGTATGCAAATTAGTTACTTTAAATACATTTTACTCTTATTTAGACTTACTGTACTGAGGACCTGATGGCCAATAAAGAACAAACCCTTAAGTACATTTTAAACTGTTTTGTGCTGCCATACCCGATAAATCAAAGTAATCCTTATTAGAATATACTGTATCATTAGCATCTCTTCCAATTTTAATTTCTTGTGGACAGAAGAAATTGCACTCATGTCCTGGTTTTTCTGTTATTCATTGTGGGAACTAATAATTCCAAAGAAAGCCTTCTCAAAGCTTAGGCAGACATAAATGGGCACGGGGACAGGGAGAGGGTATAGGAAATGTGGCTAGGGAGTCCCTCCAACAGCTGGCAAAGTTCATGGCTGAAATGCACAGTGTAAATAGATGTTTTCTGGAAGTTAGGATAAATTTTCCATTTACTTTGGGGTCAGGATTTCACCCTTTGTTGTTCAAGGAACTAAGAAAATTAAGAACTAACGCTGTACAGTTATTTATGTGTAGTCATAATCAGCCAGCTAAAAAAAAATATTAGAAGTCCTTGTGTCTGCTCAAGGACAGATACTGTCACTGAAACAAAAGGCTGGAAGCATCTTTTCATTTCCTCAAGTTCAGGCAACTGTATTTTGTAATTTCATCTCTACCTAAAATAAATGAACTTTTTACTTTTTTTGGTTTTTTGTTTTTTTTTTCATCCCAGTGATCCTAATGGATGGTTATTCCTGAAGCTCTGTCCTCTGATTTGGCAGGTTGTATTTCTACCAACAGAATGATATCCTCAGAATCAGTAATTCTGCTTTTATAAAGGCACCAAAGAATTTTGAGGAAGTGTATGGCCCAGAGATATCTTTGCTGTACCTCAATACAACTGCCAGACAAGGCAGCAATATCAGTCAAATCATTCTTAGAGCCCTGGGATGAAAAATGCTGAATGACAGCAAGGGAGAAAAATCTCTGTTTAAAAAACAATTGAGTTCATGTCTTGGTTTCTTGCATATCTGAAAGTGAGAGATCTGCTTGTATGAAGATTTATAGACATGCATTGAAATGAATTGTTTTATTTTTAAATGATAAATTGTAATTGTCATGTGAAATAAATGCTCAGATGATGCTGAGAAACAATCCTGATTCAGGCTTCCTTCCCCCTTGACAGAATTCTTCTGTGGCCTGAATGTATTTCATCAGATTCATTCTTGCTTTTGGCATGTTTGTATCACTTGGCATTTTTATGAGCCATAATTTATTTTCCTCTTAAAAATAGCTCGTTCATCACTCTCTGATTTCTTCTGCTACTTTGTGATACTTTTACTGATAAATCTGTTGATTTTGTCTGTGTTAGAGATGCAAAGATATTTACAGCAGGCACATTTTTAAATAGTCTTTCATTTAAAGTGCTTATGAGTCCGAGGAAGGTCTCAGCCCTTTACCTTTATTTAACATATTTGTCCTGTAGTGTCTGAATGCCAAGCAGATGAGCCCTATTATGTTAGGAACTGTACAAGAAAAAGTAATTGTAGTCCCCTGATGCATCTGTAAGGCAAGGCAGGGAGAAGAGGCGAGCCAGCACGGTGAATTTTGTAAAGGAAAGAGTAGTAGAAAAAGAATAAAAAATACATATAGTAATAATTTTGAAGTGAGAAATGCCAGTGAAGTGAGAAATCTTCCTGAAAGTAGAGGATGATTTAAAGAAGACTTGATAGAGAATGGTTTTGCCTCTCCCTGTTCAGAGACCTTCAAATTCCTAGGGGCTTGGCTATAATTCACAACCATTTCTCACAGCTGGAAATATCAACAGCCTCCAGAATAATATGGTCCCTGTAAAGCCATGATTAGAAGGTTTGTTCTTTTTTCACAAGGCATGTACTGTTTTAAAGCTTTCAGTGCCATTCCAGCTTGAATCAAATAGCTCAGTTTGTTTTAAGTATTGATTCTTTAAAGGGTGGTGTCATAACTTAAATAGTCACAAATTTCCTGTGGAGTTCTTGTTTGTTTTATGGCTACAGCCTCCGCATACAAGTCAGTGGTAAAACCAAGACTTGGTCAAATGTAATAAGAAAAATAGAAGATGCTGTTCAGCAGGGACAAATGCAAAGCATTATACTTGGGCAGAAATAATGACCTGCAGAATTTTAGGCTGGGAAACTTCTGGTATGAAACAGTAAAAAGAGGAAACATGGAAAAAAGGATCTGTGGGTTGCAGTAGATAACAAGCAAGGGTTACATCCCTGAGATAAAGTTATTTACAAGAGAGCAAATACGACCTGGTGTTGCAGAAAAAGAAGTGTGCCCTGCAAAATAAGTGAAGTATTTACTTACATTCAGTACTAGGCAAATTTCATGTGCAGAAGTGCTCAGTTCTGGACATGACGCTTCAAGAAAGGTGTGGTTTGACTGAGGACAGTCTAGTAGAGAGCAATGTGATCAAACAGAGGTTGGAAAAGATGGCTTGCGGAGAAAGTGTGAATGAGATCAGGTAGCCTGAAGAGCAGAGGACTGAGGAAGGATATGATGGAGTCTAAGATATGTAGGAGGCTGTTGTAAAGGAAGGGAATAACAGTTTTCAGTGTTTGCAGCAGAATAGACAGGAAATAGATGGCTTGAATTGCAAAATGGATGACTTGGACTTGATATTAGAACATGCTGACATTGCAAGAAGGTTAAGTGTTCTCAGCTTCTGAACAGGTATAATACCTGAATAACTAGGACAGATGGAAACTTCTCCCTGATTTCATTTTCTTCTTCTTTAATTTCAGTAAACACTTTCAAAGTATAACACCTTAATTAGTCAGGAAGGATATATAATAAAAAGAATCTGGATTTTTTTACCCAGAGCCTGAACTCTCATCAATTTCCCCTTATCATGTATTGCAGCCTGTGTCAGCCCGAGGGGAGTGGAGCCCTGAGAGCCCTGCAGTCAGTCAGTGATGCACAGGTCATTGCACATGCACATATACAGGGCAGCCATAAAGTAAACAGCACCCTGGGCTTTAAAGCTGCCTCAGGAAAGAAAGCAACAAATTGATTCAAGAGTGAGCTCATCAAGGAGATGCACTCCCTCGCACTGCCCACCCGGCAGTCCGAACCACCAGAACTAGTCTTCATTAAGGGAACACCAAATGCTCTCTGGTCATTTCACATGGAATAACTGGTAATTTGTTTCACAGACTCGGAGAGTAGTTGAGGTTGGAAGGGACCTCTGAGGCAGCCGAGTCCATCTGCCCTGTTCAAGCAGGTCAGCTGGAGCAGGCTGCCTAGGACAGTATCTGATTTGACATTTTATGTAAATTAAAGTACATTTCAGAGTGTATGTTTCTTTTAACTCAGAGAAAGACCACCAACTAGCTAGTGGGGGACACAGCACATTCTCAATTTTCATTGTAGTCACAGAAAATAAAGGATGCTTGCTGTAATTAGGATGAGACTCCTTGTTTGCAGGGAATCACATGATGGAACCCATTATTTTTCCTTGAGTTTATTTTCAACAAAATGTACTGGGTAGTGAGTTCCCTCTTCTGTTATCTCTGTGTCCCCAGAGCAACTACTACAACATAAATGGGAATATTTCAAAAATAAAATTCTCAGTCATAGAGTTAACAGTACAGAGCTTTGAAGCAGCCAAAGTTTGGGTTTTATTAATGTGCTAGTTTGCGCAAAGGCTTGATTTTCACAGTTTTTCAAATATCTTAGAATTTTTTCTGGAGCAGCAATGTTTTTTCTATGCTTGTTTTGCAGTTAAACAAAGTTAGACCATGGGTCCTCGAAACTCTTACAGCAATTGTGTCTCAGCTATGTCAGGAAGTGGTCAGCAATTCAGGAAGAAGTTGTCTTCTGCTAACTGGGATATAATTTTTAGAGAGATAAAAATGCATTAGACTCATGACAGGAGAAAAAACATGGAATGACTGTGATGTGTATTAATCTAATATATGCAGAAATTGGAATGAAACTGCCCAGCTGACATGAGTGGAAACGTCACTGTTACATCGTAAATATTTAACCTGTCACTTGAATAATAAGAAGACACTTTCATCTTGTTATTTGGATCTGAGTGTCCACAGAGAGGAACCTGCTGTGAAGTTTTTTCAACTTTTTCAAATGTGTAAAATTTTTACTTCGACCTCCAGAAGAGCTCTCTTCTGATACTTGCTGGCACGTTTGACTAGCATGTTTATGTGCAAATTCATTCATTTTTGAACCAAGTAGGGATGTACTCTGCTAAGTCATTATACCACACTTGCTGACTGCCCAGCAGTTGTTCCCCATGCTAATTCAGAACTGTGTCTGCAACCTTACCTAGCCAGCATTTTACCTGTGCCAGAGCAGCAGGGTTGGTGAGCACTGAGAGATAGAACTGGCTTCTCCTCTCTCTTAAGGTTTACCAGTGCAAAAAATACAGCTGTGCATCTGTCCCTGTAGCACAATGGAAGACTGTGAAGAGTAACGCCAGGCTGCTGTTGGTGGGTAAACTGGCAAAGTCAGTCAGTCACAGATACGAGTGGAAGCTGAATCTGATGAACATGTTGGGGCTGACTATGCATTTGATCATAACAGAGATATCACCCAGGAGAAGACAGTAAAGAGATTATAAAGGTGGCTTGGATAACTTTAAACTGTTAACTGATTAAGGTAAATGAGGGAAAAGGACAGCTCGACTTGAAAATTCAAGCTGGATTTTGCATGGCAGGTGGTACTCAGTAAAAAGATATTTCTCTTCTAAACAGCACACAGGAACTGGAGCCACAACAAAAATGGAAACCTGGGATGCTGTTTTTATCTAGTCCATTGTCAGAACAGAACTGTATTTGTGCCTGATTAAATAGTATCACTTTTCACACTGAACTAGCATCAAAGACAAATTTCAGTCAGATACTTGTTCTTAGTCACTGTAAAAGTGTTGAATGGACTACTGAAAAGGGAAACCATTTCACCTTATTTTCTATGCTGTATTTCTATTATTATTTTACTTTGACTCTATTCACTTCAATGAGGTTTAGTGAAAACTAGACTCAATAGAGTCAGAAATATATTTTTCAGAGGGCAGGGAATAAAGAAACATGAAAGAGTAAAATTTCAGACAAAATGTTAATCTGGAGTCAATAACAGAGAATGGCACCAATATTGCTGAGGAGAGTTGTCAAGCCAACAAGGGTGCCTTTAAAGAGAGGAATCGAGAGGGAATCACTTAGACATAAAAGTAGAAAGATGCAAGGGTGCATCTTGGGGTGCAAGACTGATATTTGCTGTGTCATACAGATGGCTAGGGAGGTGCACTTATACTAGCAAAAAATCTTGAAAATATGTGAAAATAACTTTTGTATAAATCAGCCAAAGCTTTTATTTTTAAGCTTGATCAGGACTAGAGAAGAGCGACCCATCTGACTCTGAAAGGCTTTCCCTGAGGTGTTCCCAGAGAAGGCCCATGGGAATACCCAGTACCACATTGTTCTAATTTTACCACCCAGCCACACTAAAAAGCTTTTCAGACACGACCAATATAATCAAATTTCTGGACGTCCAGTGCCAAGACAGTTTTTCCTTTCAATGCATAGGTTCTGAGCACTTTCTAAAAATCATATCCCTCCACTGAATTGCATTTGGGTGTCTAATAACAGAAAAACCTCAAATCATTAACCATTTCTGAAAAGTTTACCCCGTACCATCAACAAAAACATCAGCTGAGTGTGTTACATTACCAGATCTGCACTTCGTGGGTGAAGATCTGGTCATACCTCTTCTTCCAAGCTCCCTGAGTTTCTTTCTTAAATGTCAGACCTTCTTCCTACAAAGTATACAACAGTCCTCGTGCCTCCTGGCTAGTGCAGAACCCCAGACCACCAATGATTCGTGCCTCTACCCAGCTAACTCTGGTCAGCCAACTGAATTCTGACCCTGGCAGTTTTTTGTTTGTGAACCTGTGACAGGTGAGGTGCATCGTGGTTAAAGTTCCTCCTTAAACCAAAGTACTGCTTATTGACAGGTAGAAACAACTGTGTTAGAAAGGTGTATTTTCAGATAACAAGTCCTAAGTGATTTTTTTAGGCTTCCTTGATGAATTATCACCGCAGAGATACATGGGTTTTCTTCAGACAAACCTCTGTGTGCATGTGCCATGGTATCAATGTTGCTGACTTAAACAACTGTCCTTGGAGAGAGGGTGACTTTTTAGGCAAATCAAACTCCTTCCATTTTCTTGTCCTCTTTAACCTTTCCATTGCTAGAGTCCTTCAGTCATCCTGAGTAAAGAAGGACAGTAAAACATTCAAAAGAGCTATCTTTATTTTTTCCAACATATGCCCAATTACGTTGAACACAATACACTGTACTGCAAAAGACCTTATAAGAGATACTGATAAATACTACAAAGCATCTCCAGATCTGTCAGTTCTCTCAGCTTTGTTATCTACAAACTTCTACACAAATATGGCACATTTCTGCACTGAATTTTTGTTCAGAAAGTAGCTTCACTGCTATTACCAAAATGAAAACTAAAAAACATGTGGCATCCTAATATGCCAGATGCTATATCCTAGGGAGCCAACGTCATCCTGATGATGATAGAATTTTGCAATAATAAAAATTTATAAATCTTGTTATATGAGCAGTTTCAATTATTTTTAGCATATCAAAGCCAGCAAATTCATAGAAGCACAGAATCAAAATTTCTAAATACCAAGATGCTGTAATTAGTGCCATGTTTATATGGGTTGCTGCATCCAAACTGGCTGGATGGCCGAGCACAGAGTGGTAGTAAATGGAGTCACATGCAGTTGGTGACTGGTCACCAGTGATGTCCCCCAGGGCTCTGTATTGGGGTCAGTTCTGTTCATTATTTTTATCGATGGTCTGGGTGAAGGCATCAAATGCACCATCAGTAAATTTGCAGATGACATCCAGTTGGGTGGGAGTGTTGGTCTGCCTGAGGGTAGGAAGGCTCTGCAGAGAGACCTGGACAGGC
This sequence comes from Aegotheles bennettii, assembly GCA_013398125.1. Taxonomy (NCBI): domain Eukaryota; kingdom Metazoa; phylum Chordata; class Aves; order Caprimulgiformes; family Aegothelidae; genus Aegotheles; species Aegotheles bennettii. Next base: position 222,109 of record VZRW01014100.1, read on the forward strand.
TGAAGCGATGGGCTGAGGCCAATTTTATGAGCTTCACCAAGGCAAAGTGCTGGGTCCTGTACTTGGGCCGCAACAACCCCATGCAAAGGTACAGGGGAAGAGTGGCTGGAAAGCAGCCTGGCAGAAAAGGATCTGGGGATTCTGGTAGACAGCCGGCTGAACATGAGCCAGCAGTGTGCCCAGGTGGCCAAGAAGGCCAACAGCATTCTGGCTTGTTTCAGAAATAGTGTGGCCAACAGGACTAGGCAAGCGATTGTCCCCCTGTACTCAGCACTGGAGAGGCCGCACCTCTAGTACTGTGTTCAGTTCTGGACCCCTTACTGCAATAAAGACATTGAGGTGCTGGAGCGTGTCCAGAGAAGGGCAACAAAGCTGGGGAAGGGCCTGGAGCATAGGGCTGATGAGAATCGGCTGAAGGAGCTGGGGTTGTTTAGTCTAGAGAAGAGGAGGCTCAGGGGGGACCTCATCACTCTCTACAACTCCCTGAAAGGATGTTGGGGTGATGGGGTAGCTGATCTCTTCTCCCAAGTGATGAGTGATAGCACAAGAGGGAATGGCCTCAAGGTGCACCAGGAGAAGTTCAAGCTCAATATTAAAATAATTTTTTTTACGGAAAGGGTGGTCAGGCACTGGCACAGGCTGCCCAGGGAAGTGATGGAGTCACCATCCCTGGAGGTGTTCAAAAAATGTTTGAATGTGGCCCTTGGGGACACAGATTAGTGGTGGACTTGGCAGTCCTGGTTTGATGGTTGGACTGATCCTGAAGGTCTTTTCCAACCTAAGCGATTCTATGATTCTATGATTCTATACGCATCGCCTTACAGAAGTCCTCAGTTCTCATCTGTGGTGACACTAATTTCTGCACATACTGAGTTTCTTTATCAGTGTTCCCTCTGATTCACTGTATCTTCTTTTTTTTTTCATTGGCATTTGATCCTCTTCTCCAATTTCATTGCTGCTGTTACAGTCTGGAGTTGCATCTTAGTAAACCTAGTCAATTATCAGAAAAGTTTACTTGACATCATTTGGTCAACCCAGTACAATTTAATCAAACTGATCTAGAAAGAATAATTTACTCCATTTTCTACCTGTCTCTGATTGAATCTCAGCAAGTCAACATGCTTAAAGTGCCTCTTTATGACCAATACTCACAATAAGATCTGAAAATGATGGACAGTCCTGTGATGGCAGCCTAGAAGTAAATGTCCAAGTGAAATGGGATGTCAATAGCCATAATATCAGCTGGGAGTGGGGAACTGATGAGGATGGAGAGTTAGGTAGCATGTAAGTAGGTGCTCATCTTGTTGACCTAACCCTTTACCTAAATCTTCTAAAGTGCTACAGTAGCAGCCAGTGTCTTTGGGGACGCTGTCTTGGCCTTGCCTTCATCAACAGAAACATCGTGAGAATTTTCCACAAAGCTGTTACCAACTCTGTTCCACACTTCAAGCCCTTCCCAAAAAGCTTATAGAAGTCTTAACAGCAGAGCTTCTGACCTTCTGTTGCTGTTTGCTGCTAAGATCATTTCACTGAAGAACTTGATGCAGCAGTATGGAAAGGAGAAACAGGGGCAGGAAAGTTGTGAGCTCTTTGTTGAAGCAATGCACCTGCTCTTTGCGAAAGCCGTTTTCCTCAGAAAGCAGCTTTCTGAGGAGATGAATCTATTTCCAAATCAATAAGAGAAATGCTGATCAAACTACAACTCATTGTATGTATGAAATGGACCCATTCACTAAGGAAGCTATCATATTTGGCAAAGGATTGGCTTGTGTATGGATAGGGAAAAGACAGGCCTAAGCAGAGCTCAAAGAGTGAATAAATGTGACTCACAAGAGAAAGACCAAAACCAGGAATAACCATATGAAAGTTTATCATCATTAACATATGAAAGTTTATCATCTGACCAGGGCAAGCAGCATCCTGACAAACTGGGCTGCACATTTAACTCTGAACAACAAAGAAATCCTTAGAATCAAGGATGAGATTTAATATGAATCTGATGAGAGTTAATGTGAATTATCAGACAGGGTTATTAGTACTGCTCTACAGTGTCGTTTCATAACACATAGCTGCTTTTGGAATCACTTGTGGCTAATAGATCCGGGCTGGTGAAGAGCAGCCAACCATCTCCAATTCATACTTCTTCACATGAAACACTGCTTTGTCTCCCCTCACCTTACTGGGATAAGAGACCTGGAATACGGAAACCAGAGGTCAGAGCAAGGGGCAGAGAAAGCTAAAGGTAAGAATTGAGAATTTAGATCAGGAAAAAACATGTAGCAGACAGACTAGGGAAAGCAGCTGAAAAGAGGCAGCCCATAGCAGCAGGCTGTGGGGGTATGAGAGCCTTCCTGCCAAGGCTGGCACACCACCAGCCCTTCTGCCACCTGCAGACCTCTGCTGCGAGGGCGATGGGAAGGGTTGGAGCCGTCACACTCCTGTGGCCAGGCTGCATGTAGGGCAATGGCTGCAGTTGGCACTGCTTGCTCTGCTGGCTCCAGCAACAGAGCTGTGCTGTGCAGGTGAGAGATTCTGGCCTTACAAAACCACGTAGGCATCATTATGGTCACATTAGAGGAATCCTGTACCCTGTGTTTGTATTTTTAGGAAACAGAAGTGCGCACAGATACTCAGATTCTTGTGAACAACAGAACAGTGCCAGCAAACGCAGTCCTGTGTGCCTCCTTCCAGTTGTTTCTGACAATGCTGTTGAAGCTCTAACAGAAATGTCAAATCAGTTTAAATCAATGCAGATGTCCACTGAAAAGCTTTGCCATCTTACCTCTGCTGCCTTATACGATAATATAGGGAGATTTCCCTCATCATCTCGGCCTCTTGACAAATATCCTCCTCTGGATTCAGATGTGCAGGTGGAAGTGGGAGCTCCCAGATGCTAATTTTCATCTCACTCTTTGAGGCTGCTGTCCCACGAATCTGCTGACAAAGCAGACTGTGACTGCTTACTAAAGTGCCTAAGGCACAGTCAGCAGGCCTGCCTCAGTCAACAAGTTCAGACCCCACAAATAAAACTTTGGTGTAAAGAGAGATGCTCTCTGATAGTACAGTTCTTTTATAACTCAAATTTTATCTTGGGATTAGATGATCCACCATCTCCTCTTTTCGAGTAACCAATGTATTTGGCTACTAACACACAGAAATAACTTTTTATAATTATATTCCCCAAAAGCACCATACAAAGCTATACCTAGCTTTGTAAAATTTATGCAGCTCTCTTATTTGTATGTATTTTAAGAGTTGTTATGGTAACTTTACTTTATTCAGTATTATTCAGAGTACCAGTGATATATCATTGTACTAGCAGATGGAGAGGCAACTAATAATGCTTTAAAAAATTAAATAATTTATAAGAGAGTTGTGAGACTACTTCAAAATGACATTATGAAAATACATTCTAATGAAATTAGTTCAGTCTGGTATTTGAAAGTTTATTTGCTCCTATGAATATTCATAGCTGCAATTTTTTAGCAATAACATTAATTTAAAAATTTAAAATTAATCATGCCAATATGTGTTTGCCCTGAAAGTGTTGTGAATTCTCAGATGACTCGTTTGCATGAATTTTCACTTTTATAAAACTTACTTGAGCCCTTTTCCTTTTTCTTATGTGTGATTGGATGGTGGAGACAACCAAATGAATACCCTGGGATTTAAGATGGTAGCAGCACTGTATAAATAGCAAATTATAAGTAAAGAATGCCAAAAGCAAGGCTGGTCTGAGACAGTTAATGAGCAAGCTATGGGCAAGAATATGATCACATAAAATCCTTTCTAAACAGTGTCAGCCAACATATTTTGTAGAAATGAAATCAAATTATTTCTATGGCCAAGCAGCAAACACAGAAAGATGGGGCTTATATTAAATTCATTTTTCAGCCACCTATAACTAAAGCTGAAATAGTGTCCATTCCTCTTTTCCTAAAAGATTTTATCCCTGCCTTTGGGTTATGAACCCTTTTGCTCTAACGTGTGTCATATGAGAAACAGATTGTCTTAGCACATTGCTAACAGACATCAGAAAATGGCTTTTAATAAACAATACATTCATGAAAAGCTGTTTATAATTTTTTAAAAAATCCAGCTTTGTGTCCTAATATTTGATAGAGCCTTCATTCTCACAAGCAGAATGCCTGAATCCAGTATCAATATTAGGTTGCTCTCTTGCAGCACGTGTTATTGCTGCCCTAGGAACTAAAATCAGAGCTGAACAAAACCACAGTCAGGAAAGGATCTGGGACGAGGGCTTTGAAAAGATAAAACAGGGCTGGGTGGCTTATCATTTTCTTTCATAGTCATTCTTTTCCCCACTCCTTTCCTAGACTTCAAATATAACAGTGGCTATTCCTCTAACCTTTTAGTATAAGTTATAGCCAAGATAAATAGCCAGATGATCGCCTGCATTGCTGTTAAGTGACCCTTGACAGCCTGTGTTACAAATGGTTTCCAGAAATGAATACCAAAAAAGTCTGTTCACCAGCGGGTGGAATTCTAACATTATCAGATTGAGAAGCATGGAATCAGGAGAAGAAAAGGGAGGAACAAAGAGGAAGGACCATATGTGCTAACAAGGAAATGGGGGTTAACTGAAGCTTCACCCACAGAAAAGCCATATGGCAAAGCAACATGAATAATATGAACCCTTATCTCAGCAGAATGGAGCTAAGAAACTTCTGATGAAGGCAAAAAATATGCTTATTTCACTAGAAATCAATAGCTTAAGGAATACATGTCATTCATTTGAATACATGGAATTGCCTATTGAAAAGAAAAATCATGACTATTTGTTTTCCAGGAAAATTGCTTTCTTAGCACAAAATGTATAAACAATCCTGAAGGAGAAAGTTCTTACACAAAGGTTTTACTTCCCCAGCCTCTTCTATAGCCTCAGTTACACATACTCTTACGTTAAAGAGGATCTTATATTCTCTTTGCTTTAAGGTGAATGCCTCCCAGTGCCACTGCCTGAGTTTGTGTCCTACCTGCTAGCTCTCATACCGATTGCCTTTTGAAAGAGTGACCTACTCTCTGCAACAGCTATACCCAGGATGGACTCTTAACTCTCACTGGTAGAGAGATCTTATATCTACCTGAGCCAGACACTGACCTGTAGCCAAAAAGCTAAAGCACTAGGTAGGTTTGGGAGCTGTAGAAGTACCTAAGATAGATACATTTTAAAAAGATAGATTAGACAACAGTAAATTATCCCACAATCACTGATAAATTTTGTAGCAACTTCTTTGTTGCTACAAAACTGTCAAAATAAAAAACTGCTGAATTCTTCTATTTTGTGTATTTTTTACTGCCAGATGCTGTTGACGTGCAAAAAAAAAAAAAAAAGGGAGCCGTGCGCTCTAATTCTGTTTATGCATATAGAAATTAGCATTTAAAACCCTAATGAAAATGGTGATCATAAAAGATGGAAAATTACTTAATTTCTGGGATAAATTCAGTAACTAATGGGTTTTACTGAGCACTCACAGGATCTGGTGGTAAAATATCAGTGGATCCAGTGAGGAGGAGGAAGGAGCAGGTATGTCAGTTTTAAACACCAGCACTGATTAACCCCTGGTGTATGTTCTGTACTAATAGACTAGTAGGGCACAATCAGGTAAAAATATCAAGCAATTGACTTTCTAATTAATCTTTCATTATTTTGAAATACCAGGAAACTTGAATGACAGTTTGCAGCTTGATCCAATTGTTTTTATGTGTGAGGCATCTCAACATCTTGAAATTGTTTTATTCAAAGTTTTCTCCTCTGGATAATACAGATGAATAATAACAATAATAATAAAATCATGAGGAAAGGTGAGCTCAAAACCTCCAGTTTTGTTTAGAACAGGGAAGTACCATTTTTCCCTGCCAGGCTCTTCAGTTAGGTGGAGACTTATTATAGTGAAGAAACTGAGTCATGTTCTCTGACGCTGAACTGTAGGAAAGAGATATTTGAAATTATGCTGACAAATGCCAAAAACCAGTCCCCCAAAATGTGCTGAAGAAGTAGAGCACATATGGTAAGGCAGAAAGCCCCACTGAAGAAATGTCTCTCAATCACATCCATTAACTACTGAAGGACATTATGAAATATGCCTTTTCCATTCCACATAGTGCTCTGAATGTATAAATAATTATGCAGTAGCACTCAGTGCTGAGCAGATAATGAAGAAGTTTGGACCCCCACCCTCTTGACTGACTTTCATCTGAAAGTCAATTGTATATCTAATGGTTGTATAATGATGTGTCCATTTTAAGCATATCCAGGGCCTAAAATCTCATAGACTTCCCATGAGGCACTTTATTTTTCCAGATCCATTAATAAAGTCCCTGCCCAGCTATCAGAATTGTAGGCTTTGTTTGGTTTTATTGGTACCAAAGAGAACAAAGAGACTCAGTTTAGATGTTTTCTGTCAGTCTTCTCTTATGCAACCAGACAAAATGGGCAGAGCATGCGTGATTTCTGATCAGGTTTGGTTTATTCAAAAGACCATTTCCAGCCAACTTGTTTTTGTATTTCTTAGCAAGCAGCAACCGAGAGTGTGGCCAGCAGAAATAGGAACAAATACACTTAGAGTAATATCAGCAGCATGCTTCAATGCTAAAAAGATATCTTATATAGGGTAGTGGAACACAGAAATTATCAGAGAGCTGGGTGATGCCTGACTCTAGTCTGGCAACGGAGGGAACGCAAAAGAATGAAGCGCTCGGGACAGTGTTTCTCACCTGGTATGGTTGTGAAAGGGCTACTTAGCTAGGCCTTCATGTTTGTTATTTCCTGCAAGTGTACTCACAGGGATGGGAATGAGTGAAGACCTGGCATAACCGAGCCATCTGGGTCAGAGATAGAGAGAGTGGCTGTCCTGGCTGGGGCCAGCAGAAGGGAAGAGCCCTTTGAAGCATGGGAGAAGTAAGGAGTGTCCCAAAGGCAACAGTGTGGCTCCTAGTTTTCTTCTTTTGTTAAATCCTCTGCATCTAACCAGATGTGAGGAAGCCCTCTCACCTTTAACCTGCTGAGGTTGCTCACAGAAACTGGGCTTAGTTTAGAGATTCGGCCCAGTTCGTGATTGCTCTGAAAATATGCAAAAAATCTTGGTTTGGATAGTTCTGCTTTGCATTTTGGCATCCAAAGAAGCAGTGTTTCAGTACGGCACTGCCACTCACACGCAACTCAATATAAACTGACACTTTGCTTCACCAGCAACCCAAAGGATTTTAATATTCCCTTCCCACCAATCTAGAAAGACAGTAGCTTGGATGACTCCTTCTCTGGGAAAGCAGTGATATTTTATTTGGGAAGGGAGGGTGGAAAGAGCATTTTGAGCCTGTGAAAGAAATTTCTAGAACAATCTTGAGAGGATTTGCTGTATCCTTGGGAGGAGACACTTTGCTGCTGTAAAAAAACCTGTGTAAGTTCCTGTATGTGTCATATGGCCACATAGGCCTTTTGTACCTTCCTGTGGGTGACCCAGTGTAGAACCACCAGTGAGGTTCTTTAAAGTACTTTAAATAAAAGCTCATTTTGTTACATTTTATATATAGAATATCTTAAATTAGTCCCAAATGGTTGGTTTATCATAGCCTATTCAGACCTACATTAGAAAATTTCAGAATTTCTCTAGTTTTTCACCCCAACAATCCCTCAAACAATCATCTAGCACCTGACCTGGATGCTGCAGTGATCTCTAATTGATCCGTTGTAAAACACTCAACACGCATTCATGTACAAATTCCTTAATAGATTCACCTCAGTAAAAAAACAGGTAACCCAAAGTTCTACCGATGTCATGGTGCATAAAGGATTTGTTATTTTAAGTTTAAAAAAAAGAATGAAACTAACACCACTTCTTGGAAGAAAGTTAAAATTACTGAAGCTCTGAAAATTAATTTCCTGTTTAGCAGTGAAATAATTGAAGATTAGAAATTGAGATTAATCTCTAATTGAGATTAGAAAGCTGGCTGCAGGTTCTGTCTGTGAATAGAGTTTCATCCAAAATTCCCTGCAGAGACAGGTTTTTTGTTATACAGACTGTTTCCTACCAACAGAGATGTGAATTAATCACTGGGAAATGTACAAAAAAATAGTAGAATGATTGATATAATTGCCTGAAAGTGGATGGCTATTCTTAAATGATCACAGGGTTATAAACCTCCAAGGTGCAATATTTCTGTATCTGTATCTTTGTGTGTAGAGCTTTGAAAATACCTGTTTCAATAGTTCTAGGGTCATCATCCACCACCTGCCAGCTACCAAGAGATTCCCAAAGGGCTACAAGTCATTAGTATCACAGAATCACAGAATCCTAGGGGTTGGAAGGGACCTTGAAAGAACATCTAGTCCAACCCCCCTGCCAGAGCAGGGTCACCTAGAGTACATCACACAGGAATGCATACATAGGAAAGATGCCCTGCTTCTGCATCATTCTGTAGAAACAGGGACACAAGTACAACAAAAAACAAGTTCTGCAAAGTCAGAAAGGAGAGACATTCTGTTTTTCAGAAATATCTCCATCTTACTGCACTTAGGGCTAATCTGTCTGAGGTTTCTCCAGGTCCCTTAAACACATCTGTCTGTCTTGCATCTCTGAAAATTACAATTTTTGTCTTTGGTATGCCTACTGTTTACTGTATGTACTATTACAGGACATGGATCAGGCCTCATTAAGTACTGGAGACAGACAACATCACCCGGTGGTTCCCAAGGTGAAGAGCTAGCAAACCAGGCCAAATGTACAGAAGATAGGCAAAGAGATCTTGATTTCATCTTTGTCTTCGATTTTGGGATGATTTTTGGTACTTAGTATATTCTCAACACTGCGCTCTAAGCACCTGACTTAAGTGCTGGCTTCAGGAAATACAAATTTTCCTGTCTAACCATTAAGGGGAGACAGAAGTTTCTTCAGTGACAATGCAAAGCGGGATCCTAACTTGGGTGTTTGTTTTCCCTTATGGAAGAAAGGCTGTCTCTCTGTGTTGAGTATTCAGGAAGATTAAGCAGACCAAACAAACTACATCATACAAATACCTCTGTGTCTGCTCTGGATCTTGGATCCCTCCCTGTGAAGTAGGAATAATACTAATTCTCCTCACAGGGTGATTGTGAAAATAGACTAGGAGGTGCCTGTGTACAGTCATGGTAGGACCGCTGAAATACATCTAATAAGCTCTCTTCCTCTCTCTCTTACCATACATATATATGATTTTCAACATCAAAGATGAATCCTTTGTTATTGGACATAAAATGCATTATTATATCAGAAACTGTTTTGCTAAATTCAGACTCTTCACTTTCTACAGAATAAATATTAAAGCGTGAAATATTTTTTCTTGCAAAGAGTTGGAGCTTTTAGAAGCAAAAGGAAAATGTAGAGAAGTAACTGAATTGTTTCAGTTTCCTGGATCATATTTTTTGTCTGTGCAAAGCAGACAAGAACTACAAGAATGGATAAAGGAGTTCATCCGTATGAGCCAGAAAGTGGAACTGACAATAAATGTGAAGCAAACAGATTATGTTCACCAGACTGTTAAAGACAAGACGTGCAGACAGCAGTATTGATGAACATGTACATCCAGAGTCAGGCAAGTATGTGGCTTTAACTACGAAGTCAGGCAGTGGATACCTCTCCAGAGACTAATCATGTGCCACTTCATTTTCGCTCTTCAAAATACTTTACTAGTAAAGAGCATGCATGCATCTTGTTACTTCTTTTCTAGTCCTGAAACCTGCTTTACCCTTGCACATTCTTACGCTTGTGTATAGCCTCATGATTTATAGTAAGTGGAGTCCCACGTAGTACAGGGATTCCACAAGATGAAGGACTTCTTTGCCTAAGGAATGCTTTTCCTGTGGGTGTTAGCACATCAGTACAATGCTGGTTTAATCCAATCTCTGTAATTCAGTGTTTTGCCATTGTCTTGAAGGGTATGAAGTGATGCTGCAGTTTGGATATCTGTAAACAGCAGAGATTGAGTGAAGGTGCTCATGATGTTTGCAAGTTCAAAACAGGCAGTATGCTGTTGAGAACAGCCAAGAAAATCATATTGTAGACATATTGATTAGACATTTGACATAAATTGGCAAGTAGACACTTAATACATGTGAATGTGCACAACCACTTATTTTGTAGAGGATCTGAGGTAGCTTCAGAGGAACAGTGAAAACATCTTTAAAGATCTGCTGGAAGGCTATATTGAAAAGAGATCTTATAGATGCTGTAAATATTACTTTTAGGTGTTCTTGCTAAGATCTTAGGTGAGATCCTTTTCTACTGATAGCTGGTGTTCAGTAATTTTGCTACACTTACCCTCCTGAAGACCTAGGTACTCATTTGGAAGAACAAACAACATTCTGAAATGACTTTGCATTGGTGCTTTACAGTTTCTGGAGGTAAGTGTTCAAGTTTCATGTATTATAAACTAGACAGCAAGTCAAATTTTGCTGAGTTTTGAATACAGGGGATGAGCCCAACAAAGGGCCCAATCTGATCCTACACTGCAAGGGTCTGCGATGTACACCTTTAATACATTTATGCAAACAAAATTACATGCTGTGGTCAGAACACACCTGTGAAGCTCTTACAAGTTCTTCAGAATATATGATGCATATTCTTTATGAAAGGTACAGTTCAACTTCATAAAACCCCTTTGTCATGCCATTAAAAATGTATTTTCAGGAAATGAGCATTTCAGTTTGGTATGAAGTGACTAAAAATTGATAAATTCATTTGAGAGATGAGGTCTATGCTAAAAAGGGGAGTACTGATGATGCAAACAATATCTTGACTTTTGTCTACACAGTTTGTATTCAGTCCACTTCCTTCTCAAATGTTCCTCAATTCTCTTCTCTACCCTTCCTGAACAAGAAGAGCATTCAAGCATTCCCCTTTTAAATGGCCTCCATAGAAACAGCTTATCTGCACAATGAATTGCTTAGTCTGAGTGACAAGTTTTAAAGGTTGGGCACAGCACCTTTCCATTCATTTGTCTAGCACAATTCTTTTTATCAGCACCCTCCAGCCTTCCTCCACTCTCTGTGCGGGTGAGATAACGAATAGAACAAATTTTTATGAAGAATATTTTCTATTTAACAAACCGTGGTATCTATCTATTGTTAACCTTCTGAGCAATGAGTGAGACAGGGCTACTCTGTAGGTGGCGAAATAGCCATTAACCTGATAAACTAAACTTCACTAGGATGTTTCAAATTTTCTTTTGTCAGCTGCCCAGGCCAGAGAAGAGGGAGGTTATTTTGAACTTGAAGGTGGATTCTCTTATCTGCTGCCCACCACTCCCTGCTCCAACCATAAGTAATAGATGTATGAGGTAGGCTTGGGTATTTCATAAGCCCACTCATAAAGATAATATTTCTAATATTTTTTTTGTGTATTCCAAGAAAACTTTGGAGTTCAATGTGTCGGCCTCTAATAATGATCTTGAACATCTCAGAGAAGTGAAGAAGCCCTCTGACTGGGAACTAAACTCACAGAGCCTCTTCTTCCTAGTTTGTTCGTAAAAAAAATCTGTGAAAGATAGGCTAAACATCATGTTACAGAGAGATCCAACTACTGTTTTCATTTCCATATGCATATGCATTTATTTGTATGCATTAATAAAATAAACAGCTTGCCCAGTCTGTTCTCACACAGTACTTTCCAGCTGATCTGTTGTTTTCTCTACTGTTTTGAATGCCTGCAGGATTTGTTACTTGAACTATGACAACTGTCTTCTCAGAGAAGACAGCTTTGCTCCTCATCCCCTCTGGGAGGTAGTTCTTAATTCAGATTTCAAAAAATAGTAGCAACTTGCTGGAAAAAAGAAAATTAGCTATTAATCACTGGGAAGAAGAAGAGAGAATATCCTTTGAAGGCAATCTACCCTTTAAGTTACAAAGTAATGAACATTTTATTTAGCTATAATGTGTATGGATCTTGAGTGTCTATCGGCGTGTCCTAGCTGTAACACCTCTAGGCGTCAGGGACTGAATGGGGATTCGGCTCAATTTATAGCTCAGGCAACTGCTGATGTGAAGCTGTCATAAATCACAACAAGCAGTATATGATGTCTGAAGCTAGTCAGTCTACAAAGTGCAATTTCTACCTCCTTTCACACGTAAACATCAATTGACATTAGATTAGCAAGAGCAGAGCTGCTTGAATAATTTATAATGAACAATTAGTCTAATTGTGTCTGCTGCCATTATGAAGCATGGAGATTGGATGTCTGAAATGATTTGTGTGTTTCTTCAAAACAAGTTTTCCATGTGAATGTCTTGTGAGTAATTCATTGTGAACAGTTGAACTTAAGAAGTGATGATGGTTGCTAAGTTATAGAAGTCACTGAGATTGTGTTTCCCTAATTAGATTATTTGCAAGTCCAGACAAAACACTGTGAATTAAAATTATTAGAACTGAAAATATCATGGCAATGGAATAAAAGCTGGAAAATATCTGAACATTTGAACTTAATATATTTGGAGTTAAATCAAAACCATCCAAATAATTGGAAAATTAATACAAAAGGGCCATAGACATCATTATATTTACCTTTGTTTTACAATGCAAAGGTTATTTAATGAAAATCTTTTTATTCTCCCAGGCCTCACAGAACTTCCTTTTACCATCTGCATTTAATTTCTGTGTTGTTCAGGGAGGTGTCTTCCATTAATTAGGTGTTCATGTCTGGAGTTTGCCAAGGCCAGACTGAAACAGTGACATAAAACCCTCACTGAAATGAAATGTGAATGTTTCCACTGACTTCACCAGCACCCTGGTTTCATTCTGTGTTTAGAATGCCTTCATGTCACAGGAGAATCGTATCTGGATCTAGGTCTGATGTTGTATGGAAAATATTAAGATTTCAGAAAATGGAAAAAAAAGTAAAATAGGGCATGACTAAACACCAGTGGAAGTGTTATTAGAGGTCCCTGCAGATCCACAGTGTCCTGCAATGCCAATGCTCAGATGGGAGTGACTGAGACATGCCTGGATGATTACACAAGTCCGTTTGAGATAGGCATCTTTTATGCCACTGAATGTATAAACATTTTAAATCTGAGCCTGTGTGCACCTTATCCTTACCTTGCATGGTTTTCTGTGTGGCTTTTCCAAAAGACCATCTTTCCTCACTTTGGTATTTTAGTGTTGGCCGGCGGGTTGCACTGTGTCAAATGCGCCCACAGATGATTGATAAGGGACTTTTACAAGAATGCTTCTTTTCTGCACCATTATCATCATTATAAAGGCTCTTCCTCAGCATTTGGGCATCCTCCCTTGTGCCAAATCCGTGACAGCAAGACTTTTACTTGAAGAGTTTTGATGCACCCACAAACCATCATGGTGAGCTATTTACTTGTATCACTGAGAGCGGATCACAGCAAGGGAAATTTTCAGCTCACAGGTGTGCTCTGGGCACCCAAGATGCATGGGTATTTTTGCTTTAGCTATCTGTGCTGTTTTTTTTCTTCATTTAGAAATCAAAAATAACCATATTTTCTTTTGTCACAAGAGTTTTGTAAAGATCACTAACATTTGTGAATCCAAACATACAGGTAATAAAGGGCATAAATTTAGTCAGGAAGAAATGAATAGTTCTGTCTCCAGAACAAAGTCTGAATCCCCTTTCAGTGAAAAAAGCTTGCATCATGAGAATAAAATTAAAAATTGTACAGCTGCTCATTGAACACTGCTCACTGTTGTCCCAAATAAAGCAAACACATCCTTTAAAACATACTATCTGGTCACGGGATTAAAAGCACTATTGTAGTGCATGAACACCAAAGGAATTAATGGCTTTGCAACCTGAATCATGTTGCTTTGATACATCCACAGTACTTGTAAAGGGTGTTGCCCTGTTTCTCGACAGGACTCTTAATCAGTATAACAAAGTGAAGAAGGCAGGTGGACTGGTCAAATGAAAGCAACTTTTTTAATTTACAGGGCTAAGAAGAGGTATGTGAGCAAGGGATCCTGACACTCAGTATTTCACTTGGAAAAGAACACAGCATTTAGCACTTTCAGACATGCCCTTCTTTGCTTTGGGCACAGCAGTGTTGCAGCAACATTTCTAAAAAGCTGTAAAATGCTAAGATGGAAAGGAATGATAATTCACAGCTTCTCACACATGAGGATTCTGGGAAGAAACATAAAATTTCATGGCATCAAGTGTTCCATCTAGCCTACACCTGACTGATATAACTTAGGTTTCTTTCCTCTCTATATAAGTGCCTTTTTATGTCTGCTCTGAAACAGTTATTTGAGGGTTTTTTAATTATTAGTAGTCAGGTATTTTTCCTAGAGATTACTGCTCTGGTCACATTTATCTCCCCAGCGGGTGTTTAAAACTTTAAAGCAGAAATTTAGAAGAGGAAATACTGTACCAGACAGAGCTAAAATCACTAACTCTCCATGTGGTGTCCAGAAGGTCTCTGAAATGAACCCTGTTATGTGATTCATATTCTACATTTTAGTTGGTTTGCTTTTTGTGCAGAGTTTCCAACCCTACCATTGCTGCCAGATGGCTAATATTCCAGGTTTGCTTTTACTGGTGTGCTTTTACAGTGTTGCCGGATTCCAAGATCATTAAACATTTGAAACTGCAGGAATTTACATATAATTTGTGCTTAAAGCATACAAATATTTCTTTTTTCCTTATAGAAGACAAATGAAAAATCCGATCTATTTATTACTATTGCTGGAGTCAGCCATAGACTGACTGCCAGTCAGTCGTAGAGGCATCCAAATGAACTGTGGTAAAACAGATTTGCAGATCGGGAGTCCCAGGGAGTTTCTGCAAAATCTACAGGAGTATGAAATAATGGATTATGCCCTAAATGAATTCACCATCTTACTACTGGAATTTGGCCTAAACTGAAACAATCTTACGCTCAGGGTGGACATAACGGTGCCATAGTCCCATTAGCACTGCTGGGGTACAGGATGTGCTCACATGAAATGGGAATAGCATCTCCCATGGTAGTTCCAGACAGCTCTTCTCAAAACATTAGCTCTGGTACGGCATCAGCTCTCCCTGTGTTCCCTCAATGGAAGTTTCCATGGCCAAGAGGGAATCTCAGCTAGTAAAGAGCACTCCCTGCAGCTTCAGTGCAGCCTCTGAAGCCATAAAAACTGTAGCTTTGGCTAGGCAGCCACTGTTCTCAGCATCCTCTGTGCACTCTTCTCTTCCATGTTGAATATGAACTCAATTAAGCCACTGCTTGGATGTGATTCACCTGAGGCTGGGAGTAGGTTTGAGGCTCTTCACCTAGTTGGGATGCTGACATGGGGAGTCTAGTTGGCTTGGGCTTTCTCTGAAGTTAATGTATCTGAATCCTGGGAGAGGTATGTCTCTACCTCTTAACTCATTGGACAAGGGGCACAGTGTGTCTCCAAATTTTCCCTGAATGTCTTGTTTAAGTGTCTTATGCCTGTAGGTATTTAAAACATGTGTGCTAGGAAAAAAAAAGATTAATGAACTCTAGTAAGGGCATTAAAACACCTTTATATGTGCATTTGTAAACAATTTTTCCTTCTTAAATTTATAAGAGCAACCTTAGTCCACAATATTTGTCATTTTACATAGCAAACTCCTCTGCTGTCATAGTGCAGAATGGGTGAAAAAGTCATTGTTTATTAGGCTGAACACTTCCACACGTTCATATCCAACTGAAATGTTGACCTTTACAATGAGAAATTATGCATTTTGCTTGCAAGCTTTTCTTTTCTGTTTTAATATTGAAAGTTGGAAAAAGCACTAACATAAACACAGAGCTAAATCTTTTCTCTGGTTATGAAGTAGTGTCACCCAGCCAGGCTTTGGAGTCACATCAGTGAGCTGAATGGCTGACTCGGGGATGGGGGGGTTGTCTTAGCTTCATTAACTGCCCTTTCTTTCATTTTCTGCACTCATTTCTGATACATATTCATCATTTTAGCACGTAAGCCAGGCTGAGGCTAGTTTCTGCTACCAGTGGCATACCCACCTCTATGTCTTTCTTAATGGTTGTAAGTGGAAAATAATTTTTAAAATGATTCAAGTTGACAGGCAGTGCTTTCTGCTAATCAAAATTGCATTAAAGTTCATTCCTTTGCACTTTTGCTGCTGGTGATGTTTCACATTGATAAGAGCTTTGCATATAAACAAGATTCAAAGTTTAAACACAAGGTGTAAAGACAGCAGTGCTGGATTCTTCCAGGCAGGAGCTGGATTTCGCTGGCTTCCGAATGCATCTTTGCAGTGTTTGCTTGGGTTATATTTTTTCTTAGAAACCTCGATTCAATTAGAAAGCTCGAATCCACAGTGCTGATCTATCTGACCTCTGCATGTAGCTTTGTGCCTGAGCCTCCTCCACATGAGCAGATAATTTTTAACAGTGTCCTGCACGTGCGTATGATTTGTTGCAGCATTCTTCTGTAGGTGTGGTAAGCGACTGTGAGCAGCAATTTATACCTATGTGCCAATTCATATACAGCAGCAATGAAGAGGCAGTATGACGATTCATCACTGAGCCTCCTTTTCCTGCCCACTTCCTACCAAGCTCCTTTTCAACACTGAATGGGTTCTCATTTACATTGCTTTAATCAGTAGTACCTTAAAAACAAGGGCTTCTACCAGTGGAAGGATGGTGTAAGAATAGATTAATGAGATTACTCAAGAGTTGGTGCTGGAGCAATGTGCAGGGAGTAAGTGGCACAAGACTCACAGCTTTTTCAAATCTGCTTCTCCTCGGAGTTGTGAAGGTGTCTGCTTTGAAGGTTTTCCTTGACAGTGATTTTTTGAGGCTAATAAAGGTCTTACGAGAGGAAATCAAGTGTGGGATTTGTAGCTTGAATTTACTAATTAGGGTAACTTCCTTTTGCTAGGCAGGATTTTCTGGATGATATTTCTGTAGAATTTTTATGTCCACCACTTTGTTCTAGGATTGTTTCTTCAACAATGGAAGGTCTTTCAGGTTTTTTTAGTTGGTTATTGTGGAGCTGCAATCCAGTTAGGCAAGTACAAAGTCTTGAATAACGTTGGCAATCAGCAGAAATTTGACAGTTCAAGATTTTCCCAGTGCAAATAGATATAGCTCCCTATGCCAAGTGCATAGATATAAAATAGTTGTAAATCAGTCCCTTTATTCACCTTGTAAAGCCCTGAATTAGAATCTGTGTCTGAGTCCCGTGCTGGGTGGAGGTGCAAGTTCAGGTCCCAGAGCAGCACAGCTGAATTAACATGGTACTCAGACTAATTAACCTTGCCCCAAAGAGCATGCTCATACTGTAGGTAGTACAAAAATCGCTCAGCTGTCAATGACTGCAGTAGTTCCCCAGGTGGAGGCAGCCAGATCCTGCCTTTCTTCAGGGCTTTTTAACTGAGACATGGCACAGCCTAAATGTAGCCACACTGCCTCCGTGGCACATCATGATACTTCATCATACAGATGTGTGGCCCTGCACTGTACCACGTAGAGGTGTTGGTACACTGTATAGGGAGTCCCGCTGCGTTCCTAGGTCCCCATAGCTTTCCTTGGTCCACAGAGCTGTGCCTTCAGCAGGGCTTGTTAGCCCAATGGCAGCACCATGCTGCCACGTCCTACCCACTTGCGTGGAGTTAGCTCAGTTCATGGGTATTCAGGAGTTTCTCCCCTGGGGGATGTCTGTAAGGTGTCTCTGCATGAGCTGATCTGCACTTTGTCTCCAACAGAGAGGTTATCCTTGGGGTACCCAAGGTCAGTTCCTTGGAAGCTGCTTGCTTATGTCAGGGCAACCAACACACACCGTTCACATGGATCTTGGCCCAGATGTTGCAGGTTCGTGTTCTGACTTTGGGCATTAATTTCTCATTTCTAGGTCAGCTCTGTGTGTTAGCTACAAGATCAGACTCCAAACCTGCATGCAGTCATTAGTTCATCACACAAGGCATCACGTAAGATGGTTGAATTTCATAAGAACTAAGTTCTGGTTTAAGAATTAAACTCTGCCTATTCCTGATTAGGCCTACCAAGCAAAACCACACATTAAACATAACCTTTAGATGCATATCCAAGAACTTTCTGTAGCACTTGTTAACTGCTCAAGCTCACGATTTTACAAACCCAGCAGGTAATTCGAGTTGCCAGGAGCTCTCATGTTTCGGGAGGCCACTGTAACAGTAGCTGTTAGAGAGGGAGTCAAAGAGTGAACATTGCTTTTGAGAGATAATTAAAACTTTTCAGCTGCCTTCATAAAATATTCAGGAGAGTCTAACAGAGATTTAAATGAAAATGGATTTGCAGACATTTTAGTGGTGACCACCTAGGACCTGGCTGACTGCATCACTGATGTAATGGTGTGTCAGGGGACATTAGCCCCTGGGGCCACTCTGACAACTGGGTTCTGCACCCGATTCTGAAATGGTTTCCAGCATGGTTTGGGTGGATGCAGATTTTCTTATTCAAGACTTGTGCTGATACAATTTATAAGAAATAAGGTCCTGTGAAACAGAGACAGCAGGTCGCCATTGCTGCCCATTCCTCACTTCTGCCTGTGCAGTTGCTGCACTGCCTGGCTTCCCATGCTTTGGTGCTATCCTTGTCCCCATGAGAGGTAAGCAAAGATGGGCAAGCAGCACCCAGGTCTGTGCAACAGCTGGCACCTGCATGGATTCCTAAAGCCTATGGCACAAACTCACAGAAGGTAACTTTAAAGAAATTCTTGCTTAAAAATGTATATTCAGTAATTTTTTCAGAGTTATGGGCAGAACAAACAGACTTTTTCTGAACAGCAAGAAACAGAAATGTCTCAAACACCGCCTCTTTTGGAAATTACATGGATCTTCTCATAAGAATGCCTGAGTACTTCCCAGTTCCTCCAGAACTAAAACTTAACAAAACCTACAGGAATTAAGAAAAAGTAGTTCCTGTTCTACAGATGGGTAAAACTGTAAGCTAATTGTAAATTCCCTGCAGCAAATGACTACAAAATCATGCAGTAATAGGTGTTATTTTCACTAATACCTCCATTACAGCTTTTTTTCAAGCCCAGCATACAACAGAGGTACCAGGAAAATAAGATAATGCATGTGCAGACACAGCACACATTTCTGCATGCAACTTTGTATGTTTCAGGAGACCCAGGAAAAGAGACCATTCCTACTAAAGCTGCCAACAAAAGTACCAGGGGGTATCTGCTGGCATTTTCTGATGTCAGTGCATGTACAGTGGGATCCACTGACATCATTTCATACCAGACGGTTTTGTTGCTTTGTGTTTAGGCTGAAGTTGCAGAGCCAGAAATGAAGTCAGTGTTCCCATCTGACTGCAGTTTTTTTCTTGAATAGAGTACATTTCTTTCACTTATTTGCTGGAAAGATAAAACAACCAAGGATCATTTGGGATTTTTTTTTTCAAGCTGCTTTTATAGCTATCAGGGGCTTTCTCGATGGTAAGATACTGATTTGTGTGGCATGAAGTGATAGCCTGCTGCAAAGAAACAGCACCATTCTTTCAATACAAAAGCTAATTTAATATTGATCTTTCATTTCTTAAATGCAAGGATAATTCTTTTAGTAAAAACACCTTGCATCAGGGCTCCTGTGGCTCTCCTAACTCAATCTGAATTTCTAAGCATTAAAGAAATCTCATTATTGGGAAGTGAAATAGCAGCTCCCTTGGCAAAAAGGTCACAGAAGTGTGAAATAGCCTTTGTACTGCATTCAGCAGCAGTTCTTGAATATACGCATTACTCATCCATGAGGCTCATGATGTTTAAATGCCATCTACAACAGTGCTCTTTCTCTGACAGTCATTTTACTTTTTCCCCTTTTTGCCTTTAGTAAAGCGAAGACTAAATGGTTTACAAGAGCTATTACTTTGAAAGTCATGTTTTCTCCACGTGTCACTTGCAATTATGCAGGGAATATGTCTTTTTTTAGAGTAGTTAACTCAGTGGGTTCGGATGTTTAGGTTTCAGAAAACCCAAAAGTATTTAAATATGCCTCTGAACTCTGAGGTTTTGTCCCTGCTACCAAACCAGTCGTCTTAGCTTTCCATCCATCCCTGCTACCCTTTCAGCCAAACCCATTCATTCTTACTTTCTTTGGTTTTGACATTTCTTTTCCCCAATTTCCCCTGATTTACCTTCTGATCTGTCTCACTCACCTAGTACTGCAATCAGATCTTTCTTTTTTCCATGTTCCAGCAGCATCCCACATTAAAATCAGAGAAGTTTAAAGATGCTTCTTTGATTTTTCTCTCAGTCTAATTTGATTTAGGCTTGGTTTTAAATAAGGATTTGTAGAAGGGGTATAAATGGTATTAAACAAGATTTTTGCAAGGTTTTTAAGGGTTTTTTTTCCCTTCAGAAAAAAAACAGTGTTACATAAGCAGTCCAGCATAAGAAGAATCAGTAAGTAAATGGATGGGGAATTCCTGAAAACAGTAGAACAAAGGTATTTAATGGGAGGTTACTTCAAAGGAAATCTGGGAAAAAGAGAAAAACCATGGAGATCTAAATACCTGAGGAGGCATACATTGTAGATTTTATTCTTACATGCCTGCAGTTCTGTACAGAAAGGGTTTCACAAATAAAGTGCACACATGGGGAGAGCCACTAGCTAGAGTTTATTCAGAGACTCCTGATGGGGAAGAAGAAGGAGCATTTTGCTGAAATGGGTCGGTATTCGTGGACTACACAGAAATAATCTTTTTAAAATATTGGAGAATATCTGTTGCACTGGAGGTAGGGCTCAGTAAGGGAGATGGCATGAGTAAAACTGAAAGAAACTTATGGAAGTAATGGTATGGGGTTCACTGACAATAAATGTGGGGAGTGGAGGTCAGAAGTTATGATAAAAACATATTTTAGAGATGAAGGAGCTGTGTGAAAAGCCTTGACCTTCAGAATGCGGCAGCCTTGTATTCCTATTCACACCACCTAAGTGTGAGGGGAAAAAAGCACTGAGAATTACCATGTAATCAATACAGAAAGTCTATACTGGACCTGTAATAGCATCCACAGTGCAGAATACGATTGCACCATTGTGCAGAGCGATACGGCAGGCTAAAGCTCTGTAACCAGAGACTATTGTAGGAAGAGACCCCAGAGGTTCTTTCTTTGGCTTCTGGCTCCCAGAAAAAATTTGCTCTTATTTTCTGTGTTGGTCTGACCTGCCTTTTAAGCCATGCATCCTTCACCTGGTAAAAAATGCCCCTTTACAGACATGTCCACAGTAGTCGCTGATGTCTGTGCCAACCCAGCCTTTGGAACAGGCTGAAGCAGCAGCTGCCTCGAACTAGTACAAACAGATCATCCTTCTGTTGTGTGTGTCTTGCTCTTTGATGCTATGGAAATACATTAATTTAGGCTTTGCAGCTACATCCCAGATGATTGTGGTTGTATTTTTAGACAAACAAAGTTAAGGGCAGAGGGTATGTGCTCTTGGAGGATGCTGTAGTTCAGCACTTGATAAGAGGAATTAGAAAATGCTTTTTGCTCTGAACAGGTACAAGTGTGAAAGCTCTGGTGACGTGTGTGTAACAGGAGCCTTATTCAGGTCCTGCACGCCTAATTCGGCTTCTGTTTCTGCAAGAGGCATCTGAGTGCTTTGCCCCCTCTCTGTCCCCTGCCACCCATGTGAACACATACACACCTACACACATCCACAAACACATAGGCACTTTGTCTCTCTCTTTCAGGCTCCCACAGATCTTTGAGGGCCTGTGCTTATCTGCGGTGGACAGAGCCATCACACAGAACTGGAAGTAAAACAATTCAGCTACCTGCAAACACGGTCAGTATGTTTCTTGCCTTACAGTTTTTGCATTTTGCTGCTCACCACTGTTCACTGGAGTGTTCACAAGCACTTACCCCAAAAGAGGTGCATTTCTGCTAAGGATACAGACATGTTTAGGGGAAAATGTTCAGTTGCTAGTGAGTTGTTATAGATTTCCCCCTCTGTAAAGGTATTTTTCTGACAGATGATGAGGTGACACCCCTGTCCACATACTCCTTCCTGAAAAGTCTGTGCAGAGACTGTCCTTGTGCTGGGGAAGAGTGTTGGCATGCTTCGAAACCATGGATGAGGTCACAGCAGTTTTCCCTGTGGGTCAGTGAGGCTGAACTGGGAAACGACATGCAGATACCTTCTAGAAAGAGAAGAAAAAAAGTGCCTTGAGGATGACGTTTGAATCCATTGTCTCCAAACAGGGATGAAGAAACAGTTTGTTCTCTGTCCTGATATAGCAAAAAGATTTTTCATGCCAAAAGGCTTTTTAGGTCTGGGTAGAATTTGTCTTTTCTGCTTTGCCTTGCTTTTCTGATTTATAATGTGAAGAGATGAACTAGATGATCTCATAAAATTATTTTTTTAAGGTCTATTCAATTTCTGTTGTGAATATTGTATTTAGGATTTTACAGCAAAAGTACTTATCCACAGATAGAAAAAAGCTTTGCCTTTGTGCAGTTTTCTTACTTTTACACGGTTTTCTTACTTTTATCACAGCTTTGGTCTTATGGCACAAAGAGGTGATTTATTAAGTAGCAAGAATAAAGTTTCTGGGTGATATCAGTCTTTTTCTGTAAAAACGGTATAAACGTCTTTTGCCCTTTCTAAGAGCTAATGGGGAGTATACGTGTCAAAGGCAATGCAAAACCTGAGTTGTGCAGCTGTTGACATGATGTCCAAATCCCAGCTGCCAAACTCCATTTCCTTATTCAGTGGCAATCTCTGTCAGGTTTCACAAACCGGACAGTGACAAGAAGGGAAAAAAAAGCCTGGCAATTTCTCCCATAATTGCCACCTGCAATCCCAGAGAGCGGAGGAGGAATGAGGCCATAAATAGCAAGAAAGATTTGTCAGGCTGTGCAAGATCAGAGCATTGATTCAGCCTTGATTGGACTCCCTACCGCTGCCCTTTCGTTATTTATGTCAGGTTAACCTCTCACTTTCAGCAATGACATCTGTTCCCAATCTACTCATTTCAGGGAACATACTGTGGTTTCCATTTTGTCAGCTGGTTTTCCTTCTTCTGATTACTTTGGAGCAAAGCTTCTGGGGTGGTTTTTATGTAAATAATGCCTAATTCAAAATGAATGTGCTTGCTTTGAGATAAGATGTGTGATAAGACATGGTACATTCCATAAAACCTACCAACAATGTTCGAGATGAAATGAACACCTAACAGAGAGGTTTACAGAAGGCAATGGCAGAGGAAAGAACAGGCCAAGCTCAGGGGTAGAAACTCCCAGAACTGTGGGCACATCTGTTTTGTACGAGGTAAATGTAGTTGTCAAATACCCTGTAGTTGTGCACGATACACAGGTGAAGTGTCACCAAAGGGAGCTCTTGCCTCAGGTGCGTGAGCAGATGCACACAACCACTTGGTGCTGGAAGTCTGCTTCTATTCACCAGTCAGCCCAATAAAAATTATTTCTGAATTTCGGTTGGTTGTTTTCAGTTTGATAGGGGTCTGTTTTCAAAGGAAATCCTTGTAAAGGTGATTTTTCTTTTCTCCTCTCTAATGCATGTTGGTTGTGCAGTGCTTCACTTTTGCTTGTACGCAGCAATTCCTTCACAAAAACCCCACATTTCTTGATGACAGGGAAGGAACCTTACTGTGCTGCAAACTGTGCTCACAGAAAAGCATTATACATCTACTAGAGGTGTTTCTTAGCTTACCTCTGTTCTGATTTACTAAACAAACTGCTCTCCTGGGATAGCATAGAGGTATATGCTTGACTCAGATGCCTTCTTTTGCCTTTTTTTGTCTCTGTTCCTTTCTGTGTTCCTAAACTGTAATGACAAACTAGAGCTTCATGCAGAAGTTGTAAGCTTGATACAAGAGTAATTTTGTGAAAATCAGTGATTATGAATTATGCAGGAGTCCAGCTGATATGAAGTACTATGTTTCTTTAAACATGCTTGAATCTCCAGTTTTAATCTTGTATTTTTACACAGGGTTACTGTTTTCAAGTCAAAAAAAAAAAAAGAAAAAGAAAAATAAAAAAAAGAAATAGTTTGGATTTTAAGTGCTTTTGACATACAATGCTTGTAGTGCTGTAAAGTATTGATTCTGGCTAAGGTCACTTTACCTCTTTATTCTGGCATCCCCCAGGGCAGGTATTTCATTGCACTTGGTACATGATTTATGTAGTCTACCTATTCAAATTCCTAGCTGCATAGGACAGTGTGTCTCATCTCATGCCAAATACATTTTTAGTACTTAGAGAACAATAATAATGATTTTACCTTGAAGGAGGAAAGAGCCATATGAGCAATGTAAGAGACTTAATAATCAGGAAAATCTTATCTCTGAAAAAAATATGAAGCTGGTTTCTTGCCCAGAGAGATCCATAAAAAGCAAGAAAATATAAAGTAGGCTATTGTATGATCTCCATATAGACTGCTTAGCAATCTCTCCCTCCTCCCCCCACTCCCAGTTTATTCCCTGGTTGACTTTGCCTCCGTATTTTGTTCTAGGTTTTCTACTGTTAGAAACCATTGCTGTTCAGGGATATTAGCATTACAAAAGAAAAGACTAAGAAACTTTGTGGAATTTCTCTACCTCTTATCTTGAGACAGGAAGATACTAAAAACAATTGCAGCTATCCCATTATATATGTTGTTAAGTCAGCCAGGCCACACGACTATCTCTCAGACTGAAGGCTTTTAAAATAATCCCTACCATTTCAATGGGAGCTTGTCTTCAAAGTATTCAGACTTTAACTAATCCTCACAACTTCCTTCAAAGAAGAGTTTTAACTCTTGTTCAGAGATAGGAGGACTATGGTCCAGAGAAGCAATTTACTGAAAGTTAAAGAAAACAGACGGAATCAAAAGCTATGCCCATGACCAACGGTGCTGCTTTCTGCAGTTGGTCATTGGGGCACCTTTGCCAGCAGCTGATCTCAGCATGAACAAAGGATTTAGGAATGCCCCAGTATCCCCCATTTCTAGAATGCTGTATTATTCTGAATATCTTGAATTTTCAGCTTGGTCCCAGGTGCCCCCTAGTTTCACTATTGTTTTTGCACTGTTTTTGCACTGTTTTCCAGAATTAGAGAAAGTAAA
This sequence comes from Aegotheles bennettii, assembly GCA_013398125.1. Lineage (NCBI taxonomy): Eukaryota > Metazoa > Chordata > Aves > Caprimulgiformes > Aegothelidae > Aegotheles > Aegotheles bennettii. The sequence goes on from VZRW01014100.1 coordinate 247,147, forward strand.
AGACACACAGGTCTTGCAGAGTTTTTGTTTCCCCTCGCAAAGTTATAAAAAATTTACAAAACTAATGCTACTAGATCAATGCTAGTACTACCGTAATCCAAATTATCTTCAGCTCTGTACAGTACACCAACTAGCAAAGACAAAAAAGGAAGCAATGACTTGGTATGCCATTAATCTGCCAATCTTTAGAGACTCTTTCATGTGGAATTCTACTTCAAAGCACCTTTCTCGTTTGTTACAACATCACTTACATAAGCAGCTAGCAGACATGACTAAAAATAAATATTTTGTTATTCCTTCATGTCTGCATCCTCAGCTACTGAGAATCTCCTATTCCTATTGTCCCTGGCAGTTTTTCAGACCAACACTATACAGCTGTCTTCTCTATGAATGCTTTTAGCTTCTTATTTTTATTTATTTATTGCTTTATTTTAAATATTTTCTCATCTTGTGCACCTCTTTTTTTTCAATCACCTTCATCATCATTTTTAAGGGGTGAATGAGGATGTTGCAAGTAGGACTGGACAGGTAGCAGGACCAAAAAAGTTGGATTTAGACCACTTATCTTATTGCTGGTGGTGCTGGTTTTAAATGCAAATTAGGATTACTTTAGGGTAATTTAAACCTAGCTGCTCAATCTACAGAGTTTGTTCTCCCAGCCTGAGAACTTCATACTGTAAAAAGTATCACTCTGGCTAAGCTGCCTCCCACATTAGCAAGTGGCTGGGATTCTCGCTTCCTACTCCTACATAAGGAACTTGATTTTTCTTTCCTTTGCCCAGTTACATACAAGAATTTAAGTCCCCTGATGTGAACAGTATTTTGCTGGTGTGTGCTACTGTATGCATTGATTTTAGAAGAGACTAAATACTGGTAATTCTCATACAACCTTGTTTTGCTAAAGTATTAGCAGAATCTGGGATGAAACATAGCACTAAAATAAAGGCAAAACATGTATTCTACTAAACCAGGTGTTTGGAATGCTCCAAGAGAAAAATCAAACTTTACAAATGCACGTATGCCTATGAAGTATACACACATTTTCAAGTGTCATCTTATCTTTAGGTGTATTACCTTGATATATTTGTCCTCGAATCCTGACATTGAGATAGAAACCTAATAGAAAAAGCAATTTCTAACAGAATTAACTACTGCCAGTACCACCTGGCCCTGCTTTTGGTACTCGACCTTAATGTGGAACCTTTTAAAGTAGTCGGGTTATCTGGAAATACTGCACAGCTTAAGTTAATTGTCTACAAGTGCCTCTTCTGTAAATATGTGTTAGGCATCATAAAGCACTCCCAAGGATTAGTCATGTCAGAGGTGTGAAATTCAATATTCATTGGTGTAGTTGCAGGAGGCCCCCACAAAAGCAGTTGTGACTGCTTACCGCAACCTGTCATTTAATGGCACCAGCAACATTTTGCAAGAATAAGCAAGCCTCAGTAAAAGCAGCCTTTTGTAAGAAGAAATTGCAATGGAATTCATGTTGTGAAGAGCACTTCAGGACAGTAAATCATTCAACTTCTGTGGATGAAAATGAAACATCAATGTCTTTCTGTTGGGAATGAGCACCGGTTACAATTTCCACCTGCATGGCTAGCCACCGCCTTCAGCCCCAGAACTGCATCTCTGCCCAGTGCTGCGTTTAAAACCTCTCAGCTAAATGCCAATGACCATGGCTTGACTTAATAGGCAGAACAAACGAGGTTAACTTTGATAGTTTTCCCTAATGCACCTTTAAAGCTGAGTTCAGAAAGACTGTCTACATGACAAACAAAGGTCATGATGTCAAAAAAACATGTGACCAAACTCATCATCCCAAATGGAGTCCAAGGTCCTGTTGGGTTAGGTGCTCCACAGGAAAAAAGAGACTGTCTCTGCCCTGAATAACAGTCAAGCTGAAGAGAAAAAGAGGTTAGAGGGAGAAAGAAAAAGATCAGGTGATTAATCCAGTGGAGTCAGTAATAGCCACAGTATAATTTTGGTCTTAATTTCCAGACCAGGCTTGCGAACTACTGAAAAGCCTACTTTTATTATATTTCTTCTAGTAAACACCTTTTTTGCGTTGAGGCTCTCACTTACTTTGATTATACCCCCAAATGGTTCCAGACAAAGATTTTCAAAGAAGTCTGAAATATGTGAGAAAATTTCTGAAGGGGGTGGCAGAGAGGTTGAGGTGTTAATCCAGGTAATGTCTGAAAGCGAATGTAAAAGGAATTCTACTTCTTCCTATGTTTGCAAATTATTACTTTAGCACTGTGCTTACGCCTAGAAACTCTTGTCACTTTCTGAACTTTCCAGACATATACTTATTGTCTTAGAGACTACACATACATTAATACAATGAACAAAATTGAAAGTAAATGAAAATATCTAGTGTTGTAAAGGCTAGGAGATTTAATAAAACTACATGAGAAAGAGGTGAGAGTTCTCCTTCAAGTTAAGTCAGCATGGAGTCATTGGTATTTCCTTTTGAACTGCTCTCCATCTTTGCTCCAAAGTGTGCAATGCTCTAGGACTCAGAAATCCTTTTCCTTAGCCTGCCAGTGACATGCACTGTGACCTTGGTCAAATAGTTTCATATTGCTTAATGTATATTTTTTTAATGCTTTGACTTTGAAGGACAAAGGTGCTATACGAAAACAAGGTATTACTGCTGCTAGCTAGTTCCACATCACTAGATCAGATATAACTAAGAAGAGGAAAGCCAGAAAGAAATTCAGAAGGTTTGTCTTTCTCTGTATCTGCTAAGAATAATTGATCAAAATTCTTTCTGTAATGCAGTGTAACTCAGTAACAAATCTAGGACGCAGTTAAGTATGAATAGCAGCCAAACCACCAATTGGCAGTTGTTTATTGTGGGGTAACATATTTCATAACGTAGGAGAAAAATGGTCAGTGTAAACTTCAGAAGCATATTCAAAGAAAACTAGGAAAATGATATCCCCTCCCCAGCAAGAGGTATGGCAATTTAATTAGTATTTCTCCAAAAATGGTTTCAAATGTTGATGCAATTTCCCAGGAACATCAGCTATTTACATTCCAGGCCATTTCCAGCTACTCTTATTCCATCTAGATCAATTCTGTAAGCTCATCAAAATATAAATATTGGATTTTAGCCTAATGCTAGAGACGCATATGGGTCATTAAGTGTAATTCAGGCCTTGCAGGATATTCGCTTACTCTCCTGAATAAAATCAAAGGTGTTTCTCCCTCTCAAAAAGAACTGCTCTGTTTTGATTTGCAAGTTTTGGAGGTGGGAATTCACCCATAGGTATTCAGCCTTTCCTTGCTCAGTACACTGTTCAAAAAAAGAAATTGGCAGTGGAGGTCAGAAGCAGTAAAGTCATTATTTATTACTTGTTGTGCAGTAAACCTTTGGAGCCTGAATCAGGACCAGGTACACAACTGTATGCTTGGGATTTGCCATATACTCCCCTAAACCTGCTGGGAAGAATATGCTTGGTGGTTATTTTCCTCATGTGACTTTTTTAAGGGTCTGTCAGTCAGGTTTCCCAGGACTCTAGGAAATGTGTTAGGTGCCTCTAAATTCTCTTCTGGTAACAAATAGTCCCAGAGATGACTTTTAAGGAGGAATGGCCGTGCATTTTACGATATTATGATTTTTTTCAGGGAAATAAGAGCTGTCCTGTAGCTCAGGAAGTTGCGTTTGTCATTTTTATATCATGAGCAATCTCGATTCTTCAGCCTTTAAATTATCATCAGCCCATAAGCCTGAGCCACCCTTCTGTTTTCAACAGTGTTATGCTCCCAAGGCATGAATAACTTACAAAATTACAAAAGTATTTCAAAATTATTTAAGAGGAGGGTGTAATAAAATTGTCTAACATTCTGAAAATATCTTCCCCCTGCCTCTCAGAATGAAGCTGTCAACAGCCTTTAATACTGTCCATGCAGACAGAGAACCTCAAGGTACTTTGCTGTTGATGTTTTTTAGCACAGTGCCTGATTTATCACAACAGGTTTGCTGATGGTCTGCAGGAGGCAAGGCAGTAGATGCCCTGAGTGGGGTGTGGGTCTGAGACTCTGCCCTGCTACCAGCTTAGCCCTGCATCCATGGTGGATGCATTTGTCAGACCTTTAACCTCCCTTTCCCTTGTAAGGTTTAGGGGAACCGATGTGCTACTGCTGAGTAGGTTGGGGAAATAATGGTAGCTACTTCTTTTCTGTTTCTTTGGTCTCTCTAGATACGCAGAATAGGAACAGAATGGAAGAGACACAACAGGTTAGGTGACACTAAACTAGGAGGAGTGGCTGACACACCAGAAGGTTGTGCTGCCATTCAGCGAGACCTTGATAGGCTGGAGAGTTGGGCGGGGAGAAACTTAATGAAATTCAACAAGGGCAAGTGCAGAGTTTTGCATCTGAGGAAGAACAACCCCATGCACCAGTACAGGCTGGGGGCTGACCTGCTGGAGAGCAGTGTAGGAGAAAGGGACCTGGGGGTCCTGGTGGACAGGAGGATGACCATGAGCCAGCAATGTGCCCTTGTGGCCAAGAAGGCCAATGGCATCCTGGGGTGCATTAGAAGGGGGGTGGTTAGTAGGTCAAGAGAGGTTCTCCTCCCCCTCTATTCTGCCTTGGCGAGGCCACATCTGGAGTATTGTGTCCAGTTCTGGGCCCCACAGTTCAAGAAGGACATGGAACTGCTTGAGAGAGTCCAGCGCAGAGCCACAAAGATGATTAAGGGAGTGGAACATCTCCCTTATGAGGAAAGGCTGAGGGAGCTGGGTCTCTTCAGCTTGGAGAAAAGGAGCCTGAGGGGTGACCTCATCCATGGTTACAAATATGTAAAGGGTGAGTGTCAGGACAATGGAGCCAAGCTTTTTACAGTAATGACCAATGATAGGACAAGGGGCAATGGATGCAAACTGGAGCATAGGAGGTTCCATGTGAATATCAGGAAAAACTTTTTCACTGTGAGAGTGCCAGAGCACTGGAACAGGCTGCCCAGAGAGGTTGTGGAGTCTCCTTCACTGGAGACATTCAAACCCCACCTGGATGCGTTCCTGTGTGATGTACTCTAGGTGACCCTGCTCTGGCAGGGGGGTTGGACTAGATGATCCTTCGAGGTCCGTTCCAACCCCTAAGATTCTGTGATTCTGTGATTCTGTGCTCAGGTCTTCAACATTTCCTAACACCTGCAGGAGAAATTTCTCCCACAAATCAATGCAGCCACTAGCCCAGCAGCTGCCATGAAACCATTAATCTGTGGCAGAAGTTTTGATGGTACATTTACATTTTGCACTGTTAAAAATTAATGCCATAATCCTGTTGATGACTGTGCATCACACACTGAGGGAATGAAATGATGAGTAGAATTATGGACATTCTACTCATCAAGATATAGACAATTTCCTGATTATTTTTAATTACATCTAAGAGAAAAACGAGACAAAGTTGTTGTAATCTGCTTTACCTCTTTTTTAGTGATTTAAATTCTATCAGCCAGGTGGGTCTGTACTGGAGCCGTGTTGTCTTTCCAGCTTAATTTCTTTATTGATGTTAACATTATTTATAAGGGCAATCACACATCATTGGAAAATTATTTGGGTGAGCTGAAAAACTAATTTTGGTCAAACTGCTTTCCAGATTGCAAAAGTCATAATAGAAGCGATCTGAAACAGAGGCTTTGCTCACAGTTATATCTTAAGCAATGTGATGACACAAATACTGTTTTATGCTTCATTAGCAGGCAGTTAATAGTGCCTGGTAGACATGGTGTCTCCTGTTGCACTTCAGCTGTGAAATGAAGTGTTTCCTTTCAGTTAGTTTGCCAGCTTCTGTGAGACCACAAAGATTAGGACTCCTCCAAAATCTGATGCTTGCACCCTTAAAAAAACTACATCTCAGGTTTCATGGTGAATGGAAACACCCTTCTCTATAGGTTTCTCTTCCAATACTTTTCTTTGCTCTTCTCAAGAACAAAACCAGATTTTTCATCCCTTGACTGAATGACTTGATTCCGCTTTTTAAATCAAAGGGCAGAACTATCTGCCAGTGTACGTCCCCAGCAACAGTATTAATTTCAGAGATTCTAGGCCCCATAAAGAATAGACTTACAGCTGAACATGAAGTAAAAAAAAAACATACCAGAAAAATTAAGAAGAATTTGTCTACACGCAGCAGGAGACAACATGCAAGGAAACAAGTAGCTACTCCTGGCTTTATGCACCAGCATAAGGTACAGGTAAGATACACAATTGTGCCTACGTTTAAAAAGCCTAAGGTTTTCTAACATCGTGGTCATAAGTGTGCTGTTAGTGTCAAAAGAGACAATTACATGGTGATCGATAGGTAATAATCAGGTTATATACACAAAACTGTGGGATTCTAGGGAAAAGAATTATTGCATCTCTCTTTATTAGTGGTATAAAAAACCCACAAAGTCCCACAACTATTTCAACCTTCCGTGTCAGAGTGTGGGAATGAAACTGGCTGCAGCAGAACCAGAGAGTACTCTTTTCATTAACCCAGTGCATATCTAATTTCAGTGAGAATAAAGCTGTCCGTGTTACCAGAAGGGTATAAAATGAGAAATCAAGAGAAAATAATGTAGTAGCTCATTCAATCTCTTCTCCTCTTCTTTAAATCCTGAAATTGCATATCTGTGGTGCACTTATAGAGAATATAGATAGGAGCATATTTCGTATATTCATAAAAAGAAGCTGAAACAGAAGAAACCACTATGTGGGAGAGCTCATTCTGGTATCAGAGCACATGTAAAATTGTTTTTGATACAGGTGGAGCTAACAGTCTAATATTAAGGTGACTCTTTCCATTAACATAATGTTCCCAGTTGCTTAAAAACTCGGAACATTTTGACTATTCGTGCCAAAATTGTCAGCCTGGCCTAAATTTATGTGTGAAGGAAGGAAAGGATGAGAACACAGAACATTTCGACCGAAACTGTTGATGTCTTTCTGAGGAAAATACTGTTTCAGTCAAGGAATTGAGAGATTCCTTCAGTCTTTCTAGGCTTTGGACTAAGCATGTATAATTTTTCTGTGACAGATGGCTACAAGTAATGATACAGATGTGACTTTTTTCTTTGTAGAAGCACTGTCCTAGTTGCCCAAATAATAAATCCATAAGGAAGTGTACTTTGTGCATGCTTGCTAAGGAATTTTGTTAATTTTAGGAGCTCCACGTCTAAAAATCAAAAAGTTTCTGGCTCCTGCAAACGTGTTCAAGGTTTGGGTAAGCTCTGCTCCACATGCAATGTCCTCACAGACTGCAGGGGACCAGCAGCAGGTATCCAGACACGCAACTCCAAACCAAGGAGAAGCCAAACACAAAACCAGGAACCCTGGCACCTGCTAAGCACTCCTGAGGCACGGTCACTGTGCATGAAAATCAGCTTGTTCTGGAGCTTTCCTTAACTTATTCAAAGTATCCAATTCAAAAGGATATGAGTCTGAAGGAAGGTCCTAGATTCTGAATGTCTCAAAATTATAACCAAGTACAAATCCACCTTCAAATGCTCCTTTTGATATGCATTCCCCCACCTGCTGTTCACTGGAAATCTAAGCCTGAAGTATTCAGGTGGCACACTAATCCAATCAATACCAGGCCCAATTTTCTAGTTCACTGAACCTGCTACAAATTAGTAGAAACTGAAGACTTGAATACTCAGCTGTTCAGAGTACCTGTGTCTTACAGTACCCAGCTCTCCCACGCTGCTTCCTAGTGGAAGTACCTGTGCCAGGTAGGTGCTCAGGCTTCTTTCTCCATGGGATCCTTACTCCACTGAAAAGGGGGAAGCTGCTTAACCTAACTGGGAAACAAATGTGAAGGGAGATGACTGTTGCCTCAGTGACATGCAATGGGCCTTTGCATCTTTTAGTCCTGTGATTATTTTCTGGAGTGATTCCTTGGCTGAAGATTGGCTGTGTATTGCCAACCTGTTGCTAACATGTCAGCTGCACGGAGGAATGAGGGCTTGTGGTGTGAAACGGTTATGGTTGAGATATTCTGGGGTAGATGCCAAAGGCTGTTTCTGGACATGCCCTCCATCTTCAGGTTGTAAACAGTGCTGTGATCTGTTTCTTTTGAAATTATAGGTGGTAGGTTGAAAGAAACATCAGTCTATCCCCTCACTTTTTCTATTTGAACTACTAAGGACACCTGGGATGGGTTCTTTTGGTTATTGGGCAAGCCAGGAGGATATGTGGCTTCTTGATACCATCTTCAGTTGATACCTTTGGTAAACCAACCATATCCTTAGACACCGTAAGTAGCCTAGTAAGATGCTTTTCATCTGGGAAAGTACTCTGAGTTGTTGAATGGATTTTACAGCTGAAACAATACACACTACATTTGTACAAGAAGAGCATGTACAGGCAGCAAAATGTCAGTTGCAGAAGCCTGGCCACTGTCTGTCATAACATAAATAAACCTTTGGCTGGAAATCTTAAGAATGGTGTTGACTTTTCTGGCTTCTATTCATTTCTCCTCCCCCCTGTTATATTTATTGTCCTTTATTTGCAGCATCTGTGTACATGTGAACGGTGGATCCAGCATCTTAGTTATTTTCAACTGCATGCAGTTCAGCTTCCATAAAAGCAAACATAGTTGGAATCCCTGGCAAACTCTCATTTGCATCTGTTGCCTTTAAATTTCAGTTCTTTACCCTTCATACGGTAATTTACCATTACGTTAGGATGTGCAGTTTAGCTGCAGTTCTATTAAATGACATCTTTGGGTCTATTCTGGGTGCTCTGAAGCACCTCTCTGGAGAGGGGGGCAGAGCTACGGGCACCCTGGTGACAGTGAACTACCTCACTTAGTAGTTTTTTTGCTTCAGGTTTTCTGTTTGTCAGATTTCTTTCACTATTTGCTGGTTTAGTAAGTCAGTATTTCAGTGGCTTCAATTTCAGTCAAGTCAACTTTTGTTGACTTCATATGAAAGCACTTGCTGCTGGGGAGTATGAATCAAGCCAAAACATAAAGCAGGAATGTTAATTTGACTCTTGGCTAGATGGAAAGTGATCTTAATGTCTAGGTCCATTTGTTCCAGCTGGTAGTACACAGCATGTCATAACCTATCCGAAATACGGTTTAACCAACAGCTTTGCAATTCATATTCAAACTGGAAAAACCCCAGAATCTCAATATTAATTTTTCACAGAAGAATATGTAATTTTCAAATTGTTCATCCAAGCCACTGTAGTTGAAAATTAGTTAGGTGTCCAAGGAAGCTGTTATGGGCAACGACAAGGATGTTTTCAATAAGCAATGTTCTGTGGTAATCTGAATATTTTTCTGAAGTTACTGTCTTTTGATGACAGCTTAAAGAATTTTCTTGCAAAATATTCCTGTTCTGTCTAAACTGAAACTTTGTGTGATTGTGACAATTGTGTTCAAATATCCTTTTGGGAAAGCAAGAACCTAAATAAAGCTACATTAATGCATTTAGGTAGTTTCTATGATTCATTAACTGAATGATTTCTAAGTGTTGAAATAAAAGCGTTCGGAACTTCCTGGTTTGTTTTATCCCCCTCTGAGGTTCTGGATGCTTCTGAGTTTCCCTCAAAGCTGAAGAGGGAATCCATGTATATCTGCTTCTGAAGTACCACAAATGGTTCCTGTAAATGTGAGGGTAAACTCTTGGCTCTGAAGTCAAAACATATTTTCCACTCGTCTGGATCAGGCTACAATTTAACTTCTAACCTTACTGCAAGTGAAAGAGGGTATTTGAGGACTATCCTTTTGTAAAATATTGGGATTTTGAGTTGTCTCATTGTGTTGATAGGCTTGACTATCACAGTTAACAGCCTGATACCTCCAAAACTGGAGGATGTTCAGTGATTGCACTTGTCAAAGTTGGTATCAACAATAATGTTTTGACATTTGTCTGTTTGTTTTTCTGGATCAGTTCCTTGACCCTGTTCACAGTGTAACTGCTCAAGCTAAGGCAGGCACTGTGTCATGCCAAGGGGTACAAGTAAGATCCATGGAGTGGGAATAACTTCAGTAAGCTTTGCCACAGAAAGCTCTTTCTTGAATTAAAAACAGCCTTTGGTTTCACATGAATCTAGAGAACCATCTGGGGCTTAGATCTCCCATCTCATGTGGAATAATCACCAGCTCTCACCAACAATTGGATTTTCTCCATTTCGCCAATTTTAAGATATAAGATGCGAGACTCAAAGTGACTTATAAATAGCATTTACTTCCTGTGCAATTTGCAGGATCTCTACAGTATCCAATTTATTATGGATCTCGTGTTTGAATAATAATGCTTCATAATTGCATTGTTATACTCACAGAATTTACTTAAAGGAGATGAAAGGGAATTTCTGCCTAATCCTGTTTCTCTTGACTCTTGGCCTATTAATAATAGCAGGTGTACCTTTTCAAGATGAATTGCTGTTTTCCATCATTTAAAAAAAAAATCCTGCCCCCTCTGCAGGCACAGCTGCTGAACTGCTGTAGTTTACAGCTGGCATGCAGGTAAATTTGCTATTTCATTTTCCCCATAGCATGGTAACTTCTGACACTACAGCAGCTATTTCATGAGATGAGGTCTCTGAAGCAGTGAGAACAAACTACTGAGAATCAAGTGGGAAGGACAATGGTGAAGTAATCCCCATCTGAGAGCCCTCTGATGCAGAGATCACACTATTTCACTTTCTAAACTGAACCCTATCTTCTTGAGAGATGTGGGTTGTCACTTTTGTGTTCCCTGATGGATTATAATAAGGTGTCTGAATTTGTATGTGCAGCTACAGTCAGATTAGCATGCTCTGAGGGCAACAGGGATGGATGTTCATGATCAGTAGGAGAAAGCTGCACAGGGAAGAGACATCTGTATCTGTCTCAGTCAAACAGACAGGCTTGAGTGGTGTGAGGAGCGGTGGTTATACACTTTACCATCAGTAGTTGTCTGTCTAAAGGTAACTGTCCCAAGGTAGGAATTAAAGCAGACAGTGCCACACATCATCCACCTCATTCATAGCATGGTTTGAAACATTTAAACAAATACTGCAATTGTGCCCACGCCAAAATTGAGGCATGGGTTCACTCTCTCTTTGGCTGCCTGTTATTGGGGCAGAAGATGGCCATGTCTTCTCAGTCAGCCAATGTGTGCCATAGTGTTCCTGCAGGTATTATCTTACTATATGCATCTCTTTGTTTCAAGGTCTGGAATGTCCTTTTTCATTGCAGCAAAAAATGGGTAACTTGCTACTTTCTGGATTCCTTTTCTGAGCGGAGCACCTCATTCTTGCTATCGATCACTATTCCCTTTGGACTATTCGCAATGGACTATTTTAGTTTATACTTTAATACTACTTGCCTGTTTGCTGCTTCCATTCCTGTGTGTTGTGCTAAGCTGCCATGTCTGCCATGTCTGACATCTTGGGGGTTTTACAGTAGTGCACATCAAATGAGTGACTTTGTTTGGAGCAAGGAGGTGGCTGATCTCTTCTTCCAAGCGACAAATGATAGGACAAGAGGTAACGGCCTCAAGCTGCACCAGAGGAGGTTTAGATTGGATGTTAGGAAAAAATTCTTCAGGAAAAAGCTTGTCAGACATTGGAATGGGCTTCCCAGGGAGGTGGTGGAGTCACTGTCCCTGGAAGTGTTCAAAAAATGCATAGATGAGGCCCTTAGTAACATGGTTTAGTGGCAGACTTGGCAGTCCTGGGGAAATGGTTGGACTTGATGGTCTTGAAGGTCTTTTCCAACCTAGTTCATTCTGTGACTCTCTTTACCACAATCACAACACAGAGCTTTCATCCTCCTTCACTAATACATGTAGAAACTGCATGTACCTACTGATGCTAAATCCCTGGGTATTTTATGGCCAAAAGTAGTGTCCATTGCCTTAATTTGTACTAGCAGGCTTTGTATCTACTTAGCCTTAGTCCCCATTTTATTTATATCTCAGTACCATGCTCAGCAAAGTGCCTTGCACAAGCACATTAGGTGATAATGGTTGCCATCTGTCATGTAGAGATTTTTCTTTCTACAGAACTCTGTTCCGTTTCTAAAAACTGACTACATGTCAGAAGTCTCATAAATTGTATATATGGTTAATTTTTTCTTTTCATTAATTCAGACCTAATCCTGGGAACACTGACTCCAGATACAGAAGAGCTATAAATGTGTGGCACTTTCATTTATTTTGTAATGTTGCACATGTTCTAGTATTCATATCCATGGAAATAAGCAGGTGATATGCTTAAGGATCAAATGCAGTTTTTCCTGAACCTTGACCACCTGCTCTCATTCCCTTGAAGAGCTGCATCTCAAGACTATTTGCAGCACTTAAAACCTGTGAACTGTTTTAAAGCAGCTGCCATATTTGTCTTGTTAAAAAAGCAGCTTCTGAAGTAACACTCCTTCTCTCCATATGTCTCTTTTCTATGATGCTTGAATATTGTGCTCAGTTTTCATGTGTTTCCTGGGAATCCTCTAAAGTAAAAATGGAAACAACCTATTGAGAGGGAATAGTGTCCTTGGCTGTATTAAGATAGAGAAATAAATACAGACTCTGTGCACACACCTGTGCACTCCTCCTGAACAACCTTAGGTAAGTATCTGTGCTGCCTTCAGAAGTACCCTTGAAATCTAAGATTATGTCCTTGCAGATGTATTTGCAAAACTGCAGCTATAGGCAAGAGCTCCTTAATGCTGAGGTATGTATTTCCATGCATAGAGGTTTGTTTGCTGTCTTGTACAGACTCATGTAGGCCTGAACTGTCATAGGTGGAGACTTCTTTCAGTTTTGTGTATATGTATATATGTGCCATGGTAAGATCACAAGGGATAGACATCACTTACACACATTACTCACTTCTGTTGTCTGCCTTTGTCACACAGAAGCTATTCACCAAAAACTTACTATTTTCATGTCCTGCACGCATGCATCACACAAGCTATATGGCATCTTGATGCTTGTTATCTTGTTATATCATGCTAGAGGCTTATTAAGAAGTGACTGCCTTTGGGGTCAGAAGTAAAAACAAACACATGAAACCCTAAGGCTTTAGTTCAAATAGTTGCCCTTCAAATAGTTGCCCTTTCTCCTTCTACAGAAAAACTGTAACTGTATCTAGCAGCTCATTCTGACTCAGATGAATTAGCTATTAGCAAGTCCCCTGCACGTGTGGCCTTTTTTCCTAAAAAGAAGGAACTGAATCACCTTGCACTCTTAACTAGGTTCCAGATATGGAAGCAACTGAGAGCATTTGCATTTTGCCTTGTATTAATGCTGTGCTTCAGGCCAGCCTATTTAATTTCATTCTCTAGGGTTACAGAAGGAGGGCTTGTCGACAGATACAGCAATACTAAGGTTTTAAATAAACAGATCTGGTGACAGAACCTTTTTGGTATCTATTGATTGCCTGTCTGTATTCTTCCCATTAGCCTGTATTTGATTTTACCTCTTCTTATTGAGGGGCTTCTTTCTGCTGTTGCAGGCTCTGATTTATCCGGAAAGGAATGCAGTTCCTACTTCTACCTCAGACAAAAGAGAAAACTGGAAAATCAGTTTTGTTTCCCTCTGAAGCTTACCTAACAGGATAAAAATGGGAAAGAGGATGGATACATCTTTAACTCTGAATGCAGCGGCTGGAAGCCTCAATGCTCAGCAGCACTAGGAGAAGGAAAAGGAATAATTTTGTTTGGCTTGTGTTGTACTCACCTGTTTACCTTACCCTCCCCATGCTTCAAGGAAAAGCTCTAAGAATGGCACAACTAGCAAAGGGCCTTGCAGGGGAGGGAAAGCTGAAAGTCTCCTTCCATTCTGGTTGTGGCAGCTCTAGTCCAAAGTATCCCTGCTGTGTATAAATACTTTACCATCATACTGCAATTATCTCTTGATTGCCACCTTTCTCCCCGCAAGAAAACCTGAGAAAATGAAGAATGCCTGTCCTACCACAGTACTAAATGGTCTAGTTCAAGGTCTGCTTTATGGTTATTTTACCAATTAGTTCCCTGAGCTAGTAAAGAAGCTTGAAAGGGGGGAAGACCCCATTACTTCTGTCCTACAGGGAAAAATAATCCCTTGAATCTTTAAAAATCAAGGCTCTTTCCAGACAAGTACTCAATCTCTGAATGTGAAGTGAAAGTAAGGTTGACAAACTGTAATTATTGTCAGCAGTGGAAAGCAAAGGATGTCTGTACTGTGCTATACCCTGTGGATATTGGTACTGAAAAAACAAAACAACACCCTTTCCACCAGTCCCTCAAATGAGAGGAAGCAGAAAACATGTCTGACTCAACGAAAGCTTTAATAAGGTATTAATATTTTATGCTTAGTTTGATAGTAAATGCATAAGATGTATTGCCACAGGGGTCTGAGAGAAAGGAAATGTTGGCTAAATATGATATGTATAGTACACAAGGAGAAAATTATTTCTCAACCAGATAGAACTGGTGAGCTGACATAAGAGATTGTAGCTGTTTGTAGACTCTTTTAGCTTCACAGATCAGTGGTGAGGAACTTCTATTTGGAAGTTGTTCTTAGATTTATTATGTGAGTTTGAGTCTCTAAGTAAATATTATGTTCCCCTATGGAGGTGTCTTCAGGCCAGAAACCTGGACATGCAGCAGCAGAAGTGCAATTTAAGTGCAGGGTTATGCTTTTGTCATTGATGCCCTGCTGAAAGTCAGGTGGAGATTTCACACTGACTTTTGTATGTGGAATGAGGCAAGGCTGGCCAAAGCTATTAGCCTACATTGCTACAAAACTCTGGCTTGGAGGGATTTCAGCTTTTTCAGATATTGAACTAAGTCTCTCCTGACATAACAAGAGAAGAATAACATTTGTACCTCTGCGGTAAGAAACTGTGTCCCACAAACCTTGAAATCTGCTAGGTGAGTAATGTCCTTCATGGATGCTGCCATACTGACAGATCTTTACTGGAGAGCAGATAAAGCTATCTTTTCCTTTTAAGTGGAGAATGGTGTAATGTTTTCCAGGAGATCATATGAAAAAATACTCAGCCATGACCAGATCTATGGCTGGATATATAACTGGAGTTTTGGTGTTTCATTTTTCTGCTAGCAAAAGCAGCATCTTTAGAACCTCTTTTGATCTGGAGAGAGGTAAGTTTCAAGCCTAAATCTTTTCATTTGTGAGAAGTTATCTTTATGATAATCAAATGATGATCTAAGATATCTGTGCCATCTACTGTACAGAAAGTGAAGCCCATGAAAGTTCAGTAAGCCTAAAGAGTTTCCTTTAGGAGGGAGGATGTAGGATTTCATTTATCTAGAATGATTCACAGCCTTTTAGACCAGGATTGTGAATGGACTTGGCAGGTAGCAATGGCAGGGTATTGTCTCTGTTTAAATCAGAAGAAATGATGAATTCAGTGATGTAAAGGGAAGAGGTTGGTGTGGATATTCCAGTGAATTACTCAGTTGTGGAAATTGTGTGAGAATGTGTAAGGGTTGATATTGCCATTTTGAAAATCAAAAAATGTGAAGGGAATTCTTCCCATAATTCTGCTTAGTATAGAAGCGTTTTTAAAATGATCTCCCACTAAAGGCAAAGTTGCTCTGTGCCCTGGGAATCAGTGGATTCCAGTTCTGATAGAGTGAGTAATTGACAGTGTAGATTTGAAACGGCTTCCACAATAGGTGTAATTGTTCAGTGAAAACTCTGATCTGCCTCCAGGTGGATCTCACACAGCTGCTGCCATCCTTATCCCCTTGAGATGTTGGCAACTCAATTAATCTGACATAAAAATGTGAAAGAGGTGTTTTAGGTGCATGTGAATGTCCAATGATTTCCCTTCTACTCCTGAGGAATGAGTTGAAAAGCTTTGAGCTTTGTAGCACCCAAGGAAAGCTGTTACATGAGCCAAAAATAATAAAGGAGAAAGGTGGGGGAAAAGGCATACATCAGTGACAGGAAAAGGCATACATCAGTGACAGGAAAAGGAGTGATAGGTTCCTGTTCAAAATATAGTGGCAAAATAATCTTTTTATTGAATAACAGCTAGAAGGGAGAAAAGTCAGAGAAGAAAAAATAATTATATACTTGCTGAATGTCTATCCCAAGATTAGATACATGCTAAACTAGGAATGTTGTATAGAGGCAAGGCAGATGAGAGTGAACACAATAAACCTTTACACTTGATACAGTTCACCTCTGAAGTAGCCATAAGCCTGTATTTAGGGAGCAGCTGCTTACCCTTCACTGGAGCTGGCTAAGTTCCCTTCCTTGTCAGTTTGGATATTTGGACTACACTTGAACAGCAATATATATATTCTTTTGGGGGAAAAGCTTCGTAAGACCTTTGCCAGCTCTGTTCAAGAAATCTGTTTGAAGGCTAGTGTGTGTTATGTTCTGAGCCCCTGGAAAAGATATCCTCAGTGTTGTCTTGCTATTTAAAATATCAAAAAGTCCAGCAGCCAAGTTTCAGCTGTTTCGTGAGTTATCTGAAACCACAGACTGAATATTGACTTCAGCTGGTTCATCCCTAAACTCTGCCATCACCTCTGCATACTGGCAGTGTTGCCACATTTTGTTACTTGATCCCTTTAACTCATTCCATAAGCCAGGAAGAACAGGCACAGCTCTACAGCAGACATGGTGAAACCTTTTTCAGCCTTTCTTAACAGATAATGTGTGCCAACCAGCTAAATATATCTTACTCTTGCTACAAACTCATAAAGCAACCTTCATAAATAAAGCAGTGTATATTAGGTGGATAGATACCATTAATAGGAATACAGTAAATGTAAATGTCACACTGTCTTGTGGACACAGGAACAGAAATTGTATCTGCTCCAGTCCTGAGCACTGATAGGAGATAGTGACAATTGCAGCACCTACCACTTGTGTAATCGGCATTTTCTGAAACTCTTTAATAAATTTCTAACTTACCCTAAGCCTGGTGTTACAGTTTGAGGAGGCAGAGGCAAAATTTTATGGTATTAGTGCGAGAACCCAGAGGGGGTCGAGATTAGGACCCTTTGTGAAAAGACGTGCGGGGCTGGGAAAACTGAGGGAACCATATTCCCTCCCACTTCCTGTCAAACTCTCCATAAAAATCCAGGAAAAAAAGTTCCCCCCTTCTTCCTGCTCTTCTCTTCCTTGCCTTCTCACCACGCGGAGACGTCTTGGAGAGAAAAAGGAATCCTGTCTTTGCCATCAGCTCGCCGTGTGCTCTGCAGAATCCAAATCCGTCGGGTGCTAGGAAGAGCTTTGGACCCTTTTCCCTGCATCGGCTTCACCTTGAGACACTTTCAGGAGCAGATATCGGCAATCATCAGAATTGGATTCTGTATATACTTGTATTATATCTTGTTCCTCTTCCTAGGAGATTTCTCCTAGGAGATTTCTGGAGAGTATGGAAGATAATTTCCTCAACCAGGTAATGAGGGGATGTGATACTGGACTTGGCGGTCACCAATACAACTGAGCTAATTGGTGATGTCAAGGTAGGAGGCAGCCTGGGTTGCAGTGTCCATGTGCTGGTGGAGTTCATGGTCCTGAGGGGTGTGGGTCAGGCCAGAAGTAAAGTCAGGACCCTGAATTTTAAGAAAGCAGACTTCCAGCTCTTCAAGGAATTAGTCAACAGGACCCCCTTGGAAAACTACCCTCAGGGACAAGGGGGCAGGACAGACCTGGCAGATCTTTAAGGGTGCTTTCCATAGAGCACAAGAGCTCACGATCCCTGGGCACAAGAAATCGGGCAAGGAGGGCAAGAGACCAGCATGGCTGAGTCAGGACCTGCTGGCCAGACTATGGGGCAAGAAGGAAATGCACAGGCAGTGCAAGCAGGGACAGGCAACCTGAGAGGAGTACAGGAATGCTATCTGGTTGTGCTGGGATGGAGTTAGGAAGGCCAAGACACGGCTGGACCTGGAGCTGGCAGGGCATGTAAAGAATAATAAGAAGGGCTTTTACAGATGTGTCAGCCAGAAAAGGAAGTTTAGGGAAAGCATGCCTCACCTGACAAGCTAGGCTGGCAAAGTTGGAACGATGGATTCATGTACTGAACAGCATTGTCTTTAGAATTTAGCCTTGAGGAACACTGCTAGTGACTGGTTGCCAGACAGATGTAGCACCATTCACTACAACTGTTTGATTCCTGCTGTTCAGCCAGCACACCATGTACCTGCTCATCTCACAGCCAACTTGTCCAGAAGGATACTATGAGGAAGAGTTATCAAAAACTGTACTAAAATCCAGAAAATAACTGCCTTCTCTTCATCTGCTAGGTGGGTGACCTTATTGTAGAAGCATATGAAATTAGTCAGCACTCTCCTTCATGAACCCCTGTTGGCTGTGCCTGATGATTCTGTTGTCCTTTGAATGCCTTTCAATAGCATCCAATATGATTTTATCCATAACTTTTCCAGATACTGTTTTTCTAAAGGTCTGTATTTTCCTGGTTCGTCTGTCATGCCCTTGTCAACTGGAATAATGTTGGTGAGCTCCCAGTCAGCTGGGACCTCTCCAGACTCCCAAGACCTTTGGCAGATGATTGAGAGGGGTCCTGATATATTATCCTCTAGTTCCTTCAGTACTCTGGGATGAATTCCAGCAGGCCCTGTGGACTTCTGAACATCCATTTGGTAGAATATAGGAGCATGCAGAAGCTTGTAACCCAGAAGATAAGGGGTACAAGGCTGTGGGCTCTACTTTGGATGTATAGCTTCATAGATGTGTTAACTGAGCAGCTGCTGAATATAAGAAAATATTAAACTAGAGGTTTTGCCTTATGAGAACACTGGAAGCACAGAGCTCTTAATTTCTATGTTTGCTACAAAGCTTGACTTTTGGTTCAGTCAAATGTGGCGTGTTTCTCATGACCCTAACAGCAGGCTGCCTCCTTCTCAGCAGGGCTGACATCTTCATGCCACTGTGCTGCCAGCACAGGTTTTACCTGCAGTCATGTGCAGTCCCATACAAGTGAGGAATCTTGGGGGTATTAGACTCAGCTGCTGATTAGACATCTTCCCTTGCATCTGTCCTCCAGCTATCAGATACAACAGGCAAACTGGGGATTCAGGCTCTGAAATTGTTCCTAGGCTGTGTATTACAAAAATTATCATAAATGCTGAATAACTGTCCCTGGACTTTGGGAATTGAATATCTGCCTGCCAATTTGACAACAGACCCGCTGAAAACAGTTGTTCACCTAACAGTGTGCTCAAGTTACCCAATACCATATGCCATTTAATGTCATCAAAATAGACATTTTGATTTATGTAAAGCTCTAAAGCAACAAAAGGAAAGAGAAACCGGTGAGACCTCTGGAAGAACCATATCTGGCATGGAGTCAGCTGGCAGTTTGGGAGGAAGAGGGGTGGATTGACAGGAAATCTTAGCACCCCCTTTTCCCTCAGTTCCCCAATAATAGCCAATGTGATTTGTACCTCCCCATCACAAGGTAGGGGTGTCTTCACCACTTCACAATTAACATGGGAACTAGATCTGTGTGTGACTCTTCCTGCTTTACTACTTCCTTCTACATCTTGAGATCCCCAGATGATGTATTGTGGATGGACTACCTTGGTCCTGCAGATCATGAAGTGTGTTACTCTCTCATCTGCCCATAAGAGTAAACGATTTCATACCATCCAGTTTAGTATGTTATCTGTCTCTATTTTTATGAAATTTTCATATTTATTTAGGAGATTTTTAATATGCTAGATGTTTTTCTTAAAGCAGGTATTTCTATTTATAATTACTACTTGTATATGCAGCAATGTATGTAGAATCTGAAAAAGGAATTACTGCAAGTATCTAGTTTTAAACAAAGCATCTTCCTCTGTTGTTTTATCCAGGATAAACAGAATACCATGAGGATGATTCATGAGGTGGAGGACAGTTTTGGTGAGAAGGAGCAGAGCTGAAATTAGTACAACATTGAGTCTTGTTCTCCTTTTTGGCAAGATTTTTGAAAAAACAGGAATATAATTTCAATATCTGACTTATCTCTAAGATTCTTCCTTTACTGCGGCCAACTTCTTTGGACTCTTCAAATTGTCTTTAAATTTTCTGTGTTGTGAATGAGTTCAATGTGGAAAGCAAGTGCATTTCTAAATCAGACTTGTTGAGAGATGGCAAATGAACAATGATAGGGCTCAGTACTTGGACCTGTAGGTCCTGGGTCCTACTCCTGTTAGTCTTCTTGCAGTTTCTGTGGTGGAACTGCCTCACTGGGAAAAGAGAAACCCTGCCCTTTTCTTCCACTGTCTTGGCTTGCATCAAGAAGAGTGTGGCCAGCAGGAATAGGGCAGTGATTGTCCCACTGTACTCAGCACTGGTGAGGCCACACCTTGAGTGCTGTGTTCAGTTTTGGGCTCCTCACTTCAAAAAAGTCATTGAGGGGCTGGGGTGTGTCCAGAGAAGGGCAACAACGCTGGTGAAGGGCCTGGAAAACATGTCTTATGGGGAAAGACTGAGGGAGCTGGAGTTGTTCAGTCTGGAGAAGAGGAGGCTCAGGGGGGACCTCATTGCTCTCTACAACTCCCTGAAAGGAGGCTGTAGTGAGGCGGGGGTTGGTCTCTTCTGCCGTGCCCATGGTGAAAGGACAAGAGGAAATGGCTTTAAATTGCAGCAGGGGAGAGTCAGATTGGACTTTAGGAAAAATTTCTTCACTGTAAGGGTGATTGGGTATTGGAATAGGTTGCCTGGGAAGGTGGTGAGTCACTGTCCCTGGAGGTGTTCAAGAGGCATCTGGATGTGGCGCTGGGTGATGTGGGTTAGTGGTGATGTAGGTAGGCAGTTGGACTGAGTGATCTTGAAGGTCTCTTCCAACCTTGATGATTTTATGATTCCACAGACAATACTCTGCTTCCCCTTTCTTCTCCTGAGAAGACAGTGATGTTGTCTGCAGTGAATGTCCTAACTACAAGGCTGATGGATGCAGGAAGGAGCTGTCACCTCCAGTGCCTCAAGCTGTGCTTAAAAATGTGTTTGTTTTGTAGCTAGAATTAGATGGAAAGGGATAAGAGGAAAGAAAATGGAAAGCACTGGCTCAGCTGCCCCTAGGCGCTTTAGTTACACTGCTGATCAACCGGTAAGTTGCTAAAGAGGGAGCAGGGAGTCTAGAAGTGGGATTACTACTGTGCACTTCATCCATTAGCAATCTCATTTATTCAGATACCACAAATGAACAACCCTTAGGAATATATATGCTGCAGAAAATCTGCTTGCTTAAGGGGGTGCTTGTAAATATAGGCTCTAATTTACCTTAATAACCTCCTGCTTTATGTTCTTAGGAAACCTTTTTCTAATTAAACAGCTAGAAATGACAGCTGGGACAGTGTATTTAATTTGCAAGTGACTCTTGGAAGAAATACTGGCTGTTTACATATGGAAAATGAGACTTTCAGTTTTGTAGTTTTAGCTTCTAGTGAAAGCACCACAAATGATACTGCATGGAGACAAACCTGTGTTGTTTTTTCCCTTCCTATTTCATGCCCTAAAAGAAAAATCTGAAGTTATACTTGAAAGATTGTTTTGGTCTGAATTCTCATTTTGTGTATGATTCTATTCAGTGCAAAAATGTATCCAAGTGAATGAGAATATTCATCTTAAGTCTGTACATAGACCCTGCCACCCTTCTGAGCATACACAGCCAAAAGCAAACATGGAGGTATCCCCTTTAAATGAATGGAAGCCTTATTTCCTGTTGCTACGTTTGCTTTAGATCAGAAATGCCAGGTCTGCTGCACTTTGCTATTTGCTTTTATTGTGACAGCACCACAAAACTTTAAACAGAGTTCTGGAAGGTCACATGGACAACACGAGGGCAGGTGAAGGGTGGATTTTATGTGCTTTCCTATAAAAGAACTGTGACAGAAAGAAAATGATTTGCTCAAAGTCTAGGTGGGATGCTGTAAAGAATTAGAAAATGATCCTTGATTGCCCCAGTACAGTACCTTTATCAGACTTATTATTAGCTATCATTTAAGGTATATTTCCTGCAATATTATATAGTTTGTTACCAGGGGAGATAAAGCCCTACATTACTCTTGACAAGTATTCTCAAGGCGGTATAAAATGCCTAGGTCCTTTGGATATGGAAAGGGTGGATTTTATTTTAATCCCTTCAGGGATTCAGACTGCGTATGGTTTTGAAACTTGGTTTGAGTAGGAAGGGAAGCGATTTCCTGACTGGTTCACCAAGTTCTGGACATGAATGAAAGTTAATTCCTTGAAAGACAAAATAAAAAGGGAACCTTGAAGTAGTGTATTTCTTCTACTTTTCCACTCAAGGGGAATAGTGTGCAACTGCATTTCAAGTAAGAGCTGTTGTTCCTTATTGAAAGTGACAGAGACACTTCATTCTGAAACTCATTATTAACATTTCATTAACAAGGATAAAAGATACCTGTCTACAACTGTCCTCCATAAAAATTAGATTTACTTCCCTGTGTTCTTCCTGACCACCTTGAATTATGTGGTCTGAGATAGAAAAAAAATTGAGTATCCAATTTATCTGTGTATTCTCAGTGAAAACTATCTGAACCAGTTTGCATATTTTTCCAAAAAGTGTTAAAATTCTTGGTTATTGGTAAAAAAGGAATTAACCCGGCTGTAGTTAAAAGATAAGCTGTATTTAACAAGTCTAACAGAACAGGTCCCCTTCCTAGCTATTTCAACTTTTTCATCAAGCACATCTTCAACATCTTGATTCCTTTTAGGTAGGTTGGTGCCAACAGTTGGTGAGAAATAATGACAGTCTTTTGTGTTGTGTTACACCAAGACAAGTGCAAACAATGGTGTCTGAATCTTGTTCTACCTGCTACTGAGAAGCTCCAGAGTACAAGCTCTGATTTTGCTATATGACATGAGTAAAATGACCAAAACTAGCTTTTTGCTAGCAATGTTAAGAATTAATTCATCTGGATTTTTGTTTGGAGTACCCTTCTCTAGTCTGAATTCCTAAGTAGCACAGGAGATGTAACTTTTTCTAAGGATCCCTGACTATCAATCCTAGTAGAATTGTGTCCATACTAGAGAATATTGTGTAGAAAATGAGATCCATCTTTAAGAGTTTTCAGTGACAGAGTAAGTTTTCTGGTTTAGCTGTTTTCCTGCCTAAATCTAGCCAGGTTCTTCTCATTAGAACAAAGCGGGTTTGGTCTGGAGGATACAAGGACAGTTTATGTATTCAAATGCACATATAGCAGAGAAGCTGGGATGAGATTGGTACAGTCTTCTTGTTGTGTTGGGAGGGGTGGAAATGTAGCTCATGGTGATAAGTGGCAGGAACAAAATGATTCCTTAAGGGTTAGGGAGAAAAGAATAGGAGCGATATGCTGTCACAGTTTGCCACCTGGCTTACTATTCATTGTAAGTTGGTGTCTTGCAGATAACAATTCAGAGTTGAGCTGTGAACATACTTGTGTGAGCTCAGAGTTCAAGTTTAAAATCAGGACAAGAAAAGTAAACTATTAACTAAAGAGTCTACATGTGTGTGATGGGGCAGGAATTCTCACCTCTCTGAGAACACCTTTTAGTGGCTTCTGTCTATAGCTGATATAGTCAGAGATTGTAGCTATTCTAAATGTTTGCAAATAAAAGCAATACTTTCAGGAAAACTGTCCCTTATGAACTGAGACACAGTTGCTCTTAACTTGAAAATATTATCTAGGGAATACATATTCACTGATACCAAATACGGGTTCTCTATGTAGTATGGAAGTGTTTGGTCTAGACCAGGGGTGTTATAGTAATCTGAATGTTAACTGAATTCACACTTCTGACAATACTTACACCAGCTACATATTCTTGCTACAAATGAGCAGGCAACACTGGGTACGCCAGAAGGTTTTGGGGGACAAAGATACAGCCATTCAAAAATTTATGATCAAATTTGCCTGGACAAACTGAGTTTCTGTTGGTTTGCTTTAGCTGGTCCAGGCACTTTAGATTCAGGAGTAGGTACTGAAAATCAATTTATTGTCCTATGAACCAGAAGCCTGGATACCTAATACAGAGAGACTTAGCTAAAAGCAGTAGTTGGCTCTAAAAAACCTTTTATAAAAACTTTTACAGCAAGGGAAAAGATCTTCCATGTTATATGTAGATTACATAAAGCTAAATACATGCAGGAACATGCATATAGTTCCTAGTATGCTTTTCCTTGTATAGGGAAAACTTTGGCTTGGAGGTATAATTCACAACATTTCATCAGTATTGCTCTTACTTGTAACTGTGAAGAATCAAATACTAGAGGAAGACCTTGGTGATGAGGAAGACACTAGCTGTGGCTTTTTAAAATCATACCCAAAAATACAACTTCTACTAACTTAGACTTAAAAACGTATTCCTGATGAGGAAGGCAATTGCAGTGTTTTATGATATAAGTGTTCACTTGCCAGGCAAAGTTTCACCACTAAATTTGAGCTACATAAGTATTACTGAGATCCGTACTTAGAGGTTATTTTTTAAAATTTTTTTGACTCTGTTCCCAATGTAAGTATTTCTCAACAGCCTTCTCTCTCCTCCCTTTATTCATGTCATTTACTTCAAATGCTTTGTTCACATGTAAGCTGTGGTTAGGCTGAAAATAGACTACACTTTTTTTTCATCAGCTTTATCATCATTTTCAATCTTGCCCTTTAACAGTTCTAGCAGTGCTGGGAAAAAATGAGGCTACCAGTTCTGTGATGTGGTTTGCAGATGGGAGGGACCATTGAAACTAACGGGACCACCCACTGTCAAATTACTGAGGACCCTCCACATTGGTTTGGGAGCAGTTTCATTTGTGTGTGTGTTTGTTTACGCTGGCTTTCCTTAGGCTTTGAGAATGAGAGCTTTTCCTTTTTCCTGGTCAGCATCAGCCAGCTTCATAAAATCCTACCCCTGCTTTGCTCCGTGCTTTTTGCCTGCACATATATACACATTCATATTGCAGGCTAATGCATTGTCCTTAAAGCATTGCCAAAGGCTTTAATCCTTTAACGGGATTTTAAAGCAATACTTTGAATCACTGTAGGGGCAGTTTAGTGGCTTGAAAATGACAGGAGAAAGGATTTCTGTGCATGGTAGCATGAAGAAGAGGAAAGACTATACAAAAGTGATGTGCCTATAGGAATTTCTGTGTCTAGGCTCTAGAATTATGAGGAAAGAAAATAAATAAGAGTCTGAAGAATGGAGTACTTGCCATAGGCAGGGCAATGGCCTTTAACTTAAGCAATCTACTGTTAGGTGACTTCAAGCCTGGAAACACTGTGAAACAAATTTTCATCTAGCAGATACTGACAAAAATATTTTGTCATGTAAAGGGAACAATTTTGGGAGACGCATTCCTTATTGCATCTGCAGCTGTTCAGGAAGGCAGAGCAAGGCCTCTAGAAAAGGCAACACCACCCTCTTGAACATCCCCAGCAAGTTCTTTAGTCGAGTAGAAGGTCCAGCAGAGCACCACCTCTAGCTGCCTGTCCAGCACTTGTGGCATAAACTTTCCCAAACATGTTCCATAAATCTGCTGTATTGCTTGTGTCTCACTATATTGCTCTTTCCACAAGCATTGCATGGCTGATCTCTCTCATGAGAACCAAGGCCCATGCTATGAGGGCCTCTTTCTTTTGTTCAATGGAGGCTTTGACTGGGATTCTTTAGGAAACCTTCACCATGGCTATCCCTTTTGACTGTCCTCTAATTTTGGTCCAGAAGCTCCCAGCCCACTGCCACCAATCGTGCAACAAAGATCTATGCGTCGAGCATTTATGCTGACCGCACCACCTTGTCTTCCCAGCCTGTTCTTCCCAAGCAGTCTGTATCCACACATTATGGGGCGTTGTGTGAGCTATCCCATCTCTTTCATGTCATTCTGGTTACACCTTAGTGTTTGCAGGTTCTTGCAGATCTGACTCATCCTCTCTTTCATGTGCTGTACAAGCACTTCAGCTGGCTCTCTGAGTGCATCACTTTTGCAGGATGAGTGAGAGCTTCCCTTGTGCTGTTGGGTGAGTACCACCCCCATTTCCTCAATTTCTTATTCCCGCTTATTGGTTTCTAGTCTCTGTCCACCAGTAAACTTAGTTTAAAGCCTTCCTTACTAGGTTAGCAAACCTGTTGAAGATGCTCTTGTCCCACTTCATTAAGCAGACCTCATGTCTCCCTAGCCAGCCTTGCTACCCAAAGAGCATCTTTTGGTTTTAGAAGCCACAATCCTGCTGGTATTCAAGGAGAGCAGCACCTGGGCCCTATGCTTTTCCCTCTTGACCTCAGAGCCAAAGAGTGCTGTTGAAAGACATCCTAGCCTTCAATATGTTGGGCAATGACGAATGCACTGTGTCCTTTGATAAGGTAGTTCAGTGTCTAATGTTCCTTACTGTAACTAAAAATAAATTACACCATACTTACGCTGTGCATATAACTAGCTTCAGCTTCTTCTACTGGATCTCAGGAAAACTTTATCTGTTAAGTTAAAGAAATACAGGAGAGCTTCTGTGGTTAAAGCTCAGATCAGACCTTCTGATGCAATGAATCATTAGGTCTCATCGTCCTGAAAATACCAGAGTGAACTAGGAGTTACAGTCTGAATGTAGGATATAAATCTGTCATGCTCCAGAACCACCTGTTTAGGCTTTTAGAAGGAGACACCTTTTTAACTGCCTCTTACATGTTTGTTCATTATGTGCAGTCTTTTATGAAGCATATTTAGAGTTTATGCTTTAAATGCTCCTTTGTTTTGTATACTCAGGAGAAGCTCTTCTGTTTTCAGAATTCCTGATTGGATGGATCATAAAAGTATCCATGAGCTGATGAGCTGTGACCCACTTCTTGTTTTAAAAAAATAAGCAGATCTCATACTCATCAACACTGGTGTTTAAAATTGCATGTAGTTTTATACAGCCCTTGGGTTGATGAGCGATGTCGTTGTGATGTACAGGCATCACCTTAGAGACATCACCTTCTGCTTGCTGTGCTCCATGGTGATACGCATGTTAGAATTGCCTTTTCTCTCTATCTTAATGTTGCAAACCTGATATCCTTTTCTGCTGCCTATCTATTCCTATCAGCAAGAAGGAGAAAGAAGCCTGCAACTCCCCCACACATCCACCTCCACCTCCACAAATTCACAACTGGACTCAGAGCTGCAGGAAGAAAAACTGACAGGCTGCAATTCTGAATTTTAAAATCTTCATAAGCCTCTCCTGTAATTACTGTGCAGAAAGGGGTATTGTGCTAAATATAAATCTTTCCAGGCAACCTAAGAACAGAAACAGTCAGGGAGCTCATGGTTAGGAAAAGAAAAGCCCTATGAACTGATATTTTGATGGCAGATTACCAAATCTGATCAATTCTGCCTGCATTTAAGACTGAATCTAGTTGGAGTGGTATTTAGGTGACTTGGAGACAGGTGGCTTTAGAGGACATCTGACATTTCACTTCTGGCAGGGTGACGATGGAGAAGGACTTCCCTTTGGACTGTGTTGCGGAACTGGCATCCAAGGGAATCTGCTCTCGGATGAAGTGATGCTCATTCAGATCTGCAGCTCATCTGAATGTACGAGGAGCTTGGAATAAGTTAATCAGTAGGCAGCCACTCTGAAACCCATTATTATTTGTTTTAGACACATCAGTGGTGACAACTGACTTGTTAACAGGTAATATTTACAGTCGTTCTTGTAGCTATAAAAAATTGCTTATCATTAATTTTGGTCTTAGTTAAGGTACTAATATTACTCACTCGTAAATAACTGACAACACATTTTCCCTTCCAGTTCATCAGCAATTCTTAATGTGTAATACTCTCGCTAATGCTCGTTGCTGAAGAGAAGCCTTTTGACAGAATGTTGAAATTTGCATTAAAACAAAGTAAGTTTTGAGTTGTTGTTCTAGTGGTTTTTCTTTGTTTTTCTTGAAAGTTTTAATTCATGCCAAAAAATCAGACTTGTAAGAGAATTACAGAAAAGTTGCTACTGTTAAGTCAGATATTTAATTTTTAATCTGACTGCAAATTAATCTAGATTTGTTTGTCAGGAAACCATCTGCATGGTATCAAATGACAAAGATTATTTTTTTTTCTGAAAAGACAGCGAGCGCTATTCCCCTAGGATTTCTACTGTAATGTATTTCTACTCCACATAATGACACTATGTATATTTAAGGAACTACTGCTAATTTATTTAAGATGTACTCTTCAGAAAGCAACTGAAATTATGATACAGGAGGTGAGAAATTTGTGAGCTGGAAAAAATAAGCTGCTGGAAGGTTAGTTCATAAAAGAAGAATATTCACCGTACCAAATGTGAGCTCCCAAAGAGTTTTAGCTCCTGGAAGACCAGTGTTTAGGGTGACAACAAAATGAATACATAGGCACATGCAGTTTATACTTCCAGGCTTCAGAGCCCTATACCATGGTGTCAGCCAGGATGGTGATTTCCTGTTCTCCCTCAGCTTGCTGAAAAGAAAATGGGCAAGCTGTGGGCCAGGGAAATGGGGACTTCTGCTATGTCAACGTATAGTGTTTCACTGAAATCTGATCAATGCTTTCCCAGTTTTTGAAGGGAGCTGTCTTTGCAGATGACAATCATATTCTGCATGAAGTTTGTAAACTGACATAATTATAATAAACCTTTTTTTGTCTGCATTGATGAAAAAGATTCATTTAATGCTTTGTGAGCTTGCTCATCCTATGATGTATCGACGTATCCAAATATTAACTACTGTCTAACTAGGTTCTTTGCCTAATCTGCATAAAGAATATTTAAGGCAAAAGCCTTATTTTTTGATCCAGATTTTCTTGTGAAAGAGCAAATAATTTTATTAAAGTACTTAGGGCATCTATTTCTGTGCTTACAGTGCAAACTTATCTTCTGAACTTCTCCCTAAATTGATGACAGCCAGAATCAACTGCAAGTAGATTTTTCTAACACGGTTTTGAACTATCTGGCTCTGAAGATGAGTAAGAGAAAAATCATTATTCTGACAGCTATATTAGCAAGCCAGTTCACGGTATGGATTCATTATGCTTGCTGTACTTTACAGAGTATAAAGGTTAAAGCATGGACATTGTGACAGTGTCTTCAAGCTTTGGACTCCAGCTAATTCAAAATGTGGGGTGCATTCATTATGTGGCACCCGTGAGGCTGTAAGCAATCAGCTGACAATGAAGTCTGCATCCCATATTGCCTCCTGTGAGCCTGTGTATTCCCCCTGTTACTTTATTATAGCAGGGCATGAGCCAAGGTTGATACTAGAAGTAGGAGGTAATTTTCTTAGAAGGTAGAGAGTAGGAGAAAAGGGGAGTACAGTAGTGGAGCTGAGGAACTGAAAAACTATCTTGTCTTAAACATCTCAGAAGTCTGCAAGAATAACATTGAAGCCAGTCAGTAAAGTCAAATTCAACAACAACTTCTGAATTGAAGTCACAGCTCAACATCTCAACTGTGGGTCTCTCCTTCTTCTTGGAATGGCTTTACTTTCCGTGTCTGTGTATCTAGTATTTGCCCCCAGTATGTAACAAGCTTAAATGATATAAAGCATGTTGATATATTACAGCAATACCAGCAAAACCAAATTCCCTTCTCCATGGCTTTCTGCCATATCAGCTGAGCAGATAGGATTGTGCCAGCTTTGAGGGTGGTGTTTCCTCCTGCTCATCCTCTGAGTCAGTGGCAGACAGGACTGGCCAGGACCGGTGTGTGTGGCTGCAGAGGGGAGGGACAAGCTCCCATAGGTCTTACTGGGGAGAGCAGGTTAGTAAGTCATCTATTTAATGCTGCAAAAAAGTGTTTAGTTGATGAGATGTAAGTTAGCTCTGTATGAAAAATTATTTATGATGATTTAGAAGATACTTTCCCTTTCTGTGTGGGTGTTAGCCCATCTTTTTTGCATGTGGATGAAATAATTTGGTAATTTATCCTGAAAGAAAATTGTCTTGCACAATTCTAGCTGTGTAGAAAATATTACTTTTGAGTCAGGATGCTATTGGGATTGAATCCTTTCTTGTGCTTAATGATGAGCTGTTGTTTTTTTCATCAATGGATGAAAATACCATACTCTCCTTCTGCAGGTAGTGCAATCAAACATTTGAACATTGAAGCCACAACTGACCAAAAACAGTGCGGAGTGCAGGCAACCAGGTTAAGTGTTGATGAAAGAATGCATGGGCAAAACTGAGGTGGAGAATGGAAGAGTACCCAGTGTCTTCCAGTTAGGTCCAGGACTGGAAGCAGGCCATGTCACTGCAGGCCTTGCAAATGAGCAGCTTGTCAGCCAGCTTTATAAGGAGTCCCTTTAACCAGGGGTCAGGCTGGAAGAGGTGCTTTAGGGTGAGAGGACAAATCTTCCTAACCGTAGGAAAAAGGCTGGAGTATTCACCCAGTTTTAGGGAAATCTGCTTTATGGCCACTGGTTCTAACATTTTCTAAGGCAAGCGTGTTGTCCATGTTCTCTATAACAATGCTCTCATGGTTACAGAAATATTTTAAAGATATGATTATGTATGTAACTAAGATACATGAGTGATTTCACTGCCTCTTAGCTCCATGAATTTTTCTATAACTACCTGATACTGTGCTAAGTGAGGATATAAGAGTTATTGCTATGCATTTTTCATAGTTTCAGAAGCCTGATTTAAGAACCATGACACCATTATACTAGTAGCTGTTCAAATAACATACTAATAATCATTACAGTTACTGCAGGAGGGGATTTCTTCACTGCAATGTAATGAAATATAAAGCTGCAGGAAAATATTTTAAAATTAGCAGAGGTGTGACATTTTCATGGTGATACAATAGATGTTTTTGGAATGGATTTATAGTTGTTTCATATATAGTGATTTTTTTTGCTGCTATCAAGCTGCATGTTGCTACAATTTTAAGTTTAAATAAAAGCTAAAGAGCCAGTTAATAGTGCTGCTGCCATAATATATACCTGGTGTTTCAAAATGATGGACCTAATTTCACAGCATCTTGTCATTGAAATTAGGTCCATTTTTTTGAAACGTTCTGTATTTCTGATTGTATGTGTCTTTCTCAGTGGTCATCTGGTTCATGAGCTGTTCTGAATTTTTGTTGCATTTCTAACTTTTACTGAGGTATCCACACAGCACAGGGGACCTAGTCTTTTCAGTCTAGCATTTGATCTGTTGCTTTGTCTGGATTATAATCTGACTGAGATATGAGGATCTGTCCTGTGAGCAAGGACACAACAAAGATCCACAGAGGCTTGTTCCAGACAGTGTTGGACCAGATGTTTAGGAAAAAAAAAGTGTACAAAACAGGCACCTAGAGAATGTTAAACATTTCATACACCTACTGTTTCCCTGAAGTCAATCAGGACTACAGACGTATGCTGAAAGAGTTGCAGACTTCTATCAAAGGAAAACAAATTGGTCTAGATAATACTTGTTACTGTAATACATGGTTTTATCTAACATCTTGGCTAGTTAAACCTTAGGATCATGTTATCCTCACAGAGAAAAACGTGTCTTGCAGAGTTTTAAACAACTTAATATCCAGAAGGAAGAGCCCTTCAAAAAGGGTACAAGGAACCAGTAAGTCTAAACAACAGGTTTGTTGTGATCTTACTGATGCCACAGTACTTTAAGGCAAGGAACTAAGGCATCTGAGGAGTAACCAACATATTTTGAATATATATTTACCCCTACATTCTCTGAGTATCAGGGCGTTTTTATATAATTTCAATAGATATGTAACTGGGTAGTAGAACCAGTTCAATGTCATTTAATGTGTATTTCATGAAAGAACAAAAGGGCTTTTTCTGTTCATGAACTGAAAAAGGCAGGGAAATCTGCCTGAGTTTCTTCCAAACTGTCCTTAACCTAAATGTAGCAATCTCAACTAGATTTAAGTAGAATAGGTGGCAAGTAGAGTTGCTCAACAAGATTGCTCTTTGTAAGGTGCTATGAAACATGGGATTTGCTGTATGTTCTCCAGGCTGATTTCTGTCTTCATCCCATCTCCCTCAGTACCTAAATTTAGGCTCTGAAATACATACTTGGAAACAGAAATAAATATTAATGATTGTTTTTCACAGTATTTATATATTGATTTTGATGGTATCCATTGTCACTCTGTACCATTAAACAGAGGCCAACTTTTAGGTATTTGAGTACAGAATTTGAGCTCTGCATATAATTGGTCTAAATTTTCAGTGGCCAAGGAAAAATGTTATGCGAAACAAACAGTAGATTTAGCAGGAGTACTTAGAAAATAATTGAGTTCTTGACTACACAAAAGAAAGTATTTTAAAGATTGCTAATGTATGTGAAAGCTTCAAGAAATCACTACAAGCTGATAAAGAGCAGAGTTCTGCTTCAGATTGGTGCCCTTGTAGGCTTAGTGGAAAGTAGACATCCTTCAGGAGCAAAGACATTGCAGAACCCATTTTTGTTGTTTAGCCCTCTTCCACTGGTATTTCCTGAGCCAATGGAAATGAGAAGGAGCCTGGCTGCCTGGATTCACTGATAAAGGAAGGTCAGAGGGATACATGGAGCTGAAAATGTTTGCAGCTTTCAGGTACCACCAGTATAATACAAATAATAGCAGGGGAACTGAAGTGTCATGTAAGGGAGGCAAGCAGGTGGAAGGTGCAGATTTATGGGAATTGACTGAATAGCAGTGTAGCATAGGCATGGGAAATGGTTAACAGAACAAATATAGGAAAGATTAAATATAGAAAGGAGATGAGATTAATGTACTGGAAACTAGCTGCAGATGATGTGATCTGCTCTGGACACTCTGTTCTCTGCTCTTGTATCATCCCCATGGTATCTAGGCACTTAACTGGCAGATGAGTCACTGTGTCTTTGTGCTGCAACTTGTTTCTCCATTAAATAAAGGTAATTCTTTCCACTCTTGGAATGATGCTGAAAAGGATTGATCTGTAAAGGATTGATCTGTAAAGTGCTTTGAAGCTATACTAACATTCACAGATCTTCTGAAGTCTAGGTTTTAACTGTGGAGCTGCAAATAAATTTAGTACACTTTTAAAGCAACAACAATACCTAACTGCAGTGATGCTAGTCTGTGATAAATAGCTTTTGATGTTCATGATACCTAAGATGAAGAGGCTGGTTAAATTGGTTAGGACAGCATAATACCATTTTCTTCCCTTACACTTACTCCACAGTGGGGCTCAAAAATTGCTGTTTGGGAATCAACTGGCTTTGTTTTCAGGGTAGCTTTCTGTATGTTTCACGGATAACGTTTTAGCTGATACGTGATGTTATACTTCAACCTTAACTTTGCTGTGAGCTGCAAACAGTGAAGTAAAATAATTCTAAGTGAAATGTGAATTTGGGACATGCAACCACAATGCAGCTCCTCTCTTAGCATGTTTTTTTTTCCCTATTACTCCATCATACAACTTTACAATTTCATCCAATATATTATTGAAGAGCTCACACACCAACTTCAAAGCTTATGTACATATGATTTCATGGTCAGTAGCTTTGACTATATGATGGGGGAGGGGGACAATATGGGCAACTCAGGGGGACAATATGGGCAACTCAGGGGGACGGGGTACTTGCAAGGGCCCTTTGCAGGTGACTCTGAGATGTACTAGCCATGCTGGAGCACACCTGCAGTCTTACAATGACGAGCCAGGGACTCCTGAGGTAATAGAAGCTAACAGGGAAACATCAAAGAAACCTCCTAGTAGCAAGAGAAGGCTCAAGAGGGAATACTTTGATCAAGCACAAGCAACCAAAGCCACAACCACTAGGCTGGACATGGGGTATCTCCCAGCACCCCTACTGGGATATTGTCACCACTAAATACTTCTATTAAATGTCTACACTAACGCACGCGGTATGGGGAACAGACAGGAAGAACTGGAGATCTGTGTGCAGTCACAAGGCTACGATCTCACTGCGATTATGGAGATGTGGTGGGACAACTCTCATAACTGGAACGTTGTCATGAAGGGCTACACGCTGTTTAGGAGAGACAGACCAGTAGGTGCAGTGGTGGAGTTGCCCTCTATGTGAGGCAGCACTTGGAATGTATTGAGCTCTGCCGTGGTGAGGATGACGAGCAAGTCAAGAGCTCATGGGTTAGGATAAAAGGGTAGGCTAGTACGGGTGACGTTGTTGTGGGAGTTTGCTACAGGCTGCCTGATCAAAAGGAGGAAGTGGATGAGGTCTTCTGAGCAGCCTCAAAGTTGCAGGCACTGGTTCTTGTGGGGGACTTTAACTACCCCAACATCTGCTGGGAAAGCTACACAGCCAAGCACAAACAGTCCAGGAGGTTCCTGGAAAGCATTGACAATAAACTCCTGTCACAGGTAGGAGTGGGTGTGCTGCTTGATCTTGTACTAACCAACAAGGAAGGCCTTGTCGATGATAGGAAGATTGGGAGTAGCCTGGGCTGTAGTGACCATGAGATTATAGACCTCAGTGTTGAACGCAGAGTTAGCAAGGCAGTGAGTAAGATTATTACCGTGGACTTTAGGCAAGCTAACTTTAACCTCTTTAGGGGCATTCTTGGAAGAATCCCATGGGAGCAGGTCCTGCAGAGAAGGGAGGTTCAGGAAAGTTGGTTGATGTTCAAGGCTCACTACCTCCAGGCTCAAGAATGATGCATCCTGATGAGGAAGAAGTCAGGACATGGGCTCAAGAAACCTCCGTGGATGAATAAAGAACTCCTTTCATTGCTCAAGTACAAGCAAAAAGTTCACGGGAGGTGGAAGCAAGGTCAGGCCATTTGGACTGCATATAGAGAGGTGGTCAGGATAAGTAGGAATGAGACTAGGAAGGCCAAGGCCCATCTAGAATTAAATCTTGCCAAGGATGTCAAAGATAACAGAAAGAGTTTTTAAAATAAGTAAATAACAAAAGAAAAACTAAAGATATTGTAAGCCCATTAATAAATGGTGGGGGGACCCTGGTAACTGAGAACACAGAAAAGGCAG
Organism: Aegotheles bennettii; assembly: GCA_013398125.1. Lineage (NCBI taxonomy): Eukaryota > Metazoa > Chordata > Aves > Caprimulgiformes > Aegothelidae > Aegotheles > Aegotheles bennettii. The sequence goes on from VZRW01014100.1 coordinate 281,999, forward strand.
TTACTGAATGCCTCCTTTGCATTGGTCTTCACCAATAAGACTGGCCCTCAGGGGTCTCTGACCCAGGAGACCAAGGCAAATGAAGGTCAGGAGGAAGATCTTCCCTTGGTCAAGGAGGATTGGGTCAGAGAACATCTAAACAAACTTGACATCCACAAGTCCATGGGCCCTGACAGGATGCATCCACAAGTACTGAGACAGATGGCGGACATCATAGCTAGACCTCTCACAATCACCTTTGAGAAGTCATGAAGATCAGGGGAGGTACCTGAGCACTGGAAGAAAGCAAATATCACCCCAGTCTTCAAAAAGGGCAGGAAGGAAGACACAGGGAACAACTGGCCAGTCAGCTTCACCTCAATCCCTGGAAAAGTGATGGAGCACCTCATTCTGGAGGCCATATCTACCCACATGGAAGACAAGAAGGTGATCAGTAGTAGTCAGCATGGGTTCACTAAATGTAAATCATGTTTGACCAACCTCATTACCTTCAATGATGACACAATTACATTAATGGATG
>VZRW01014100.1:283006-326655 GCA_013398125.1 Aegotheles bennettii
TGCAGTTCTGGGTTCCATGGTATAAGAGAGACATGGAGCTCCTGAAGCAGGTCCAACAGAGAGCCACTAAGTTAGTCAAGGGCCTGGAGAATTTCTCTTATGAGGAAAGGCTGAGAGAGCTGGGCCTGTTCAGCCTCAGGAAGAGGCAACTGAGAGGGGACCTCATTAATGTGTATAAATACCTAAAGGGTAGGTAGAAAGTGTCAAGAGGAGTATTTTCAGGCTATTTTCAGTGGTGCCAACCAATAGAACAAGAGGCAATGGGCAGAAACCAGTGCACAGGAAGTTCCACCTGAACATGAGGAAGAACTTCTTTACTGTGCAAGTTCCTGCACACTGGAGCAGGTTGCCCAGAGTGTTTGTGGAGTCTCCCTCACTGGAGATATTCAAGAACCGTCTGGTTGCAATCCTGTGCCATGTGCTCTAGGATGACCCTGCTCAGGCAGGGAGGTTGGACCAGATGACCCACTATAGTCCCTTCCAACCTTATCAATTCTGTGATTCTGTGACTAAGTGGTCATTACAATCCAATCAAACCTGTTCTCCCCATGTCAGTCTACAAATCACAGAATCACAGAATCCCATGTTGTTGTCTTAAGCTCTGCTTTCCTTGGAAGTAATCAGCAAAACTATTTTGGTTAGATCTAAGCAAAATAGCAACTGTTCTCCTAGTGATTCCATAACCATTATAACAAAAATCGGGTTTTAGGTGGGTTCAGCAAGGAAGGGAACTTACTAGTTCTAAATAACTAAGGACTTTCAGATAACTTGAGCTCACCTAAATTCCAAATTACTTTGTAGTCTGCAATTTGACACTATCTGACCACTTGTAAATGTAGTCATTCAGCATAAAATCAAAGCCTCAAGAGACCTTGGTAAGAGTTACTTGAAGATATGCCATGAGAACTATTATACATAAAGTACTTTGCTATTTGCAGCACACAAGTTAAGTGGTGGTTATATTTCTTAAGAGGTGCGCTAAATAATAAAAAACTTTTAAAGTTGTTATTAACTAGTGCTGTTAACGACTAGATGGGAAAGTGAGATGGGATAGTTATGATCCCACTGCTTAAAAGGAGACAGGCAGTCTTCGCTCTACTTGACATTTAGTGAACCTCATTCCTATGTGCTGGGCCTGATTTATACTAGCAAAGCACTGAAAAATGACCTGAAATGAAAGTTGTTCTACAGCATGTTTTATTGTGTTATAACACTGTAAATGGGCCTTCATAAAACATGGTCCAGGCAAGTAATGTTTCAGTAGTGCAAATGATATTACCTCTTACTGGAAAGGAAGTTGCACGGGTGGAGTTTGTCAGAAAAGATTTTTCCCCAGTGCTTGGACTGTGGTTTTATCAGATCTGCTGGTGATTAATCTCAGCTTTATTGGCATTTTGATGCTCTCATTTGGGCAGAAGATGGGGGGTGCCAGTGATAAATCCACTAAATCCAGAGCAATTCTGATAACTATGATCTTTTTAAGCTCACCCATACTTGTTTTTAACCTGGACAAGGTGGCTATACTAAAAATTTATTCTGATAAAGTGTAAAATCTTTAACAAAGTTGGAGACAAGATCAAAAAATGAAGTGAATCACTATGATTTTCGTAAGCTATCTTTAAGAGCTAACTATAGCTGGCCTTGTATACCTGGTTTCCATTCAAAACAAATGCAAGGTCAAAGAAAGTGAATGGAACTGCATGGAGAAACTCTTTCCTTATCAAGAAAACTATTGCACCGTGTTTCTCTTTGGCTCTTAGAGACTGTGTGAAAGCACAGTGACTGCAAATGAAGCTGTCTGAAGCCTATGACCTTTATAATATAAAGACATTCATTCCTAGTCTTGCTTCCCTTTCTGCTTGGAATCTCCCGTGTTGTATGTTTACCAGTTTCTCCTTTCCCAGATAGTATGACATGCAATTCTTCTTTCAATTGAAATCAAATTAAAGCTCTTAAATTCTTTCTTGATGTTGTCCCATATTGCAATCACTAGTAAGAAAAATAGCAGCAATGTGGTGGTGCTGATAGTGTCGTTTCTAATGTCTTCCTGCCTTCTATCAGAGACCAAGTGACAGTAATGACAACCAATGTCAGATTTAGACACAGAGCACTCAGTTCACATTGTTTTGCACTCTTGTCCCTCTCGCTGGTCACATGAGGAATGTCCTGGGACGCCAGCACTGACAGGTCTTTCTCCTGGTGGTTCCTCCTTTCTGGATGTGAAGGAAGCAGCCAGAGCTGATGATCTGCAGGGGTTCCACATGCTCCAAGTTGAAGGCTGTGCACCAAACTCATGACTATTAACATAGAGTTAGAAATTAGGTGGGGAATGAATGTTTAGTATGTGTGGAACTCCTTTTTCCTTCCCCATGCCCCAAAAATGGTCTTAATTCAGATGGGATGGCAGCCTCAGCTACATGAAATCGCTGGAGTGCTTCAGAAAGATCTGCTTCTTCCAACTTCTCTGACCTTCCCTGTGCTTTAGGTTAGTTACTAGGTCTGACAGGTCACCTTCCTCCATCTCCTCAGGTAGACCTGGTGCAGCTGTGCCAAGGTTTGGGTTTTCTTTGCACTGGGCCTAGGTATCCCATCTGCTGCTGGGTCCACTCTGGGATGGTTCCAGCCTGGACACAGGAAGCTTGGGTTCCATAGTTGCAGATTCACTTCCATATATGGATATATTTACGTCTTTATTATTATTGTTGTTAGTTTTTGTTTCATTGAAACTGTTCTACTTTTTTCCCAACCTCAAAGTCTCTCTCCCCTGCTCCCCTGTTATCTGCCCCTGGGAGGATGGTGGGGGAATAACAGAGGATCTGTCACCCAGTTATTGGCCAAACCTGTGACAGATCAATTGGTACCCAGTGTGGGGCACTGAATAATTTAACATTTTTATAAACTCATAGTTTAATATTTCCATATTTCTTTTTCTGAAAGGTGGGAAGTATAAGGGGCCTCAATGTATAAGGGGCCTCTAAAGCCTGCATTGCAGTGCCTCACCTCTGGGAAGCTGTTCCTTTCTGTATTATCAGACACACAAGGAAAACAAGAACAAGTGTGTTTTATAATGCTTAGCACAGAATTCATCTTGTATCCTGTATTTGAAGGAGCATCTTTCCCCTGTGAAATACCCACCTATGAACAGTTTTGGACAGGATACTTGGCATATTTGCCTCTACCTGAAACACCTCTCCCTCCCCTTATGAATTATCTCTACTTGCCTTGCTACTAACTGAGGCTTAAGGAATGGAACAGGTTGCATTTAATGGAGGGAAGAGTTATGATTGTAAATCACTGCTAATAAATTACTTGGCAAACAGGAGTTGAATATGTCCTATAGTTTATTCAAACAGTTGTGTTGTAGGAGAGGTTTACATTGCAACAGGCAGTATTTGTGTCCCCAGGCATTCTGTATCATCAATAGCTTGCCTGAAAAGTTGTTTAAAGGATTCATAACTTACAAATTTGCCAGTTGTTTGTTATACTTAAGCAATTGCCTCATTTTTTATTATCAGGTAATTGCTTCAGTGTGTAATTGCTATATGTAAGTGTTCTAAATCCCTTCTGTATTAACCTGGAGAAAAAATTGAATTAAAGCATTTAAATGATGGCTAGCATGTTAAGAGATACGAAGCCCTGCTACACCAGTAAATAGAGGAGGTAGATTTTCTTCGACTTTTCCTCTTGCTCTTTTATTAGTGACTTCTCTTTGAGTTTATACATAAGGAAAAAAAGGAATGTGCATAAAGAGGGTAGCAGTTGGGATTGCATTATAATTGCCTTCTACATGGGCCTGAGTCTTCACTCTAAACACACAAAGGTACATGGGGACTGTGGCACAGTAGATTTAGGAACAATCCCTATGATTTTGACTTTAAAGTAAGAATTTACATACTGAAAGAAATACTCTCCAGCCTCAGACCAAATACTGAATGGGCCAAGATGAATGAAAACTGACTTGTTTCTTCTAGGGGCAGTGGCCAGGCATTAGTGAAGGAACACAACTTCAACGTTACATGGGGAAGCCTATTAGCAGAAAGGTGAGTTAGTACAGGCACCTTCAAACTGCTGCCTTCTCTGGCTGGAAATGTGTTAGAAATGCCTGCTCCCAAATAGAACAGAGCCTGTAAAAATTACAGTAGCTGTTATCTAAATAGTATTTGCCAGTAATGAACTTCCATATAAAAAATAGGTAGCAAAACATCAGTGAATATCCAGGTATGATATTGCCCTCACTAGAGTGAATTGTTACATTTTCATTTATGACTCATTAAAGTTGATAAACATTTCCCAATACCTCTGATTATTTACCAGCCTTATTGTTTCTTGAAAAAAATCACAAATTTCTTTCCATTTGACTGTGTTCGATACCTGCTTCAAACATGTTTTGAGATTAAGTTGAATGTTTTTTTAGCTGGGAAGAAACCTCTCAGTATAATGCATTTAGCATTTATTTTTTCTCTTGCTTCCAGTGCAACAGCAGCTCTTCCCCCATTGCTTTAGTGCATTTGCAGAGAGTAACACGATCCACATTTCAGTTCTCTGTCCCTTATTTATCTGGCCTAACACCATGCTTTTTCAGAAAGCTGCCCCTTCATATTCTCAACAAAAACAATTTTGCTGTAATAGCAAACTCTTTTTACTAGTAATATTTAACTTTTTTTGCCTGACTGGGAAGTCCAATGTGGAACAAGGTTGTGGTAAAAAAAGCATGAAAATTTCAATAGTTAATTCATGAAGCTCTTGAATAATTCATTGCAGACAGGCCCTTTAAACTCTCATTTAAGTTGTTAATAATGAGTAGTTCATTCCCAAGACCTCTCTTATTTGCATCTAATATAAAGTACAAGTAGGAAAAGCTTGGTAAGGAGTCATGTTTCATCTGTAAAATATCACCTACTGCAAATTTTTTTATTCTCTTTTCACACATTGTATAAAGTACTACCTCTTTAAGAACTGCTACAGCTTGCACCATCCCACATAGCTATGTAACTGAAAAAAAGGCATTTAATGAATACTCACAATATTTAGTTGGAAAAAGCAGTAGTATATTAAATGTCTTCCCCACGCTCTTGCTGTTTTCCTTAAATAAACTCTTCTAAAATAGTATGAGCATAAATGTCCTACACTAGAAGATACAGGATTTTTTTCTGCAGAGATCAGAAATAAGCACCTAGTATATTTCTTCAGTTAAATTCTTGTTCAAGTAGTGACTTCCTCTGTTAAAGGAGTGAGGAGTACAATATGGTCCTCAAGTACAGAGAGGTCCAGGGGTTCAAGGAAATCAGTGATTCCTCCTCCCTGGTATTGCTTCTGGGTAAAGAATAAATGGAAAATTATATTTGTACATCCCAGGAGTTGCTGATGGAGGGAAGCGGTCCTTCAGCATCCTCAGTAGAAGTGATGGGACTGATGAAGCTTCAGTGAAATAGTGGGGCAGAAGGCTTTAGCAAATAAAATTGAAAATTGTGATTTATTTTTTTTTATCCATCCTGAAATGTGCTACAAGCTTTTAACTAATTTCCAGAATATCAGGGTGAATGCCCATGGTTATAGTCACAGAAAGGCTGGGAGTAGAAAAGTGTTCATCCATCTCTCTGTCTTATAGCCTAGAGCCTATGTGTTTTGCTAAGCTGCATTAGTCTTCTTCTACTTAAAGAACTGGTAATACTGATTTCCCAGGATGGAGTGCCCTAATAACCAGTAAGTCTTGTCTTCAAAATTAAATCTCTTGTTCATCTTGTACCTTGATAGTCACAGAATAATGGAGGGGGAAAGGGACCTTGGGAAATCTCTAGTCCAAACTCCTGCTCAAAATAAGGTCAGCTCTGAGGTCAGCACTACTTGGCGCTTTATCTAGTCAGATCTTAAAAGCCTCCAAGAACAAAGACTATGTGGTCAAGATTTTGTATGAGTAATTACATTCACTTGGGCAGGGACTGAATCTTGAGTCACTCACCCACAGGTAAGTGTCTTAATTGTTTGGCTAGGAAGTTATCCTGGTGCTCTCTGGATAATTCTTACAGGTGTTTGCTGTCTGAAGTGAAATAGTTCTGAGAAGAGGGCATAAGTCAGAGCACCCCTCTGCAGGAGAGATGTAAATAGAGATCCTGGTCCTGAGAGCAGGCAGTCATAAATAAGGGAGTGCCAGCATTTTTAGGGCTGCCATTTCCTCTGCTCTTAAAAGTACTCACAATTATCAGTCTAAACGGAACACTACATTGCATAAAAACACTTCTCCACTGTGGCCCAGGAAGAAATAAAATAAAAGATTTCAGCACTGTGCTGCAAGATGAATCTCGGACAAATGTGAATTATATTTGGCAGGCTGCAAATAAACAATAGCAGGCAGGGGAAGCAGGGCAAGGGCTCTAGTATTTTGCAAAGGCAAGTTGCCTTCAGGAGGCTTCTGCCTGCTCAAGGGCAAGAACAAAGACACATAAGGAGTAGAGGTACACAGATGTGGCAGTAGATGGATGCATTGCCAGTGGATTCATACTATAAATTAATTCAGGATAATGCCTAAATGCTTGACTCACTTGCAGTCTTCACAAAAAGGTCATCCTATTCGGTGGACAGTCAGCTATAACCACGAGCCCAGCTGCTATCATTAGTGTTTGCATACAGTTTACTTGTTTGAGAAGGTGCAGTTGATGAAATTGCTCAGTCAGAGACTGAGTTTAGAGCCCAAAACTGCGATTTGTTTCTGATGCAGACTAGCTCTACCAGGGTTTGTTGCTCTAGACAAACCAACAGATGCTTTCCTCTTACCTGCTCTAGATGCCCATGCCATTTTGGAACAGTTCTCTGTGTAGTGGCTGATTTGGCCCATACAGTCTTTGTGCCAGAGTTGGGTGGAAATATTAGCAGTTACCCAGCCCTTGGGTCCAGGTCTAGCTGATTGTGTAGGAAAGCTGAGAGCCAAGGTAGCTGCCTGTGGTGGAGGCTTAGTCTGCTAGCAAATGGTACCCAGGTAATTGTTTTGAATCCTCTCGGCTGTGGTGCTCTGCACTGAGCTGGAGGAGGTAGTTCTGGGAGAAGACACTCTTCTTGGCTTGGGTGAGTGTCCTCCAGCAGCTGCATTTCCCTGACCAAGGGTACATCACTTCTGTCACTTTTCAGCAGGAACTCCCCAAATGAGGAAGGGGCTCTCTGCTGTGTTTTGCTAAGGTTTTGTGGCAAAGGTTGTGTTCCCTACGGAGGGCCACATATGCATCATCTATAGGCATGTATGATTCTATACACGTACACTGTAGGGAACAGAGTCAGAAGGAAGGGAAGCTAATGGGAATTGACTGGGCTCTACCAGACTACTTAGCTTTATTAAATACTTGGATAGTGTCATCAGTACATTAGAGGTGACTTCATGTGTTTGCTCCTGTGTTTTACCCTTGTATGATACCCATTATGAATCATCACAAGACAATTTACGGCCACCTATCAGAAAACAAGTTTGACTGGGGTTTGCAATAAAATAGTATGGGCAATGGCAGATGATGGATGAAGCAGAATGAATGGTTTGGTTATTCATAAGCCAAATGACCTCTGAAAGACAGCAGTAAAAAGCAGTAGAAGATACTCTAAAATAATGTGAACCTTCAGACAATGTGACTTACTGTGACCAGCAGTCAGAAGGTGCTGATTTATGTGCTTCTTGAGTGTATTTTAGCATGAGCTTGGGAAGCACTGTCCTGCAGAGACCTGTTCTCCACTGTTAGAGGGCTGAGTATCTTGTGATTTCATCTCAGAGGAGAGAGTAAGTGAAGGACTTCTCTCTACTGTCCAGCAGCTCGCCTGTGCCGCATGTTAACTGTGGGTGAAGGCAGACCTAGTACCACTCATATTTTGCTTGCTCCCTGCTGGTTTTCGTGTCTCTCCTTGGGTCTCCCTGGCACACCAGCTCCCTGCTGTGCTCCAAATAACTCTCAGGTGGATGAGCTGGTTTGGAGAGCTGTTTGAAAGAAGCAGCCTTGTGCAGCCAAGCTGGGGCTAGTTCTTGTCTACCTTTTAATCCCTGAGCTGGACACGTCACTGTCTTCAGAGCAGTAGAAAGTACAGAAAAGAGCACAGCAGTAACACTTCCTGAGAAATACTATGCTGATTATTGGAAATATCTTCACTTACAACAGTGGAAAACTGATATTTTAATATTAACTTGAATGAAATGAGTAATATGTGTCTTGTTCTTATCTAGGTGGCTTGCATGTTCTCCATTGCTGGAGACATTCAAACCCCGCCTGGATGCGTTCCTGTGTGATGTACTCTAGGTGACCCTGCTCTGGCAGGGGGGTTGGACTAGATGATCTTTCGAGGTCCCTTCCAACCCCTAGGATTCTGTGATTCTGTGATTCAAATGTTCAGTCTTTCATATGAGTGTTTAATTGTGCACTGTGTTGCTTTCATGTTTTTCTTTGTTTGGAAGGGCTGTCTGCCTCTTGCTAGTTTTAAAGCAGTACTATTTTTGTACGGTGTTTTGTAAAGTGCTGTACAAATGCTGTAGAGAAAGATGTCCCAGTTTTAAGGAACCTTTATAACTTTAAAGATAACTACCTAATAATTTTTATGGAAACTCATCATTGTAACCTTCATTTATCAGCAAGTCTCAGAAATAGATGCTATGTGCTTAAACATCAAATTGAAGCTACTTTGTTTTTTCCTTTGTTTTTGTTTGTCTTTTTCCTTGTGGTTTTGGTTTATGTAGATCTCTGGCTGTTAAGGTTTTAGAGAAGGGCTGAAAAATTAGTCAAATGTAACCAGTTCAGATAGTTGATAGAGGATGCTAAGAGTCTCTCCCAGGGAATGTGACCTTCTTATTCAGCTATGAAAACTGCAGGCAAACTGCCAAACCTAAACATTAATTGTTCTAGGATTCATCTTCATGGAAATTATTTCAGCTTTAAGTTTATGAGCCAGTTCCAAAGTAAACAATTGTCTTTGTGTTGTGAACAGTCTTTCCAATTAAAAAAATAGTATGAAGCAGAGGATGGGGGTCAATGGGCTCACCTTATTTTTCATTTCAAGGTAATATAGGCATCTGTATCGGAATGCAGATATCCCAGATTTAATTTGCTATTCAGGGCAAGGGTCTGTGGGTTTCTATACCTGTAGCATTATTTAAAACTCTAGGCAAAAAGAGGACATAGGGAAGGTGGCAATTTACAGTTCGGTATCCCACCTGGTTGGCATCAGTGAAAATTCTTGGTTTGTTCTTCAGTGAGAAAGAAGCAAAGGAAACAGTTTATGGGTATTTCCATATCTCTTCTAGGAGGAAATCAAAGGACATACTAGCACCATCTTACTCTCTCAAATCCCAGAGACAGACCTGGTTTTGTATCTGAGGTATCTTTCCCTTCCTCACCAAACTCTCAGCAAAATGGCTCTAGCTTGTAAAGAGTAGTCATTTGTCCAGCCTGTCTGAAGGCACTTCTTCTGTGTAAGTACTTAAGTAGTGTTTGCAAAAATGAGAAAATACAGCACAAGTTGGGAATCGGCCTTTCATCTACACTTGCAATGGAGAATCAGCTTGTGGTTTGTTATGCTGGTGTAAGTAATGAAGTTTACTTTCCTATATATTAGTGTGAAGCTTGGATTTTAACTTCATGCTCCATCAATAGACATTTATAGGGAAATTGATTTCCTTGCTTCAGAAAGAACTTTCATTAATATAAGAAGGCCAATGGCATCCTGGGGTGCATTAGAAAGGGGGTGGTTAGTAGGTCAAGAGAGGTTCTCCTCCCCCTCTATTCTGCCTTGGTGAGGCCACACCTGGAGTATTGTGTCCAGTTCTGGGCCCCACAGTTCAAGAAGGACAGGGAACTGCTTGAGAGAGTCCAGCACAACGCCACTAAGATGATGAAGGGAGTGGAACATCTCCCTTATGAGGAAAGGCTGAGGGAGCTGGGTCTCTTTAGCTTGGAGAAAAGGAGACTGAGGGGTGACCTCATCCATGTTTACAAATATGTAAAGGGTGAGGGTCAGGACGATGGAGCAAAGCTTTTTACAGTGACGACCAATGATAGGACAAGGGGCAATGGTTGCAAACTGGAGCATAGGAGGTTCCATGTGAATATCAGGAGAAACTTTTTCACGGTGAGAGTGCCAGAGCACTGGAACAGGCTGCCCAGAGAGGTTGTGGAGTCTCCTTCACTGGAGACATTCAAAACCTGCCTGGCTGCGTTCCTGTGTGATGTACTCTAGGTGACCCTGCTCTGGCAGGGGGGTTGGACTGGATGATCCTTCGAGGTCCCTTCCAACCCCTAGAATTCTGTGATTCTGTGATTCCTGTTCTTTTTCTGCCTTATGTTGTGTGTAAAAAAAGTGGTTTTTTTAGTTAAAGCAGTGGGGAAAAACAAGATGGTATAAAACAACCACCTGCATAACTACTCATGAAACATCTCTTGTAACTGAAAGAGGAAATAGTTTCCAGTGAAATTACCTTAGCTGAAACCGTTTTGATCATTTTTCTGTAAAATTACTTTAGAATTTATACCAGACTGTTCAAGTAAAGAAGAAATACTCAGTCTTCACTGTTTGTCTCTGTTCATAGACATTTTAACTGTACTAGCACATCCTATAAAATGCAATATCCATTTAATTCAATAGTTATGTGTGGATAAAATTGCAAAACAGCCGTTGTAATTTTAATTTAAATTCTTTGGTAGGAAACTCAGTTTAATGATAGTTGAGCAAGGAAGAAAATGTATTTTCTATACTTGCAAATCACCCCAACGTTCAGCTTATTCAAAATGCTGAATTAGGCACTCAGCTAGGGCACTGGAGAAGTTGTTATATTGCTTTCATTAATAGCTCTTTTGAGTATGCAAATTGACAGTAAATATAAATGGCTTTGCAAAAAGCAGATTGGCTTAGAAATTAAAAAATAAATTAAAAATCATTTGGGTGGTGAACAAGTCTGTCTCTACTCAGGCTTTTATGTAATACAAATTATTCTGACACCTAGTGAAGAAAATTTCAAATTGCCCAATCTAAAACTAGAAGTGAGACCAAGAGACCTCTTTGGTTTCAGATGATTACTTATTGAAATTAATGGGGGTTAGTGCAGATCAGTGTGGGAAAGAATTCCCAAGCATTTGTTACTGACATTTCAGTGCTGCTATTCGTGGGCTTTTGCAGAATGAACAAATAGTCTTCAGCTTGAAGTAAATTGATAAACTAGTTTATGCTAGGATTCAATCCAACAGTACTAGTTAGTCTGCAATCTAGTGGAAAAACTCTTAGGTTTTGCTGAGCTTTGGCTGTTAGCCTTGTTGCCTGAGGCTACACTTCTGTTCTCTTTGTTGGTGTACCTTATTGTGTGCGTAAATGCATGTCCTGTAGATATTCTTGGTTCAGCAAAGCTGTTCACCTCACACTTAAACTCATCTGGGCCTTTGCTTTACACTTAAACATTTTTATATTCATTTAGTCAACTGTCTCATTGAATGGCTGAGCCCGTAATGAAGAGAGGCTTCTTGGGTTGGCTGGTAGCTGAAGGCTCCCTGCTATTTGCTGGGCCAGCATGAGTGGCAGAAGAAAGTGTTGGAGCAGGCTCACTCTGTTCAGATTTTGTAGAGAACTAAGAGGTTATCTCTGTGCTCAGAAAATTACGTTCAGGGGCATGAGAGACCTTGCCCACTGTGGCCAGTTTCAGTACCTCTGTGGGCTTCTGTATCTTAAGGTGGTAGAAATATCCAGGAACAATCAAATAGTGACAAAATCATTAAAATAAGGGTAATGCCTGCAATGTGTATATAGTATATAAAAAGCAGATAATCCTGTTCCTGCCAAACTGGTAAACTGCACATTCTGCATGTTGCTCTCTGTCTACTCAATGCAGTCCATTGAGACAGGGACCGAAATTATTCTTACTGACAGCAGGGACTTGTTTGTTTCATTCTCAAGGGCTGCAAAATATGTCTGAGGACAAAACTGTAGTTAAAACAGCTTTTATAGAAGTTTATTCTAGAGTAGAAGAAGCTGCATTGGTTTAACTGCTGATATAAGCTTGTATTATACGAAGGGAGAGGTTGCAAAATAATAAACCAATAAATTGTGTGGATCCTACAGTTCAGCTGTGCATCCGTGGTGCTTATGCCAGCCAAATTTTTTTTTGTATTTCACATTTGATTGAGTTGCCTTTATCTCACGTGATAAGTGAAAACAATTGCAGAGCAAAGTGAACACCTCCTATGGCTGAGCACAATGAAGGCATGTGATTAATTGGCTGGCATGTGTATTAAAAATTCTGTGACTTGTACACCTGAACTCCCCTATATATACACTCAGTTTCTTTGCAAAAATTGTACTGCTTGGCTTCTACTTGTGAGATGGATGGGACAGTTTGAACCCAGAGAAGAAGGGGAAAGTTTGCTTGTGATGGACACCTTTATGTATCTGATAAACTCAGCAAACATGATTCTGTTAAATTTTGGCGTTGTAAATAGATTCAGTGGTGCAAGGCCAGAATTCACACCAGGAATGGAGAGGTGATCAAGAAGAAGAATCAACAGTCTCGCTTTCCTTTAGCAGTGAATATTGAATTGGCAAATTTGTGACAGCAACTAAGTGGTGAGCTGAAGAAACACAAAAAAATGGGGGGGAGAGGAAAACCAAAACAAACAAGCAGAGGCTGACCAAACAGCAGGCTTTCCACCAGGTACTGTTTAGGTGTCCAGTTTTCCCTCCTGGCCACTTGCCCCACTGCCTGTGCATCTCCTCCACTTTACCCCAGTGTAATGTGTCCTGCAGGCAAGGAGCTCTCTGGCAGTCCCCCCTCTGCTTCCTGGGAGAAACTGCTCACTGCCAGGCACTCGGGGCTCCCTGTGGTGCCTTGCAGAGCCCCTGTCGATGTTCAAGGGATCTGCGGAGCTCTTAGTGTGCAAGGAGGACTGATGGCACGGTGCTGCACAGCAGACTGGCACAGCACTGAGTGGCAGGGAGAACCAGCACAGCACCATGTACCATCTGCTGATCCACATAGAGTTGTCCTAGTGGAGGGTTCTGGTGGACAGAAGCTTCTGGTGGACAGTTCACGGCAACCAGTTGTCCTAGACACACACACACACAGCCTGAGGTTTGGGAAGGATCCCGGGAATCTTGTTCCTCATTTTCACTCTCCACCATGTCCTGTAAGATGCTTGGCAATAGGGTCTGCTGAGGCAAAACCTCCCAGGTTCGTGTAGATGTCTGCAGGTCCAGGCAAGGCCACTCCCTGCTGGAGCAACTCACATCTGCAGCCTGCAGAGGAGAGGGGAAATACTGGAAGCATGGAGCCAATCTCTTTTTTCAAACCCCATGTCTTATTTGAGATGCACAGACTTTCCTTAGAAACTGCTATTAACAATAAATATTTGGATGCCCTGTAATTAAGCCAACTTTTATCCTTGTCTGCTAGAACAAGTATAAGACCTCCATGGTAGTTTCAGTTTGGTGTTTGTTGTACTAGCTGGGAAAGCCTCCTTTAATAGACCAGGACGTGAGGACCAGAGAGGTCCTTTTAGACCTCCTGAATATCTGTTTCAGCCTATTAAAGTCTGCAGAATGTTTGTGTGTAAAACAAATGTCAAGTCGCATCCTGTGCTGTTCTGAACACCCAGTGACTAGATTAGCAAAACTAGGTTAGCATCTCCTGATGTTGAGCCAACACACGTTTTAATTCTGCAGCCCTTTCTAGAAATACTGGAGAAAATGGCAAAATCAGTGCCATGGTTTCCTTGAGGGTCTCTGGTCTTGCAGCCTGCCCTGTGGTGCAGCTTTGCGTGTGTCCTGTCTTGGCTGTCCTTCTAACCAAGACTACTCTGTCCAGAGGGGAACAGTGCTCTGTTCATCCACACGTAAACATTTAATGGATACTTGAGACCCAGACAACGAGGAGAAACTTAAAGGCTGTGTGCAGGAACATGTGCTCTCATTTCCAAGCAAGATCAAAGTGACCTGAAGTCAGGGTTTCTTGCCTTGCAAGCAGCAAAGCCTGTAACAGTAAGTGAAAAAAGGTAGTACTTGGGTAAATATATTCCAGTCCTGTACTGATGCCAGCATACTAGATGAAGATAAGCATGAAGCTTTCATATCAATTTGGGATTGTACTGTGCTGAACAATAATGCTGGAAATGGTTGGTTTGTCATGGTTTGATTAATGTGCTTGTTTCTTATACAGTACGTACTACAGGAGTTTGTATTGCTTTAAAGCCAGGTTACAGGTTCAAGGCAACTTAAAGAAAATTCTTCGTGTTGCTTTTCAAACGAAATAATATATTTAATTGATATTATGAGAGAGTTGGTAAGAGAAGCAATCCCTTGATTAAATATTTACCTTTTGAGACATGGGGTTATCTCTATTGTAGAAAGCAACCCAGGGCAAAATATGATGAAAGGGCTCAGAAAACACTCTCAAAACCCAGAAACCAAGTAACAATCCTCTCAGATTAACCAATAAAAGAAAAGCTTAGAGTTCATAAGCTTTTTGCAATAGAGTGGATTTTAAAAATGGTTTTGTCCTAAGAAACAGGATGAATTCAAAGGATATTTTGACTGTGCACTTGTAGTATCACTTATTTATGTTTCTAAAAGAAATAGTTGAATTGTTTTGTAAGGCGATATTTTCAAGGTTACACCTCATCTCAATTCTTCAGTGCCATTTTTATTCAAACATTAGTGTCTTTGTGTTCCCCACTTAAAACTACTGGCCATGCTTAGTCCAAACAATACTGCACAGACTTCAATGAGATTATACTGCCACTAAACAGTTTTCACACAGTATGGCTCTAACAAGCAATTAACCCTGTGATTTGAAAGTCTTGAACTTTAAGCCTTTATACAAAGTGCCTGCCTATTTAATGCAAAATGCTTCTCCGGATTTATTAGTATGCAAAATCATGTACATAATCACCATTTTAGTAGTTGTGTTATACATACATGAATATAAGTGTTGAGGATGCTCCTTTGTGTGACTTCTGTAGCAGAACTATCCAGAGAGCATATATGCCTGAACCTACATCCATCCTTCTCAAAGCTGGTCTAGAACTAGAACTAAAGCAAAAGCTTGAAGTGAATTTAAACGGGGACTTGTTAAAACATATGAGTTTCGGGTCAAAATCCATGTATGTGCTTAATGCCACCTGAAACTCAGCCTGAGTTTGAGAGGTTTGTGAAAATGGTTGGCAGGTAGCTCTGCTGAAAACTCGGAGTAGTGCAATTTTTTTGGGGGAACTGCACCTAAATGTAGACAAATAATTGTCTTCCAAGTAACATAAACAGTATTAGTAGAAAAGTTCATTTTCTTCCTCTGTGTGTGTGTAAAATAGGACATTTTAAAACAATAGGTGTGACAATCATGTTTAACCTATTTTCAAAAACACAAGGGTGCTTGTTGCCATTTCAATAAAAAAAGGATAGGTTAACATAAATCGTGCAAAATAAAATTTCAGCTTCTTAAAGGCTGAAGAGTATATTCACAGCAAGTTACACAAACACAACTGCATGATGTCTGCCTTACCTTCTTTCAGAATTTGTTTGTGGTCTAAATTCTGTCGTAAAAGATAGGTAAAAGCCTGTTGAAACTAGTTTGATGTGCATGAGCTTCAGCCATCTGATTCCATTTGATCTCCCCATATAGAAATCCTAGAGAATCTCTTCATACTAAGAATTATTATTTCTGAATGAAATTGTATCCAGTCGCAATTGTAGGTGCTGAGAACGCTGCAAAAGGACATTTAGAAAGCTATGCACTCCTTGTTGTCAATATTTGTCATATGCCAGGCTGACCTTTTGGATGATAATCTCTGTATTTACAAAGTGAAAAAGAGATTGATTTTGTTGCTTTATTCTAATTACTCTACAATGTAGCAGTGCCGCATGGTTTTGAATGGTATTCAGGAACTGAAATGTCAATAACACAAACAACTTTCCATCTGCTCCCAATTCAATCTGAATGAGTTTGTGATTTTATAGGAGGTTATTTCTGTCACTGACAGTCAAAAGGTGGTAATCAGTTGATCAAATTGCATTGATTGCGCTAATTATTGCATCTTGAATAGGTTTTTTACGAATCTTAGTCACGCACAATTTTGTTTTGGCATGTTTTGCTTTCTGCCCAAGGCAAATCTACGGTTTGCAAGAACTCTGACTTGCTCAAGAATAACTTCCTTGTTGAGCTTTAGGGCCAGACCCACCAGTGCATGCTGGCAATGTTATACCAGCCCAGTTATATAAATTGGCAATCAGTAAATCAGTTTGAGCAACTTTGTCCAGTTCCAAAAATAGTGAGTGTACCACACAACTGGTCTTGGGCTGTATTCCTCTTTTCTATATGGACTCCAAGCTTTATCTGCAGTTTTTGATTTTGCTACAGAACAAATCATAATTTTGTCATTGTTAGCTAGTACTGCAGCAATATTTCAGCTACAGGAGAGTGAGCAGGAATCCATTTGTGTTTGATCCTGGGCCATAGAATTTAAAACCTGCACTTGTTCATTGTGTTTTTAAATGTGAGAGAAAAATAACACTGCTTCATTTCTGCATGTCCAAATTAGATGCAAACTTAGGGGGCTAATAGTAAAAGCAAACAAAAAACAAACAAAAAAACCCAAAACCATGAGCAGTCCCCACCAGAAGAAAAAAAAACCACAAAACCAACCAACCAAAAAAAGCCAAAACTACCTCTTATAGTGCTGAGCAAATGTGATGTACAAATTTTTCCAAGAGGGATGGGTACAAAATCAGTCAGGCTTTGCCTGAGTGCAAATGTAAGCCCACAGAAAACTGATTCCAGGTTTAAGGTCTTAATAATATTGACCCTACTGAATAAACAAATGAGTACTTGAAAACAAATGGTCATGTATTGTTTCTGTGATTGGAAACCTAAGGTTAGGGATTAAAGAGCTGAAGAGCAATCACTTTTCTAATATTGATATTAAAGGAACACCATTTTATAGGAGAAGAGCAAATTTGCATAGTAGTTTAATTATGTACATGAGTATCTATGACTACTCAGAGGTGTGCGAAAGACCAGTGGCCTTTGGGTGAAACCTTTAGTGATGCTGATATTGGAACATGAATCTAGCACAGTCTAACAAATATAAACCAGATCAATGGTGCTCTACCTGAAATAATTATGAAGGGTCCTAAAAGCTTCTCAGAATGAGTACTGAAACAATTAGCAGAAACAGAATAAACTGTTTTTCATGAGAAAAATACCTCTACAGTTTTAAGAGCTATACAGAGCATTATCCATGCTGTCAGAACTCAGGTCAGCCATGAATTGCAGGAAGGTAAGGGTGAAACTCCACCTTGGAGTAGTACATCACAGAATAATTGCTGTTCAAGTATCTTCCTCTGGAAAGCATCTGTGTTGGTCCCTGCTGGTAATAAAAACGGGACCTCTGGTCTGACTTGGTATGACAGTTGGTGAGAGCAGGGAACCAGAGCTGAACCTCAGTAAAGCAGTCTATTCATTGATATGGTGTTCAAAAGCTAAACAGACCTCATGTAAGTGTAGAATAAATTACAAACTTGCAAAGCCTCGTTTGACTGAGGAGAACACAGAAAGATGAAGAGAAGTCAGAGTTTGAGATCCTGGAGAGATGGGATTAATGATGAGAGAAGAGTGAAGCTAATGTTACTGCAGTAGTTATAGCTACTGAAGGTGAACCTGTCAGGCATTTGCCTAAAAAGAGTGGGGGTAAATAGCAGAGGGAGTAAGTGGTAAGGCAGCTGGGAACTGAAAACTGCCACAGCAGCTGGAGATTTGCATTACCACTGCTTTCCTCCATGGTGTGGAGAGGAAGAAAATACTTGCTTTGGAAAAAGCGTATGTTGAGATTGCCCTGAAATCAGCCAGACTTCTGAGTATGAAGCCTGTGACAAGAACTTCTACAAAGGGCCGGAGTGACTTTCTTACGTTGACAACTTATGATATCTGGCTCCAGTCTTGGTGCTTAGTATATCCTGCTTTGCACGGATTCATGATGATTAAGGACAAGCCAGTTAAAAACAGTCAGAGGGCAGAGGTCTGACTCACTATGCTCTGCTCAATAAGGTTATCCTGGAAGGTAACATGCCAACAGTATGTATGCTCTTTTTCAAGTGATGGGGAGTACCAAGTACAAGTTTCCTTGTGGATTCATTAAAAGGCCTTGGATAAAATCTGTGAGCCTTTTACAAACTTGGAAATCTTGAGAGCTAAAGATACAAGTACCCTATAAATCTGGACCATTTGTCCTTTGATCTGCAACAATTCTGTGAGACCTGCCAGACAGATGAAGTCTTGAACCTGTGAAAAAGGAGGGAGGATCAGTGAAATGGAAATTAGCTATTTACTAAAAGTCAAAGTAAATACTTCATAATATTTGGAATTTTAAACAGGTTTTGTGGTGTCTGGTTTCAAGGAGGAGTAAAATTATCTTCAAACCTTTGGAGTCCTGCATGAAAATTTATAGAAAAACATTCTGGAGTGGCAAAGTGTCTATTTCAGATACACTCTTGCAATAACAGCAGCAATAATTCACGGAGACTCAAATTAAAATACATCTGAGACCCGAGATCTAGATGTGCCAAGCTGAAGATAGGGAAGTGAATTTTATTAAGACTGCTTGAAATGTCCAATGGTGCAACCTAGAGGTAGTTGATGAAAATAATTTGGAAATTATACTGGACTCTCTCTGACAGCTCAGTTGATTTGAGATTCTTCCTGAGACTCGGCTTCTGATCTCAGGGAGGAACACAGTACCTTGATTTTTCTAGTTGAGCAAGCGTGATTTCAGGTGTGGCCAGACAATCAAGAGCTGCAGAAGTCTCCTATATTGATCCCATGTGGGTGTATGGTACCAAAAACTCCACAGTCAAAAGAAAAGGTAATTTTTCAGCTTTCTCTTCCCAAGATATATAAGTATATATATCCTTGTAGCTACAACTGGTTATTCAGAGAGGTAGCTCAAAAAAACCCCCAAGCCAACAAAAAGCAGAAAGTTTTTTCTAGTCTGCACATGAACAGTAGCACAACTGTCTTCAGATGTTATGTTCTTGATCTAGGATGTCTAGTCCTCTCCTACTCCTGGTTTCAGTACAGATTCTACCTTGGACCACTGAAAGTTCTCAGTGAAAGATTTTTTGAAATTTAGATTTGAATCAGTGTTTCTCAGAAACACTTCTTCCTTTGTGCATACCTTCCTGTTATTAAAGCAGGTAGCAGGTTATTGATATGGGTAAAGCAGTACTGCACAGAAAATGAAAGGCTGACATTTAAAGTTGTGCATTAAAAGGCATCCTCAGGCCTTTTCCATATAAGAGCAGTGTTGTCACAAGATTTGCTGTTTGCAAATCCACGCTGCTATTTATTGCATACTTTGCCAATTAAAAGGAACAAGCTATATTCCTTGCTGCCTGCAAAGGTAAATCTTTCCATCTGCCTAATCCTACAAACCTGTGGTAGCTCAAATATTGTCTGACATAAGCTCATGTTTATAAAACCACCCCTCTCTCTCCAAACCTGCAGGAAGCCAGGATATTTTAGGGTAAGCAGAGGAATCAGCAAAGGCTATTTATTAGGCCTTTACTGAAGCTGAGCCACTGGAGGAGACTAAGCATCTTTCAACATCAAATCTCAAGGTGAGAACCCTCAAGCAACTGTTGACTGCCCTATCTTTCATTCCTCCTTTTATTAAATGGTGAACTTCTGAGGAAGCAATCAAACACAATTTAATTCACATGCCTCTAACTTTTGAAGGGCAGAGATTTTTAAAGAGCCTCACTTCATCAGTTTATACAAGCCTACAGCCTAAAACAGATCAAATTAGCAGCAGCAGCTTTAGAAAAAAAGTATAAAACAATTGGTTGCTGATGCTTCACTGGCAGAGGCACCAAACCTCCTTTCTCACTTCATCAGTTTTGCCAGTGATTTACTATTGTCCATGAGACACTTGATAGCATTTAGCATTTACCTGCTGGTAGGAAAGAGTCACAGTGATCAGATTTTCTTCTACTGTATATGTGGAACATAATACCACTGCCACTGGACAGCTGCAAATTAACAAGCTTGCATTACAGCAAAGAAGATTTGGTTTAATAGTCAAGATAGTGATATGTTGAAACATGAGCTGTGGAGCTGTGGGGTCTCCACTACTATGAGCCTTTGAAAGCAGCTTAACAAATTTCTGTCAGAAATGACAGAGGAGAGTTGATCTTGCCCTGGGAGTGAAAGGACCCTTTACTAAATGTCCCTCCCAGCCCTGAATCCCCTATACTTCCAGGCTAAAACAAAATAGAAGTGATGTACACTGGTCTTGCCTATTGACCTTGCTGCCACGAAGGCTCACTGCTGAGTAAATACACCTTGACTTCAGTGACAAACTGTAGTAGTAGATCTCCACATGTCACAGGACACACAGAAACAACCTCTGTTGTTTTCACTATGCAGAATCAAGTCAAAACTACGTTTTTCTTCTGATGATCCAAAGTCAGCAGTGTAACCCTACCTCCTTCTCCTGCTCCAGAAGCAGATGGTGAAGCCCAGCCCTCTCTTACCCTGGCGTTGGACACCAGCCTGTGTCCCTCCCTCACCCTCCCTTTGAGCAGTGTAGCTCAGTCTGAATTCTCTTTTTTGTGTGTGTGTAATCTGTGGTAAAATGAAGGGAGAGTTTTCCTTAGTAATTTTGTATTAGAATGTTACCAATGGTTTCTGTACTGACAGATAGTTTTGCTTTTTTTTAATGTTGCTTTTAGAGCCAGGTTTCTCAAACATCTGCTCTTTTACTTTTGAAATTTATTAGCAAGCTATAAAAATAAAAGGGGAGGGAATGTAATCTCTGATACCCTTGGTGAGTGATGCACAGCTTAGACCACAGGTTTCAAATTGAAGCTTTAATGAGTTCCTGCCCTGATGTAGAGTGGTCTCAGAGATAGCATGTATTCACCAATAATCTATTACAGGGGTATTAAATGTAATGTTAGTAAAAGGATTCTTGAAAGGTGAATACAGACCTGTGAAATTGTCCTGTTTATGTGATGTCTGTAGGATGATTTTGAAATAAGTGTCTGTAAGGTACAAGGCAAATTGGTCCTCAGACTAGATTTTCTGACAAAATTGGACAGAAGTAGGAGGAAAGAACATCTCCTGCACCTTGCTTTGGCTACAGCCATGCATATGGTTCCCATACTTTCCCAGTGCTTTTAAATCACTGTTACGATAGGGTGTATAAAACTCCTCTCTGATACCTCTGTTGCTTAACTAGTTGACCTTGGAGCAAAGCGTGATTATTGTCCTTGTCTCCTCCTCTTTAAATCTTTGCATCAGCCTCACAGCTTTTTAGTTTCTACTTTCTGTTTATTAAGCTTTAAAACCCATATACTGGGTCGAATTTATCAGCATACTTGTGGATTTGTGCAGCCTTGGTGATGCAGGAGAGCTGTAAACTGACACCAGCCAGGCTAAGGCAGTTTATAGCCTCTGAGTATTTTCAGAGAAAGGCAAAGCAGCTGGAGCAGATCAGTGAATACACCTCACCATTTCACATTCTGAACTCTTGATAGTTCTCCTAAGTGCACTGACAAATATTGCTTAAAATAATTTATAATTAGTTGATCTTCACCTTTAAGCTTACACTAGAGAATTCTGTCTTTCCTGAGGAAAAGTTTTGTTCTTAAGGCCTAAAAATGCATTTGGTTTTTAATAAAACTGACCTGAGAGGATTCATGTGGGGAGACAGCAATTACAGCAATTAATTATTTGGAAAGAGCCGTTCCTCCCTACTGCATTTCCTCATCTAGCTGGTTCACAGTTCACCGTCGTTTTATAATTTTATTTTATTTTAAGTACTAACCATAACTCATTGTTATCTTCCCCCACGTCCCACAAAACAAATGAGAGCTTCCAGTTCAGCCTGTTTCTTAGCAGATGCATAATCGAGTGATATACAAACAGCACTGCACTTAATAATAGTTTCAGAAGAGTAGTCAGTCATTCAAAGGACTTACTGAGAGGATTTTCTTCAAAGGAGAGCTGAACTCTATTCCCTCCAGGTGCAGTTTCCAGTGGTCAGTGTGTGACATCTCATCAGGATGCTCAGGCTTCAGCTGGTTAGCTTATCTAAGGTAGCACAGGTTCTATATGGATAAAGAAGGGTCACATCTCTGGGACTGTAAGTGCAGCCTTACAAACACTAACTTATTCCAAAGACGAGCTTGATCCTTGGGTCCCACCGTGCTGATTTCCTTCCTTTCTTCCTTCCTTCTCTCAGAAAAAAGTGGCCTTAAACTAACGTGAGAGTTTTCTTTAGGAGAGTTGTCTCCTAAATAGTTCAACATGATGAAACAGGTGACCTCTGCAGCTTCTCTATCCCCATTTCAGTAGAGTTGCTGTATAGCTCATTTTATAAATAATGCTCTGTAAGAGCGAGCCTGTCTCATAAGTCCCTTTTTCTTTACCTTTCACCTGCAACACTTAAAATCTTGCAAATGACACTGGCTTTTAAGAGAACACATTTTTTCCAGCACAATCTTTGCAATGTCCCTTTTATAGTCAGGGTTAGAAATGAAATTACCTGGAAAGCAATATTGCCTCTACTTCAGAGGCAAACCATGGTTACAAGCTATGGTTACAAGCAGTAAAATATAAATGTATCTTTAAGAAAGTGAAACACCTTGCATTAACTTATCTCTTCAGACAGAGACAAAAAGCCACCTTTCAGGGAATTGAATATTTTAAAATTTCAGGCTTCTTCCAATGTTGCTGTCTAACGTCCTTGGCCAAGTCAAGTGTGGAGCTGATATATAAGTAGAAACAACAAATTATTACAATTCTACTAGACAAATTGATTTTTTTGTTTGTTTGAGAAAAGGTTGTTATAATCCAAGCTTTAAATTGAAAAGCAGATGGTAGATTTCTTTCTCTATAAACAAGCAAATGTCGGCCAAAATACTAAAGAATATTTCAGGGTTCTGGAGGTTTATGACAACAAGCTTAAAATTCCCAAATTGTCTGTCTGATCTATCAGGGAACTCATAAGTGCAGAGACTTTAATTAATGTAATCCAAGGTTTTACTGTGAGAATAAGGTGATTTCTTTGTCAGATATGTTTGATTCTGAGACTGTAGAAAATCCAAGGTGTTCAGAGTTCTGTACCTTTTACATGTATAAATACTATAGGACTTGAATGCATCTCCTTTACACAAAAAAAAATCAACAAGAAATTTACAGTTGTATCAATGGCTAAAAAATGTTAACAGCCGCTTTCTGGATTTGCAGAAATATGCAAATAGATGAGATTAAGATCTTATAAAAGCTGATCTTAAATTCTGGTAGGATTTAGCTGCGCTTGTGCAGTTCAATTTTCATATATTAGATTTTGTCTGATACACTACTAGAGTTAATATTTAGCAGATTTCTGAAATGCACTGGAACACACAGTAGGTTGTGTTTTGTTACTTCGCTGCAGAAAGGAAACATCTCATTCTGCTACATTTAAACTGAATTTCTACAAAACCTCAACAAATCAATCAACTCCATCTTACACATGTGCTTGAGAGAACAGGCAAGTGTGTACCATTTCCCCTCCAGCTGATTATCGATAGTCCTGCTGCTGTAACATTAATAGGCTCAGAAGCTGCTAATGATTTCTATCTGATCCTTTTCGCCCTGTGAAGGAAATGGGAGGGAGCTGCTTGACTTCACAGAGGTAGGTCCTGAGGTGAGGCCCACTTTTTTCTCTGGTGGCAGTCCTTCAAGCCAGGTGCCTGGGGCCAAAAGCTGATTTTACTACAGCTTCTGGCTCTAATGGGGGCTGTCAGGTGACGCAGTCAAGCAATTGCTGGGCAGCTGTGTGCAGATAGTTTAGTAATAACCAGGATAGATGGACGTCCCCCTCATCTATAATTTTCAACCCAAATGAGTGTGTCTGAGCAATTGGGACGGCTGGGCTCTACCCTGTGCACCAAGAAGTACAGAATTATCCCATTGGAAAGGATAGATCTCCCTTCTCCACCTATCCAAACGAGGTCCTGGAAATCTTATACTGACCCAGAAGGTCCCATTTTGGACAGGCCTGCTTTAGTGGTAGCTGCTAGTCATGTTTGTGACTGCTGACAATCCTGCAGAGCAGCTGTATTAAGAATGAATAGGCCCTTGCTGATTCCGTAGCTGAGATCAGTGCTGGTGGCAATGCTGGAAGCTGCGGCATGACCCACTGCTGCTCTTGTTGCTCTCTGAGCCCTACTGATATCACTTTCCACAATAAATACAATCTACATGCTCTGTTTTCATCGGGCTCAGTTGTAGTAACCAAGAAAAATGATGAGGTGATAAAAATCAACCTAAACCTCTTTTGTTCCTTTTCCTCCCTCCTGGGCTCAACAGGTCCCTTGTTCAGGGTTGCTCAGCCTAAAATTAAGCTTACAACTCTGCTTCCATGTAACCATTTCCACCCCCTTCATATATAGATGTAATACCAGGTTAGGTCCAGCAAAGCCACAGAACCTACCAAACAAATACCAATCTTTTACCACAGTGAAATGGGCTGGAAACCCCTGGCACCTTACTGCACCTGGAGAATCTGGTTTGGCTTTTGAATTGCTCCCTCGCTAAAAACAGTAAGAATAAATACTCACTAAATTTCTTACCAGAATATTGAGCCAGAACATAAAAACTTGGCAGTTCATAAAGTTTTAATTAAACATGCCTAGTTATCTTCCACAATGCATTCACACAGTGGACTCTGAGTCCTTCTCCTCCCTGTGGAAGCTTTGAGGATTCTACATTTGTGTCTTTTTACATCACTGGTTGTCTGCAAATCAACTTAGATCAGTAATGGTATGTGACAAGCTGAATAAAAATGATAAAATCTTGCCAGGTGAAATTTAACCACTTTTTTTGCTTCTTCCAGTGATCTCCAAAGGTGCTTATCAAATATATTTTTCTGTTGTTGGAAAAACAATTACGATGATAATACAAGGAAGGAAGAATATTTGATTCTTTTTATCTTCTCCATATATGCTGCTACCCACATCCTTTCTCAAAATATTGCGAGAAACAATGTTGCCCCCATTTCTTTGCTGCTATAAGGTACTCAAGCATATTTTCCAACACTGCTGTCCAGTTTCTCCAAAGGTACAGAACCTTGACAA
The DNA here is from genome assembly GCA_013398125.1 of Aegotheles bennettii. Taxonomy (NCBI): domain Eukaryota; kingdom Metazoa; phylum Chordata; class Aves; order Caprimulgiformes; family Aegothelidae; genus Aegotheles; species Aegotheles bennettii. The sequence continues at coordinate 308,117 of VZRW01014100.1, forward strand.
AAAGGCTGGACCTTTCTCAGTAAGTGGTTTTGTTGCACATCTAGTAGGATGAGATATTCCTTGTCTGGGCTTCTGTCCCGAGTCCGGCTCTGTAGATTTATAGTTTTATAAAAGCTAACTTAAAAGCATTTAATGTTTCTAGCTGTCTGAGTTTGACCCTAATTGCATTTTATATTCCCTGCAGAAACAGGGAGATACTTTTTCATATTGACTTTTCCCTGTTGCTACTGTATTCCCAGTAGCTTTCATAGAAATAGTCTTCCTAGAACAGTATTAAGTAGTGGTGATTATCTGATAGTGTAATGTTGTATTTTGAGAATATCAACTCCCACAGTCTCATCAAAAGATGATGGGCCTCATTATTCTAGGAAAAGTATGAAGTAAGGAATGGCAGGTATTGCAGAGATGAGGATGCCAGCATGAGGACACCACTGTCACAATGTACTGGCTTTTATATCCGAAGGACTGGAGGAGCAGACACTGTTTCTTTTAGGGGGATAGCTAAAGGCTATGGAAAATATATTTCATTCAATTGCACTGTAATAATTAAATGATAATATCATAGTTAATGCTAAAATGATGTTATAATTAATAACTATAATTATATTATCATTATTGTCACAGTTGTGTGACATCCAAAAAGCAGCAGCTTCTTCCTTTGCCCAGCACCCCATCTGTGCAGTAATCCTAAAAGTGCCAGGGGAAGTCTAGATGAAAATTTAGTTGCTGATGTGTAGCCAGCATCAGGTAGCAGAAAACTGCTAGACTATGTAGAAAGGTCAGTTTATTTCAATGGATTAATTAGTCCACATTTCTAAATAGAGGAGGAGGGATTTAGATGCCCAACCACAGGTATTTAATGCTATTTTAGGTGCACTAGGCTAGCTGCCTGGCCTCCAGCTGTGGCTCTGGAAAGACTCATGTCTCCTATAGCTCTTGTCTGGTGTCTGCCAGCCCTGTACAGACTTCTCAGGTACCCTGGGGCATCTAAAATGGCACAGAACATCTCTATTTATACACCCAAATCATCCCCTAATACTGCTAAGGAGTTAATTGTGCAAACTGGAATGAAAATCAGAAGTCCTAATTATACTGCATAGTTATTTAGCATTCATAGTTGGGTTTCCTTCTGCTCTATGTCAGGAGTGGAGAGGAAAGGTTGGTGTTCACCACCTCCTCCTATTATTCAGCATGTTATGCACTCAGTGGTTGCCACCCTCCAACCTAGTTTCTGAAGGCACGGTATTCTTCAGCATGAAAGTGCAATGCAAAAATAGGAAATACTACATGCTGTGCTATGGAGTGTTTATGTTGGTAGCTCAAAAGTTCCAGTGCATGCAGAGGACAGTGTTGTTGCATGTTTTTATCTTGTTCTTGGCGAGGCCAGACTCCTGATCTCCTGGGAATTTCCAGATGGGATATGTAGAAAGGGGTTACCTTCCCCCCTTCGCTCCCCCTCTTCTTCTTATCCTTTTTCTTCTTTCTTAAGCTAGCAGGGATAAAAAGCAGGCAGTCTTTATTCAAACTATGTATTTCATGAGGCGTTTTGCTGGCAAATGATGATGAATGAACACATTGCAAGACCTAACAGCTAGAACTGAGAGACATTCTTCCTGTCTTTAAAAGGAAAGAAAACTGTAAAAAACACTTAAAAAAAATCATATGTAATTAGATCCATTGGAAGGTTTTGTTTTGACTTTGGTCTTTTGAGCAAAAGCTTGATATCCTTCATATCAGGTAGCGTATTTTCACCAAAAGAACCTCTGTTAATGTGTAAAAATGAGCAATCTCCCGTGCTGTGACTTTGCAGTCATGATGGCTGTTTGTGCACAGGTAACATGAGGGGAAACTTGTACCAGATTCCCATCTCTCTGATCCTCAGCAAACTTTTCTCTTAAATCCCAAAAGTTGCCTGTGTATTGTCTGATTTTGTTATGGTTTTCTGAAGATTTCTTCTCAGATATAAGTCCTTAAAAAGTAATATACATTATTTTCACATTTGTAATCCATATACCAATCAGAGATGCTACAATTTTGAAACAAAATTTAAAAAGCTTAACTTAGAAAAATGTTAAAACAAGGCATTCCAACTGTTTTGATAAAAAGGCGTATTTTCCAGGTGTTTTTGTTCAGACCTGCTCCTTTCTAAAAAGCCTTGGCTTTGATTGCATGCTTTCTGCTGAAAAAGTTGTTCTTATAGATTTCTTACCAGATTTGCTTGTATTATTTATTTTTCTATGAAATAGGATAATATGCAATGCAAAACAATAAACTCATCAATATTGAGCATTTGATTCAAATAATATAAGTGTCCAGTATTAGCCTGAGATAGTAACTTGCCTGGAAAAATATGGTAGTTTTTTTACATGCCCACTCATTAGACATTAAATAAAAAATAAACCAATTTGACCTGTGTGATGTACTGTAGGTGAACCTGCTCCGGCAGGGGGGTTGGACTAGATGATCCTTCGAGGTCCCTTCCAACCCTAGAATTCTGTGATTCTGTGATTCTGTGAAAAAAACCTCATCAGAGCACATTGCACATTATAATTCCAGTTTATCTATGGGATTCTATCCTGATCTGAGGACTGAAATGACCCTATGAATTGTCTCAAGAATATAAGTGAAACATCTGAATGAAGTTAAGCTGTGTCCAGTTCCACCCCAGGCTTGCTGAGCAAGTAAACTTGCAATGAAGTTTGGATCCAGTTTTGGAAAAACAAAAAAGTTTCCATTGATTTCAGTGGCCCCCAGATCACACACAAGGACTTCTTTGCAGATTTACTTGTGCTGCTTTGGCAGATGTCAGTGCTCAAATATGGGCTAAAGGATCAAAACCAACCATCAGGGTGCAAATAACAGGGATAGGAAATGGCAGAAACAATTATAGTCCTCCTTATTGTAAGAATTTATATGGCTTGTTCTACTTGATCAATCTGAAATTCATATATATAAAGATCGGGACATAAAATCTACAATAAGATATTATCAAAAACTAGAGCCTAAATAAACTCAAAGACCATCTAGCCTACAAAAACAGTGCTCATATCTTAATATATGCAACATATTTCACAGAAATAGTATGTAGGCTTTGGATCGGTGACTGACTTGGTCTGTTTATTGACATAGGGCATGAATACTTCTTTACTCTCTCATGCTACTGTGTGTGTCAATATTTTAATGCTTAATGTCTGAAGTCTGCACAGAATTTATCCTTCCATGGATTAACAAAGACTGGTGGAGTTTTCTCAGTTTCCCATTGTGGTAGGCTCTGTGTAAAAATACCTAAAATAAAAAATGTGTGCTGCACCAGCTTTAAAATATTTTGATTGCATAGAGAGGTTGTCAGAAGAGAATGGAAATAGAAACACGGTGAGTTTTTTTAAACATGCCATTAGTCCACCTGTGCTCCAAGTGAAGTCGGTGACTCCCATGCCAGCACTGACCAGGCAGGGCTACTTGTTCAAACTCTCAAAAATACCAGCTTACTAATTGAACAGCGCAGTCACAGCCTCAAGAAATACCACCTGACGTTTTAATCCCTGTAGCACAAAGTGACCCTTGTAGGGTTGCAGCACACTCTATTTGCAGTGGTTTTCTATACTGCCAAGTATCAGTGAAATGGAAAGGTGAGTGCCTCAATGGCACACAACAGCAATGTCATTTTTAACCTCCCTGTTTTCAGTTCTGGAGTTTGGATTCACCTTAACTTTGGGATGCGCCTTTGCTGTCTGGGTACATGTCATGTTGGCAGGGCTGTGCAACAGAATTTAAATGTACTGAAGAGTGTGTGTGGCATGAGATGCTCGAGCATCATGATGGCAGCCGCAAAATCTTCTTCGTTTCTTTGGAAACAGCCCGCAGGCTCACACAGACAGCACTGGGTGCTTAACACTGGGCTCCTCTTTGGGAACTGTTCCTTAATAAAAGCAAATTTGCTTTTCCTACTTGCTCCTGTATGGGCTGAGGTTCAGGGCATGCATTGGTTCAGTTGTGGTGCTGTTTCCCTCGAGCGGATCTGCTGCAAGGGATGGTGCAAGCGGCACAGGTGGCTTCAGCACCAGGGCACATGCTCCAAACCCAGGACAGCTAATTATTAGCACTTCTTTTAAAATGACAAGTAGGATTTTGAGCCGTTTGGTCATTCTGGTGAAACACAGAGGGTATTTACCAGACAAAGCATAGCAAGCACTGTCAGTGATGGGCAGCATTTGTGGTAGAGTGACTGAGTGGTGTGGGTTTAAAAACACCGTCTGGTCTAAAATAGATCTGAAGTCAGGCCACCCCCTGAGCTTAGCATCGATCATTTTGGCTAGCACAGAGAGAAAGTTTCCCCACAGCCTTGGAAAATTTTGGAGTCACTTGTGCATCATTTCAAGATGTCCGATCCTCACACTTTTACGAGAAAAACTTACGTGGGGGTGGGTTGTTCCTGAGCGTATGTCCCCTCTTTTCCATCGGAGTGATTTGTCTGCTGAGTTCTCCCTGTGTATGGACGATCTGATCCTGAACTTTAAGACTGTTTCCAACACACTGTCAATTCAAAGAAACAAAGTATTTCTGTATGTGTCTCCAAGCATCTAATAACCTTCTTGCAGCTGTGGCAAGGCTGGGGAGGGAGGAGATGTGGAGCACGATGCTGGCATGCCGCAGCCTTTCAAATTGTGTTAGAACTTGACCCGAAGGAGGATGGTGATCGGTGCCTGCACAGTGAACACCTGGAGAGTGTCTGCACTCTGTCCTATGCCAGCTGTCCTGTGGTGGAGAGAGAGGGGAGCACATGGTCACAGGTGGAAAGCACCTGGAGATGTAGAAATAGAGATGGGCCTGGATTAAAACCTTGTGTTCAAACACAGGAAGCCCAGAAACAGTGTGATGCCAATCTCTTGCACAAATTGGACCTGCCTATGCTTCCTACTCACATTTTTACTTATACTAGGAAAATTGGAAAGCTCCTCGGACTGAGCTGACAGGAACACAGCGCGTTACTCTAAAGCGGTAACATCAGAACAACCATAGCAAAGAATAGCAGGAAAATTACTTTTTCTTTTTGTCCAGGGATGAAGAATGATTTTGTAATTCTACACTGAATGTTGTTGTATATGTGGGAGTGTGCTGGGGATGAAAGTGACAAGAGGGGAAAGAAGAGAGGGAGGAGGTGTAAATGAACTAAATTAATAATTTCCATGGATTTTTTAATGCCTTAATTAAACTGCTGCTACACTTGACTTGAAGCTGTTCCCTTTTCCCTCATTTGAACCACTTCAAAGCTTCTTATTCTCTAGGATGCCCTGCTTACAAAAAACATAAATTAGCACTTTCTAATTTCACTCTTATTAAGCAGCAAATATTACTTCAGTATTGACAGATTTCACTATATTTACTGGAGGTTATGCCTTGCAACTAAAGATACAGATTTAATATTTCATTTTAGTTGAGGTAGTTGGGAATGTATATAGACACAAAGTCAATAACTGTAATAGATATTTTAAATGGTAATCAGCACCAGTGTTCAAACATGTAAACATAAGGACTACATTAAAAGTTGAGATTTCTTTGCTAGGAGTCACACAAGAAACCCATGTCTTTGCTTCCAGAAATTTGATTTGATCACAGTTTTGAAAATTTAGTAGTGAATATCAATACTAGGTTTTCTTAGGTCCTAATCCTAATCTTTCACCTCATCCATCTGACTTAAGTCTACAACTTCATATTGTAGTATCTTTTTCAGTCTCCCAGTCACCACACCTTACCATTGCCTTCTGTCTGCTGCCTTCTAGCTACGTCTAGCACCGTTCTTCAGCTTCTCTTGTTATTCTTCAGCATTTTAGATGCTGGGCAGGAAGAAGTAGTATTCAAAATTCAAAAGTATGTGTGGGGTAGGATAGTGAAGATATTCAATGCCTGCCTACAATGCCATTGGTGTTTGGATTACATCTCGCCACTCAGCCATACTTGATTTCTAATGACCTACAATGTTCACGAGATACTCAAATATAGTGAATGTAGCTGTATTTACTAAAAAAAGTGATATATTGAAGCAATTTAGGTAGAGGTTCAGAAGTCTTTTCAGACAAATGTATGTTTCAAATACACACAGGGAAGTCCAAACTTTGCTTTCTGTGTGTTTGCTAGTGTCTGAAGAAAGGCTAGGAGGGCAGGATTTTGACCAAGGTGGTTGAACTCACAAGCAATTGAAAAAGACAAGCTTTTAAAATGGGTTTTTAAGACTTTTGGTGGGAATACAATTTCCCCACATAAACTCCACAGCCACTTAAAAACACTACTTGATAGATATTGGTTACTGAGCCATGTTTTTGCAGGCTAATCACCTCTATCCAGCAAAGTTCTGAAGAAAATCTTTTATCTCAATTGCTGAGGAGTGTTCCTGAACTGCTGCTGCTAATTTATATTGCTATATGATTAATTCTTGGATTACTCTATGCTAATCCTAAATTTATAGATGCATCTTCCTTGCTTTTCCTCCATCCAACACCAGGATGAAGGGATGGCTACAGAGCCTAAGGCTGTAAGGAAACTGTCACTTAGTTAATAAAATACAATTATTTTTCAGTCTTATATTTGTTGATTTTTAATTATAAGTAGGTGATGGTGATATCAATATAACATTACTGTTTAAAAAACACTTTATGGTTTAATTTATGGTTTAATCTTAAATATGAAATAAGCATAGTTACAGTTTTGGTGGGTATCTCTCTTTGGAAAATTAGCAGTCCACTTTGAGAGGTCTTAATCCAATGGGATCTATTTTGCTGCCAGCAAAGGGCTTCAATCCTAATTTTACATGAATGGTAGTGGGTTTGAAAGTAACTATTTCCATGCAGAAAAGAGACCATAGAGATGTTACAAGAATCCTAGGAATATGACTGCTCAGAGATAATCAAAAAGTAAATTGAGTATGTTACATTATTAGGAAACCAATAGAAAGCAAAACTAAACCACTGTGTATGCATTTGTTGTGTGCTCACATCTTTAATGCCAAGTGTAGTTCTGATTTCCCAGCTCTCTGGTTTAACTAGGATGTAGTGGTATTCCTAGAAAAGATGTAGAGAATGGGAGGCAGTGATCAGCGGTATGGTACAGCTTCTGTACAATAGCTGTGGGCTCAAAACAAACACCAAGGTTGCACAAAGGCAAACTCAAAACAGAAGCAAACGGCCTCAAGCATGCAGGCATTTCACCTAGAGTGCTACTGCTGCTTTCTCAAAAGTGTACAAAATGCCTTGATCTGTGTGCAGTTTTCTTTGTATATTGCTGTTTCAGTATCCTCCATCTTCTGAAACCTTCTTTGGGATGGGTTCAAGTAGTGAAGAGCAATCCACAGTGTTTCTGCATAGTTAGTATGGCCTCGAAATGGCTTAGTCCTTCTCAGCCTAGTTGACCTCCTCAGGTCACCTCACTGTAAAGCTATTTTGGCCTCCTCTCAGGTCTGAAACAGTTCTGTCTGTCCTCTTGCCTCTCCAGTGCTACTGCTGCATCTTTTTGCTGACAGTCCTTTCCAATCTCTCCTTTGTCTTCTCATCTTGCCTAGAGAATTTCAGAAGTTGTTGGCTTGTGAGCTCTTGACTGTTAGCTAATGGTTTCTCAGAAATGTATAAGCTATATGTAGATTTTACAAGTTACTCTGGACCTGCATTGGTTAAGTTAGGGTTTTTGTCTGAACAGAAGAACTGTGATCTTTTTTCCTTGTTATGTAATGGTTAAAGGGTCTTAACCTGTGGCTAGAGTTTGTGCAGAGCTGCTTTTAAATGGTTGTGAATTCATGAAGATCCTCAGGTCCTTACTGCAGTTCCTTTCCACCCCATACATCAGTGTCTTTTGTTTTACCTGTTAAAAAAAAGGATATTTGTGTTTGTGTCCTTCTATTTACAACAATTTTAATAGACATGTTTCTTGTTTATATTGACCTTTTTAGAAAGTTGCCTGATTCAGTTTTGACATGCTCTAGAAATCACAGAATTCTGACTTCAGTTTTCTCATAGTGTATCTCTATTAGAGAAATATTCTTTTCTAGACAGTTAACCTTTACTATCACTTTTGTGACTGAATCATCAGCAATTATTTTGTCCCTGAGGAGTGTTTTCATGTCTTTCCAGAGATTTATGGGTAACCATCTTATGGTAACATAGTCACAGAAAGGGCTTTATTTCTACTTTTTTTAAAAATAGTTCAGGTGTGCGTCATGCAGGAATGAGTTAATGAGCCTTCCCGAGTTGGCATCTGAGCAGGTCATTGTTTGCAGTGGTAAGTAGGGCCGTGTGAGCCATGTGAAAATGAAGGAAGTCTTTGCAGCCTAACGTCATTCTTTGGATCCTTTTTGGTAATTAGGAAGAAGCTGTTTTCAAGTGTGCTCTGTATGCAGCTGAAAAACTGGTGTAATTCCTCCTTTTGACACTTGTGTCACTATGACTTACTTCTTTCATGAAATTAAGCATCTCTGAGCCCTGTCTTGTAAGTCCTCAGGGAACAACTTCTCTGTGGTGGCGGGGGGGGGGGGATGTAGTCATAATCCTTTTTTCAGATGAGGTTATAATTCTCATTCTGGTTGGAGGCCCAGCTAGATATGGGCTTACAAAATTTGTGAAATTATTATCAAGGCATATATTCCATAGCTAGGGGACAGTAATTCCGGATCATAAAGCCTCAAAGAGCATTTAATCCAGCTATATTAGACAAGAATGGGATTTGTTAGCATAAAACTAGAAATCCCCTTTTTTCTGGCCTCTAATTCAGTGCAGAAAAAAAAGAGGAAAATGCAGGTTTTGACTGATGAGCCACTGCTGAGGTTTAAGATGTTATCCAGCTCTCTCTCCAGTCTCACTGCCAGAGCTCACCAGCCCTCTAACACAGCCTGCAAGGGAACCTGTTCATTCATCTATTCTGCAGTTTCCTGGCAGATTTCAATATTTTGTCTTGAGCCAGTGAATATACAGTAAGGTATCAGGCTCCTAACAAGAGCAACTGGTTCATTTCTGCTGACTTTACCTTGCAGGAGCCTCCACCAAGAGGACTAGTCAAACAGCTGGGACTATTGTTACCTTGACTGACTAACAAAAAGATTTAACAGAACTCATCCGTCCAAGCTGTGTGTGGCATGTGGCTTTTTTTTTTGTCTTTCTGATGCATGCCTACAGCCTTTGCTGCCATGAAGAAATAGAAGAGAAAAAAGGATACAAATTAAAAACCAAGCTTAAGCACTTAGCAAAAGTTTCAGCTCTATTTACAGGCTAGACAAAAATTCAGGAAACCTGTTTGAGCTAAGAAAGTTCATGTATCCTTAGCTGTGATCCCTGTTAACCACCAAAATTGGGGGATGGGGGGTGGAGAAATAAGGCTAGTTTGTCTTTACAGAGAGCAAAATTTGGCCCCCTTATGAAATTCAGTTAAGGTGAGCAGGTGATATCAGCACAGCTGGAAGCTGGACACAACACATACACGACCATCACTCACAGTAAGGATGGACACTACATGTTATCCATTATCAGATCATGAGATATAACCTGGAACCATTTCAAATCATTTGCTTTTGTTGGTCTTACTGTAAATTCTCTGAATGAAGAGAGCTCGCGGTAAACTATTCTTTGGGTTTATAACTTCTTCAAAAATGTATACAATAACTTTCCTCCTTCATCCTTCCCAGAAGCAACTGCTGTATATTTTGACATGCAGTGAGGAATCTGCATCCCACTGATTTCCAGTGTGACTCAGTCACTTGAATGTCCAAGTCAATTATGAAATAGGATTTGTGGCCCTGCTTCCTTAGCTGCTTATGGAAGTGTTTAACCTGAAACACTTCATTATTTGACACTGTAATTATTCAGTATCTGCTGAAGTTTCTGTAATCCTGATGTAAATGTACGTAGTATTATTTTAACATAATTTTAAAATGTGCCAAAAGCATAGCTGAATAAATTTCAAGAGCCTGATCCAAGACTGAGTGACATTTCAGTCATTTTTGGAGGGTTGGGTCAGGACTCAATTCAATAATATTGTCTGGTTTTGTTAGTTGCAAGAAATGTCTTTTTGGAAAACTCATGGATATTGAACATTTGAGACCTGTATGATAAATTTCATACAAGTTTTCCTTTTTTGTGACATTAATATTTGTAACTTCAAAATTCAGATTTGTTGTAAGACATTTACAACAACCTGACAGTAAGTTAGCATGAATACAGCTTTGCCTGCTTATCTAGCAGCAAAGTTCTTAGGCCAAGGTAATTAAAATTCATAGAATCATAGAACCATTGAGGCTGGAAGAGATCTTCAAGATCATCCAGTCCAATGGCCTACCTACATCACCACTAACCCACATCACCCAGCGCCACATCCAGACACATCTTGAACACCTCTAGGGGTGGTGACTCCACCATCTCCCCGGGCAACCTATTCCAATACCCAATCACCCTTACAGTGAAGAAACTTTTCCTAATGTCCCATCTGAATCTCCCCTGCTGCAATTTAAAGCTGTTTCCTCTCATCCTTTCACCATGGGCACGGCAGAAGAGACCAACCCCCGCCTCACTACAACCTCCTTTCAGGGAGTTGTAGAGAGCGATGAGGTCCCCCCTGAGCCTCCTCTTCTCCAGACTGAAATTAGATGTCAGAGTTCCTATATGGAAAAGCACAGATACAATAAAGCAAAATAACCCACCTGATGTTAATGGTGATGACAGGCTAAAGGCCAGGTAGATTATACGACAGACTTTTTAGGAACATGGTTATACAACTTTTGTGCAATTTTCCTTCTCTTCCAACCCATTGGTTGAACCATCTATGTAAATGTCATAACTAACCCCCAATTAGGCCAGGATCAAATGCACACTCCATAAATAAGGTTAAAGAAAGCAACCACAAGCATCTTCCTTTTTTAACTCTGTGTTTTCTTGGTGCAGAGTGAGTTTTCTGTCCATGCTGAGTATGATGAGCCCAACTTTGATACATACAAAAAATAACAGAAATTTGTGATATCTGGATTGTGAGGTGATACAACAGTTAAGATAGTCAAAATCTTCAGATTACAATTGTGAATAATTTTTTCCCTAGAATTTGAGTGGGGGGAAATGCTGTTACCTTAGAAATATTGGGATTTTTTATTGAAAAAAAAGGCAAGATGGTCCTCATGACTTCATGATGTTACCTAGTCACAAGAGGAAATAAAAATGAAAAAAACCAGAAGTTTAATTCAGAGACCCCTTTACTCAATATATTCTGAATTGTCATTAAATGTTTTAAGGGAATAGTAAGAGTAAGTAGCTGAGTCTCCCCACTGGTTTCAACAATAAAGCCAGAAATGAAGAGAAATGGAACTTGCTTTCACCCTTGGCCTCTGAAAATTTCCTTTCTGGTTGCAAAGCACTTGTGTTCCTTTTGTCAGTGTCACTTAATGTTGAACAGGTAAAATATCAGCTTCCGTATATGGCATCGCTGTAATGCATCTCTGTTTTACTAGGAGATGACAAATGCTAGGTAACTGTGTAATGCGAGCTGACAGATCACCAGGCTTTCTACTCTTCCCAGTCTGCATGGCTACTCTTAGCACATCTGCAATGTGTTATCTAGAAGAACACAAAGCAAAATTGTTTGTAAAATACTGCAGAGGAACAACACAAAATAAAGAAACCGTTTTAAGTACCAGGCAGACAACTAGTTTTAATGTTTAATGCAACATATTTAATATAGTCTTGTTATAACTATTTACTTGACCCTTTTTCCATCTGGTTCATCATGTATTATTAAAAGCTTTTAAAAAGATGAGTACAGTACTGGCTGTATCTGCCCACTGTTTACATAAATAGCATGCCTGGGAATAATAAGCTACAAGCTTTCTTTAAAAGCCTTATAAATGAATATATAGCAGAAGCAAGAGTTATTACTGAGGAGCTCTTAAGAGCCTTACAGAAGCCATGCTTTGCATGCAAGTTGAGTCTCGGTGCCGGAGGGAACTTTACAAAACTCTCACGCAGTCTCCTCTCCACACACTCTTCCAAGTTGTTATTTCTCAGATATGTTCAGCTATTCATCTTGCTTCAGGTAATACTTCCAGGCTAAGGGTCATTTGGGACTTTGGAATCTCTTTGGTAGGTCACTTTTTGCCACTATCCAGCAGTGTATAAAATAATCATGGCTAATCTTTTCTGTGCCACACCTTCCCTCCACCATTGAGCAGCTGTAAGCAGTATGAAATACATGCCTGTGCCTGGACTTCATGCCAGGAGTTCCCCTTTTTCCATCCTAAAAGTAGTGCTAAACATGTAGCTGACAGGAACTACTAAATGTTTGTAGCTGAGGATACAAAGAGTGTTTTTAAGTAGCTATAAAACATCCTGGCAAATGCTAGCAAAAATGACCCTAATTCTGGAACAATCTTTAAGCACGGGGATAATATTGCAGCATACATCCTGAATTCAGGGCTTTGGTCCTTTTTGTGGATTTCTTTATTTATTTTTAAAAGAACTCTTTGTATTTTGATATGTTGTATCTGCTTTTCATTTATGGCATGCCCCTAAAGCTGCTGTGTGAGGAGAGAAGGTCTTAAAGCACACTGGCCCAGCAGAGGAATGCTCATTTAAGTAAGAGCTGAGAACGATGTGCTTTGTAGAAACAGGGTTATAATGGTCGAGCGACTTTGACCCCAGTAGTGAGCAGTGCAGAGCACCACCAACCCTTCCCTTGGGGTGGTGCCTTTTGGAAACTGGCCCTGTATCACAAAGGTGCAGAAGTCCAGGACAATGTGTAAAAACAGTTAAAGAATGTAATTGAAAAAGGATTGTGGACTTGCTGAGACCATCTGTAAATGAGGAAAAACTGATTGTGGAGGTGGGAGGGGGACAGGGAGCTGGATGCCACTGCCCTGGGAAGGTCTGCTTCAGAGAAGCAGAGAAAGGAGCATCTGCATTGTCTGTTTGCAAAATATTTGTAAGGATAACTGCTCTGGTGTCCACAAAGAGCTAGGAAACTGTGTATGTATGAAGTAAACACAGTCTGGCTTGTTAAAACTTACTTTTTTTGGTGCCTTTCCCACACACCATCATGATATTTTAAAAGCTCAGTTTTTAGTAATTAAATCAGTCAAGAGTGCCAGTGGATCACATATTTACACATCTGGCTACTGTTAAGCTGACAAAACACACATTTATGTAGTTGTTTAAAAGGGGATGGACAAGAGAGTGTGCTTAATGCTAAATAAGTAAATGCAGTTGAGGTCTCCTGTGGTTATTATGGGATGAGTTTGGGGGAGGGAAGCTTTGACAGAGGTTTTCTGTTTGCCTCCCACATATTTGAAACAGCATCTTTAAAAAGTAGAGTTGTTATGTCAGGCCCCAGGAAGAAAAACTAGGTCTAGCTTGTGACCTTGCTGAGTTTCTACTTGCCTTGCAGGGAAAATGGGCAACTGCAGGAAGCAGCAAGAACCAGCACCTGGGCTCCCAGCAGCTGCAGTGCCCTCTCTGGGAGAAAGAAACACAAACTTGCAAACCCACCACCAGGCATTTTCATTTCAGTTTATTGCAACAGAAGCTGAAAACAGCCTCAGCTCAGGTGCTGGTTGAGGAGCAGATCATGTTAGCCTGGCTTGAGGATGGACAGCATCTTCCAGCAGGGTGGGATGGGTGGAGGGAGCAGTGGCAGCCACTGATCTGCTGTGTGGGACCTTGCTGTGCCTGGGATCCTTTCAGAGCCCAATATCCTCTTTGCAGGGATTTTAGAACGTCAGACAAATATGCTTGGCTGCTCCTTCATTCATTTATCCTGAGCAGGATAATTGAAGGACCCGTTAGAAAAGGTTTATTGATTTAGTGGGCGAGTGCTGTGGCCAAGTGCTGTGCTTTCCCAGCTGGGGCTACTTGATAGCTGATGGGAACAGAGCCTAAGGCTGCACAACAGTCTGGTGTAGAAACGTGCCCCTAGGTGATGGATGAAAGAAGTGATGGTCCCCACAGTGAGGTCTACTAGAGAAAAATGAATTGTGCATTTAGAAACTGGCAGTAAAGAAAGAGATGCATTTAAGACTCTAAATGAAATTGTCAGAATAATGACAGTGTACTGAAAGGAGAAACATCCACCATCTCTCTCCATGCATATATATGCATATGCACCTATCCTGGAGAACTGGGTCTGAGGGGAAATTACATTAATGCTGTATAGTGGAAAGGTCCAACTCAAACTTATGAGATCTTAAAATGTGATCTATGAGATGGATCTGTCAGATTTATATTTATTTACTGTAAATGGAAAAAGAATGTGAAAGGGATTTAATACAATACAAATATCTGAGAAGGGAAAAACACAGGGGGAAAATAATTTCACTCTAGGGAGCAAAAATAAAACACACAAGAATGGCCAAATGACTGCAACATTATATTTAGTGCACTAGACTGGGACCCAGAGGTTTCACACAGTCCAGGCCTCCGCTGCACATTTCTGCGTGATCTGTGGTCACCCACTTTGACCCAAACCTTTTAGATAACACCTGTCTGGGTATTTGGCTGCCCTGAAATCAGCTCCTAGCTGAACAGAAGTTTGGTGTCACCTTTCATGTGCCTCACTTCTCCAGAACCTGAAGATGATACTAGGACAGACCCTCTATCTTCTTAAGACCCAACCTTCAGGGCAGGAGCTCTCCCATGCAGCTCATTCCCAGCAGGACTGAGCTCAGGGGGCTCCACAGCCAGCCAGGACCTCCTACCACATTTTAAAGAATCAAAACATTTTGTCATGGTGCTGCCATCATACAGTTGGTTAACATGCAACCATATCCAATACTAAAGACATTGTCAAGCCTTTTTCTTCCATTGCCTTAATGTATCTTTTCTTCTTACCACCCTTACATGGCATTGGAATTGCCCCACTACACAAATGGTCCTACCATTCAACTTACTGAAGTAGTGAGGGTCAAATGCAAGTCTTGTTAACATTGCACTGCTATTGGCACCTTTAACATTCCAAGTATCTGCACCAATTTCAAACCTAAGAAAAAATCCTTGCTGCATTTCAATAGGTAATTACTCTGACTATTGCTATAAATTCCTTAATTAAATTTGCTACATGTGCTGGATTGGTGCTTGTTATCTTTATACTTCAGTATCAAATAAACAGGGTTATAGGTGCTTTAGACTTTTATGTAGCTACCATTACAACGTATATCTCTTGCTACAGACCAGACAAAGCATAGCTGCTTTGCAGTAGAAAAGTTTCCTTCTCAGACTAGCTGGAAAGTTTGCTGATTCATGAATAAAGGAACATGTTTTCCCCAGGCATGAGTTGAGCTGGCCACCAGTGTCATAGTTTCACCTTACACTGGCTGAGTGGTTGTCTTAAAAATCATGAATTTGAGAAGCAAAATCATTCTTACGGCAATATTGCATGAAAGAAAAATGGAAGTGCCCAGCTCAACCAACCTCCGTCAAGCACATTGTCTTGAAAATCCTAAATCACACAGAAGAAGCAGTTTGAAAAATAAAATAATGCTGATGCCAAGCTGAGTGCTTTAAAAACTCACTGCTTAGGGCAAGTGTGGCGGGTGGAAGATTTTAATAAATAGGCGGAGGGGGAGGGGAAACACAGGCTGTTGAATAAGCAATGAGATACACTGTTGTCGAGGCAAATGCATAGCTAGTAGCAAAGAAAGGAGGACAAGGAATATATTTCACTCCAGTCTCTCTTTGCTATGGTGTTATGTACCTAATCTGCCCAGTAGATCCACCACTGTCCATGACCAGGTCACAGACAGCAACCTTCCTCCACCCCTGAATGCAAACTGCACCTGCACAGGGCTGTGGTACCCATAGGTGCCCCTGGTGTTCTCAATATCTCCCACTGAAAAGTTGTCTGAATAGACTACAGAGAGAAATGCAGCTCTCTTATAAATGCCATGTCTTCCGATCATCAAGGGTCCTCCTCATCAGCCCTGCCTACTCTAGATGTAATTTTATGCTAGTACTGAAGTGTTATCACTGGGTTTGAAACTGGACTCAAAGATTCAGAATACCTTCTGTAACTTCCTGGGCTTCCTCAGCACAAGTGGATTTTTTCACCAGGAAGCATTTTTGAAATTCTGATACAACTAATTTACTAAATCTTATATCCTAATGCCTGAGTCTGCACATCTGAGCACCCCAAAACTCCACTACGGTTGCATGATCAGGCTGAAAATAAGGGACAAAGCCAGAGTCTAACGGAGAGCTGAGATTTGCAGGGAAATCAGTGTCTAACCAATACCAAGGTGTCATTCGTTTCTATAGCCAGCTCCACTATATCTACTTTTCATTGTCAAGGTCGTGTACAAACAGAATCCTGTTCCCATTCTTATAGGAAAATCTTTGGCATAGCAGCAATTTTGGAAAAAGGCAATTAAAACATAACATCCCAACATCTGTCTCTACCTGACCTCCTAGTTTCGCAATTACTAGAAAATGTATATGTTGAAAATGTCTAGATATGCTAGCAGCAGCAGGAACTTATTTTTGTGATATTAATTTCTATATTGCCTTTAATATGTTGAGAAATCTAAAAGAACTAATCATAGGCTGTAGGTGCAGTGTATTCATGGTAGTAATGTAGAACAGCAAAGATAAACGTCAGTGTTAAAATAAGATCATGAAATATAGTATTAAGTTTACAGTATTTGATCATAAAATAGGAACCATACTATCATTTAAATTAAATTAGTATGTTTGAACAGTTACATGAGCGTATAAGTGAATAATATAAGTAAAAAACATCTTAAACATCCTTATATCTTAGGAAGGATGGAGCTACTGTAACCAGCTTCCTTTAGAAGTGTCTTTCAGAATTAATTTTTTTAATAACATAAAAAGTACTATAATAATAGTACTGAATAAAGAAAATCAGCCAATTAGAAGAGTTCTGTGGCAACTCAAGGTGATCACAAATTCTGGAATTATATCTTGCAAAAAATGAAAGCCTTTGAAAAACAAACAGGTGATCGATTTCCTGGGCTGAAGAAAGAAAAGCCAAAAATAGATTTTTAGCTTCAAATGATGGGATTCCCAGAAATGTTGATTTCAGTTCATCAGCTTCTGATCATTTGCCAGATCATTTGTTTTTAAATATTTAAGGATTTATATTCCTTTTTGCAAAATTAATATTCTCTCATTGAAGCATTCGGGCTTGCACAAATAGCATTTGTAGGAGGAGAGGAAAAGATGAATGATGCCTAACCAGCTCTAATTTGCTATACCTATTTACAGCTGTGTTTTACTAATGACTATAGATACAGCAAATAACATCATAATGGGACATAATTTATTACAAGATTCTCTACACATGGAATTCTTTTGAAGGATCAAGGCTTCTGTGAGTGATTGTGTATGAATTTAAGAAACAACAAGCTGTGAAGGGTAGCTCTTATAAGCTACTTTTTTTCCTCACCCTTATTTAAGAAAGACCAGAAATGTAAGATTTGTGGAATGCTGAAAGAAACACTACAGTTGTTGTAAAGGCCATCCTAGCTCTTACTCACAAAATCCAAATCCAATCTGACACAAAAGCAAAACATTATTTTCTTTTTTTTTCCTGCTGAGATGCATCATTCCTTTTACAAATTTAGCAAAATATTTAAGCTTTGAGTATTGTCCTTGTTCTTAGTTACAACTGTTGCTTAAAGTAAGAATAATTACTGCATTCCTAATTAATCACCTTCCTAACACATAATGGTTTTCTTTTAGGAGGCCATAGATGCTAAGATTTGAAAAAAATATCACAAAAGGCCATCAGTGTTTTCCTTCAAGAAGAGATCTCCATGAATCTCCATGCTTCTGCAACAGAAATTATTAATTTTTAAAGACAGTATCTGAAAATGAAAGTGGTGATGAGTGCACAGTAGGGACACTACAGGCCTGTGATCTCATCACCTGGGAGCTACATCTCAGCATTCTGTCAGTATGTGACTTATCCGAGGATAAGTAGGTGTTCTGCACAGCACACATATACGTTTTGCTCGTTGGGAGCCATATGTGCCAGCTACTCTGGTTTGTTGGCTTGTACATGGCTTGGAATGGAAAAAATAGGTGATTAGGAACTCTGCCAACCTAAGACATTACCTAAAATAGTCTAACTTTCTAGTCATGAAAAAAACATGTTCTTTCAAGGTGCTAGTAGATAGACACCAAACATTATTGCTTTGGAAAAATTATATTCTAAGCTTAAAACCAATATAAAGAGTAGCATACAGCCTTGTTTTCTGGGCTTTTTTGAATTGAAAAGTACCCACAGCAAAATGTTTACATCAGTGTAAGTGAAGATTTATTATTACACATATTAATTTGTAACCACTAGCAAAAAGATGAAAGAGCTCTTCTTTTCCCCAAGTTCCTCTGTCCCAAATGAGCACATGCTTTCATTTTGCTCCATACAGCAAAGCACGATATTTCCTATAAGAGGATGTTGGGAATGTCACTGTGGGTTTTTTTCATTAAAATAATACAAACACACATTTATACTAACCAAACACCTCTCATTTGAAAACTGGTGAGGAAATGGTGGTCAATGGCAGCCTTGGC
>VZRW01014101.1:7275-36694 GCA_013398125.1 Aegotheles bennettii
GCGGGTCGGGGTCAGGCCGCGCCCCGAGGCTTCCCCTCCCCGCCCGGCCCGGTCCTGCCCCGCCCGGGCACGGCGGTGGCGGCACCTTCGTGCCCCCGGATCCTGGCTGCCCCCCGAGCCCAGCGGGGCAGGGAGGGCCCGGCCGGTCCCGTCCCACCTTCGAGGAGCACTTGGGGGGGCGGAACCCCAGGGTTTGTTCAGCCTGCCAAGCACAGGGAATACCGAGCAGCCGCCGGGCTGTCCGGGGGTTTGTGTAGCTCCTAACGCCCTTCCAGCCGGAAAATCGCCTGGGGGAGATGGGGTTGCTCCCAGCTGATCAATGCAATGTTGCCTCTGCGGTTTACAGGTGCCGAACCGAACTCACGGAACCGCCTGAGCTGTGCGGGCAGCTGGAGCGCTGCCTTTTGCCCGGGATCCAGCGGGCAGTGCCGTGTCCTGGGAGTCACAGGCACCGCTGGGACAGGGCAAGCCCAGGCAAACAGAGTTGGAGTGCACACGAGGTGGGTGGAGTAAACACAGACAATATTTAGTGAGCATTGAGTATCGTTTGCAATTGTTTCGGTTTGTCTCCTGCATACTCAGCCATTACCCAGTTCATACCCAACAACTGCCAAGTGTTTTCTGCATATTCTTCGCTAATTTAACGGCTTCCTTGTGGTGTGGGCAGGCAGTTAAGTGTAAAATTTAAGTAATTCCGCCTACAGCCATTTTCAGTGCTATAATACTGGAGTGTGTTTATTTTAACCTGAGCGTTTTTTCTCCTACCTTATCAGCTATCTTTCTTGGTTCCTACACAGCCCTTATCGCAGAAGTATTTATTTACAATTCTTTCTTTGCAGGCTGGTATCCCCCACAGAAAGCGTGGCTGAACATGGTGACTGCTGGCGGAGAGGCTGGAGGACATCCTGTTCTGATTTAGCAGTGTTGTTGCTCTTTGGGGTGAAATGAATAATTTGATTCTGTTTTGGAAATAGATTTCTAATGCAGCTGAACTTGGGCAGCCTTTTTTTGCAGCGCAGATTTCAACAAATGAGTTTTTCTTAAAGGAAGATGCAGAACCTGTCACTAGTAGAAAGTCTTCCTAATACAGATGTATCCTGCTGGATGTCTCTGAAAGACCTATCAGTTGAAGTAGGTGCTATGTCTGTCGGTGACTGTAAATTGAATGTAAGGACAAACAATGAAGAAATTATTAATCTTGGAGTAATCCAGCAAAGCCTCCCTGTAGTGAATGGCCAAGGGAGAAGTTATGAGGGCTTTCCTGAGAGTAGTTACGGTACCTCAGAACCCAGTGGTTCCTGGGGTGATTTTGAAGGCTTCAGGGAGTCCTCAGACAAATCGGAGAGATTCGGTCATAATCTTCAAGTTTTGGCAAAGTCAACAAAAACTTCTAGAGCTGATGCAGACTTAAGCAGAGGACACTGCAGAGCTTCTGCTGGTCAGTTTTGTTCCGAGCCATCTCTGCACAGTGGAACACAGGAGGCTTGGAGCTCTCTAGACGAGGTACGTGCTAATAGTAAAACAAAGACCAGAAATGTTTGTGTTACTGCTTCCTGCATCTCAAGATTTGTGTCTGAATGTCTCCTCTATAGAGGATAACGCTGTACAGGGAGAGAAACTGTCAAGGTACTTCGCAGCTAACTCAAGTGGAACAAAAGCAACTTCTTTACAGTGTTTGGCAAATACTTAAATTATCCTGCTGGAGAGCTTAAAGAACTTAATGCGGTACTTTGCTTCTAGACCCTAGGAGTAAGTAAGCACTTAGAAACCATGAACCTTGCCCTGGAGCACACACAGTTTAAAAGCTGGCCGAGAATTAGCGTAGGAAACAAAAATTCTGGAAGGTGGGTAGCAAAAACTGGGTGGACAAAAATTCTGAGAGTTGACCGCAAGTGTATTGAAATAAACCATCAAAAATTGAGTTAGAAATTGGGAAAAACAGTAACTTTTGTTATTTAATATACTGCCTGAATAATCCAGCTGTCTTTCTGGAATTTTAGAGAATTTTAGACTGATCGTGGGTGGAAGTTAATGGCACAAAAAATGAATAGGAATCATTTAATATTCACTTTCTAGCATAGAATGTTACATTCTCTCATGCAAAGTTAGAACTAATAATATGAATAAATAACATAATGTGTCCTTATCAGCACAAAAAAAGGTTCGGGTTAAGAGTTATACCTTGTTGCAATTAATGTGTTTACCAAACGTGCATCACCAAAGCAGAGTAACAAAAGGAAAATAAGAACGTGCGAATACAAAACAAAACGCCCTTATTCTTACCACTTTTATCCTAAATTAAACATTTGAAACAAAAGAGGGCAATCGACTTCCACAAAGTTAAACAGTAGCAGCTGACTGCTTGCAGTCTGTTAGATGAGTTTCAGTATGTGTGGGGAACTGAAGGTTTTCTGGAGACAGGCTTTCTTGTTCTTACCTGGGAACTTGACTTGTTGCAGAGATTGCAGGTGGGATAAGGTGCCCAGCACTGGTAGACCAGAGATCACAAGATACCTGGGTTTTGGTGTGCATAAACTGAGACTTTACACTGTTCGTAATGCCGGAAATTGGGCACAAGAAGTCTTATGCAGAAAAAATATAGAGTATGTAATGACTGGAGCTGAAATAGGGTATAGCAGATTTCTTGGTTTCTTTCCAAAAGCAGTAGATCTTAATCTTACTGAACACTTTGCTTTGTTTTTGCATTTATAGAGGCAAAAGAAAATGTCCAGTATGAGCTAAATAAGTTAACCGTGCCCAGAGTTTCAAGTTGTCTTTTCTTATCTCAGGGTAGAGAAACAGCTGTGGAGCTGTTTGAGATTTCTTTGGGTGTAGAACATACATACAGCTTGCCCTTCATCCCCGTCCTTTTGTGGTGTTTATTTGAGATTATAAACTCTTCAGGCTGGGGCTCCGACTTCTGTATGATCAGTAGAAAGAAGTCTAGGAAGGCTGGAAGGGACCTTGAGAGATCATCTGTGGTCAGAGGTCTGACTTTCAACATCTAATGCTTCAATATCTAATTAAACTGTGTCAGTCTAGAGCAGAATCATTTATTTTAAGATGAAAACAGTCACTAATTTCCTTACAGTGGCTGGATACTTTGCCTACACGATTGAATAACTGAGGATTTTTCCTGCGTTCTTTATATGCTGGCCTTTGTGAGAGGGACTCGTGCACCTGCTTAAGCACTGGAGTGTTTCTGATGTAATAGGATAGAGAGGATTTCATCAAAAAACATGGATGTGAAATTTGTGCATTCATAATGTTATATTTAGTACAAAGCTACAATGTAAATGGAAATACACCTACACCCACTGAAGCAGACAGTAATAAAGGTAATTTTAAAAAATCTTGCTTTTTTTTCATCCAGCTTGGCTGAACTGTAAGCCAGTAACTTGTAAGCACATCGGAGTAACATCATAGGCTCTACGAAGGTATTGCACATGAGGCAGACCTGTGCTTCCCTCCATTCACACTCCTGTGGCTGTAATTTCCCCCCCACCCCAAAGCCAGGAGCAGCTGCCAGGCTTTTCCTTACCTCCCATCCTGCTCAGGTTTTAGTACCTACTTGGAAGGGTTTTTTTCCCTTGACCATTGACTCCATGTATTAGCAAGTGTGCTTTCACAGCAGTCTGCTTCTCAGGCACTTTTCTCCTCCATGTAGTATCCCTGTTGTACATTAAGTCTACTGAAATAATTAACAAAGTGATTTTAAGTGTTGTGTCACTTTTGGGCAAGAATCAAAGGATTTTACCCAGGAGTCTTTGAATGTCCCAGCAGTTGCCCTTCAGGGGCAGGCAGTTTAGCAAGGCCTTACTTCAAGAGGGAGCAGTGTGGGGCACAAATTCTACTTCTAGAAGCATGCTAAGAAGTACAGAAGCCTTATACCCAGCTCTGTTGATTTTGCCAACTCATCGTTAGATTAAATCCTTACTCTCTCAGTGTTCACTGCACTTTGTCTGAGTTCAATATAATGAAACTGTGGAAATACCTCAATTTATTTCAGCTGTTTGAGTTACAATTAAGTGAAACTGTCAAAATATGGAGTATCCATACTTATGTTTTTCAGATTAAATTGTTGATTGCTAGGCAGAGAAAACTGACTGGTTTAATTCTCTAGTTTTCACGCAACATTGCTGCTCCTGGATTGCAATCCCTCTGCAGGGCATTGAAGTCAATAAATTGCTTTGATTTAGAAAATTACAGTATTTCCTTCTTTGAAGGAATAAAAAGACAAAGCTTCTGGACCAGATGTTACAGTAACCTCCCTCTAGGTTAAGGTGTGAATTATGCACATTTTTCCTTGTATATATATTTCTTAGTCTTCAGATAACTGTTACTTCCAGTAGGCCTGTTTGAATCATTCACGTGGCTACGTTCAGTCCTCCAAACCTCCTCATCACTGCTTGAGAAGAAGCAAGTATGTATAGCTGGCTCTGATTTTTAACACAGCCTAGAAAAAGTTTGTTGCAAATGCAAGGCTATAGAGACATACTTACCCCAGGTTGTGTGCAGACTTACACAGGGCAAGTGTTTATTGGTAAGTATAGCATTTAGTAGTTATGTTATGTTTGACTGAGGTAGCTGTGTTTGAATAGTGAGCTAGCAAAACAAGCTTTTGAATTGATGTATACATCAGTTTCGACCTGGACTGAATTAGCTGAGCAGGAGTCTTGAGTGCTAGCTAACAGGCATACCAGTCTAGAACTTAGTAGCTGGCAAGCTAGAGACTAAGGTTCCTCAGAAACTCTTGAACTCTTGCTTTTCCTCCTCTATTTTGAGATAAATACTGAAAACACTGAACTATGGACTCAGTCCCTCTGTGACATTAATATTAATACAAATTTTAAAACCAATCAATAATACAATTTCTAGAAACACTGTAGTCTTTGGACTAAGTCCTTTATGAACTGTGGGGGTGGCCTGTATAACATATGTAATAAAACTCTGTTTTTTCTAGGCAAACCACAGCTATGAGGATATATTTAAGTTGGGCTTTCCAGAAGTCTTTATACCACAGTCCAGGGAGAGCGTGAGAAGCTTAGATCAAGTACTTGGTACAAATAATGAAGATGTCGAGATTCCTGAACTTACGAAGAATCAACTTTGGTAATGAGTTTAGATCCACAGTTTAAAAAAAACCCTAAAAAGTTCCTCAGCAATTACACTTTATTTCATAATTTAAGAATCAGTGGTATTTTCAGGTGAACTTTTTAATCACTATGCTCCGAAGCATCTAGATCTTACCATTTTTAGTGTTGTGTTGTTAAAGGAAATGGATTGTGTTTTAGTCATTGGAAAACAAGGAAGGGAATATGTCAAAATTATAAGTTCCTGCTTGGGGGTTTTCCTGCTGTTGGTGTGCCTTCTTATGACTAAGCCTGTGGAATGCCAGAGCACCCAACAGGCAGCCTGTTCTTCCTGTTTGCTTGTCCTTTCTTTACAACACATCCAACTTTATTTCACCATCATCCGAGGCAGGAGCATTGCTGCTGCTTTTGCTGACAGCCCACTCACTTTTTTTGTTCTCCCTTCCCAATTTTCCCAGGTGGTAACAACTTCTCATGTTTAACCAGATGTGCTTCAGAATCTGTGGTGCATCTGGCTTCTTTCCCGGGGTTATGTTAATAACAATTAGTATCATTAACTTGGCTTTCTCTGAAGACAGCTGGAATGCTCTTAGATTTGTTGCATGTTTTTGAAGGATCAGCAGCTTCTGAGCAGCATTGTAGTTATTGAGCAGTACTGTAGTTATTTTTGCATGCATCTGGGGCTTTGTATCTAGAAAGCTGGGTCAGACCATACTTTGGAAATGTTGTAAGAATCACAAGAAATGTAGTTAAAACATTTAATGTGGGCATCCTTCTGGCAACTTCCTTGTATATGCATTGTATTTCAATCAGCCTCAAACTTGTGGAGAAATGTGATATCTGTGTAAAAGGGGACTGAGCAAAGTACCAACTACAGACAAAAAAGCCCTCATCAACTGTGGTAACTGAGATCAATAATTGCATCCTGTACTACACAAAAACAACAGGGTTTATACAGGATGAATGCAACGTAAGAACCCAGAGTACCATGTAGAGGGAACTCTGTCAGTAGTGTGTGCCTTTGGCTTGGTCTGCAGTACCTACATGCCCAGAACAGGTGCAAGTCACCCCCCTGAGCAGCAGGCTGCTGCGGTGGTTCTCCACGCACAGCTGATGGGAAGGAGAAAGGTTTGCAAGACAGAAAAGGCAAAGTGCAGAATTAACAGGGCTGAACTCTACGTGTATTTTACAGAAGCAATTGAATCATCGGAGCTGCTGGCGTATAACAATCTCTGAAATATGCTTCTAATGCACTTCTTATCTGAGGAGCCCAAACACACAGTTATGTTGACTTACTGTTTCCGTTAATTGTCATGCAAGCTTGTTAGTACATTGCATTGATAGTTTGAATGAATGTATAAAGGGTTGTAAGGTAAGTTGCTTTTTAGATCAAGGTAGGCTAGTGCATGACTGTCTGTAGTGAAAATAACTAAGTTATGTACATTCACTGGGAACTTTTTTCACTTTGCAACCTCAAATTGTGTTTTCTTTCCTAGCATTGATTCTGGAAACATATGGAGAACACTTAGAGATGTTAATAATACCCCCAGCTTAAGACATCCCTGGAGTAAATCTCATTGCCAAGAGAACCTCTTGAGTGTTCTTGGAATAGATTCAAATCAAAAGGTAATTGAACAACGGCTTGCTAGTATGCCAGCATAAACACTTGGTTATGAATCTGATTTTCTGTAAGCTGTACATGCAGATGCATGAGAAACTAGATCTGGGTGAGTAACAAGTTCTTTTTTACAGAGGGCCTAACGATAGTCTAGTGTTTGCTCATCATATATGTAAATCAAACCTTGATCATGTTTACATTCAAGTCTCCGTTATGTAGTGCCTTCTTGTTAGGTGGCATGCTCAGCTTTAGTATGGATGTGGAATTTGCTTTCAGGTGTATGTGTGCACAGTAAAATGTTTTTCTTTTTCACTCAGAGCATGAGAAATTGTTAGCCTCTACTGTCTTTCCATTAAGTGAAATCAGATTTGAATCAGAGAGGCTGTTGAAGTAATTACTGGATGTTTTTACTGTATACGAACTGAAAGTGTGTTTCACTTCCCTTTTCCTCAGATTAATCTATCTGTTTTTGCAAGGCTTGAGGGAGAATATGTTTTAAATTGAATCGAGACCAAACCAACAGTATTGAAAGATTTCAAAAAGAAATGTCTGTGTTTAATCTTTTGTTTTCAGAAGATAAAGGTATCAGAGATGATTTCATATTCAA
This sequence comes from Aegotheles bennettii, assembly GCA_013398125.1. NCBI lineage: Eukaryota > Metazoa > Chordata > Aves > Caprimulgiformes > Aegothelidae > Aegotheles > Aegotheles bennettii. The sequence continues at coordinate 14,594 of VZRW01014101.1, forward strand.
CCTGGTTATTTAGCTGAGATGAATTAGTCACGTGGTTTTCAGAAGTTATTTTTTCAATTAATAATTTGATTGCTGAAGCATGGGGGTGTTGCTGCGTTCAGTTTTGATTTTATGGACATGTTTGTCCTTTCATGCAAAGTTGTATACAAACAAATGACAGTGCTGAAGGTATAGGACCTATTCTGCACTTGAAAGTTAATTTCATTGAACTGTCATTGAACAGGAGAGAATGGGAGACATTTCTCCATAGTTAAATGCCCCTTCTGTTCCTTTTTAATGCTTGTGTATCTATGGGCAAGATCGATGCCCAGGCAGCTTAAACTTATGTCCTTAGTTCTTTTCTGTTACTGGAAAATTGTATTGCGTTTAACAGCACTGATGAAGATGTATTTCTCAACTGTAGATTAAGGCTAATTTTAATTTGAAATGGCTTTTTTTAATTAAGGCACAATTGGATTAATGTGTGTAGAACTTGTTTTAGCATAAAATTGTTTTAATGCAAGGGGGGCACGTGATAAAATAGAACTTCATAAAGTAAAATTTAGAAGTTACTGTTATTTGAGGCACACTTGTCTTTTGTTATATGCTCTGAGATTGGATAGAAATTCATTAAAAAATGTAAATTATATTTTATTAGGACTTTTCAGAGAGCCAGGATGACATTTTTGAGGAATCAAATATTAAAGATGAGAGATTTGATGGATTCAGTATTAATGACTGCAAAGCCCTGATCCAGACCAAGGTAAGAATTGCTCTGAAAGCACTTCAGAGAACCAGAGCGTGTTTTACAAGTTCCTCTGTGCTGTAGCCAGCTGTTCTAGCGTGTGTTCTAATGTAATTATTTGGTCCTGATACAATTGTTTGGGAGTAAGTTGGTTTTTGGCTCTTTGAAACCTATCTGACAGCCTTAGAAAAGGTACAATATAACGTGGCAACTGCAAATCAGTGTAGTGTGGGGGATATGGAAATATGAAGTTATTCATTACAAAATCTGGACTTTAGGCCAAATTCCTTATTGGTTGAGAGAGAGCAGCGATACGTAAAATACAGTCAGGATGGTCTGATGACAAAGGGAGATTAGTGTGTCTGTACACAGTAATCAACACAGTAATCACTGAGAATGGTGATTGTAACTCACTCCTAAAATACTTGGAAAAGGAGACATCAGAAGCAAAGCTGGTAAAGAAGAAATTGAATTCAAACTTGCATTTCAGATATTTGGAATGATTCAGATTTGGTTTGTTCACTCGAGGAGAGAACTGGAGCTACTTAAGGAGGAAGGCAGAACTGCTGTTATAAGTACAATGGTTTGAGAACATTACTGTTTCTAAGGTGTGTTACAAAACATACAGAAAAATAAAATTGAAATATGTTGTTGCTAGTGCATTTATGTCTTTGGCCAAACAGGCCTTAATAAGCTGTCTTTCTTTCTTGCTAAAGCAATGCAAGTTGGAAGTGAAATTCTGTCATTCCCCGTTGCTTTAAAAAAATCAGTCACATTCTGTGTTTAACAAAGTATTTTTGATGAATATTCTTAACCCAAGGTCCCTTTCTCAGTGGAGAATGAACTTGAGCAACTGTTGTTGCTGTGGAGATCCATAGTTTGAGGCACACTTTCATTGCTGTGTTTTATTCTATTTGCTGCATTGGACAATGAAGATGTATAACCTTGTACGTAAGAGCTGTTAGGCTGGAGAATTCAGAAAGAAAACCAAAAGAGACTGTCCAGCTTTTTCCTTCATAATTCAGTTCTGCTTTCTTCAGTGAGTAGATGAGGGTGGGATCACAGCAGCAGGCACATTGTTGGAAACGTGTAAAATACAGAGGCAGGGTTTAGGCAAAGGAGAAATGGTTCAAGGTAGATGAAGGAGTAAAAGTAAAAAGATGATGCAAAGTTACTGTAAATGGACAAGCATTTTTCTGGAGTAGCCTCTGAGTGGAAAGAACAAGCCCTGCAGCTTTGTCTCTCAAAGTAATGCTCATTAGGAAATACACATTGCCATTTCTAATTGGTAAGTCATACAGTGGGATGTTTTCCATTATCTCCCTAGTTATGTTCTTTTTTTTTTCTTATGCTAATTTTACTCTTACAAAAACTGTATAAACTTTTGATTGAAATTTGTGACGTGATTAACTTACAAAAATTAACTTAGTTTTATTTTTCCCCCCAGCTTTCCGTATCCCCGGACTCCAGACATGGTAATCTTTTCACCTGTAACCTCTTTTTGAAAACAACATCATCCAATGGAAACATGCAATATATTACAATCCCGAGGAAGAAGCACATTTTCACTACACACAACCTAAAAATGAAATTTTTCAGTAGTGATGTTTGTTGAACAAATGCACTTTTAAGTCTTTTTTTTTTCTTTTTGAACTGAATGTATTTTACCTTCATTTTGTTACTGGCTTGGTACTACAGACTACGGATGTTCTTTAGGAAAGTGACATATTACTGTATATGAAGTACCTAAAGCCACGTTACTAGAAGATGTTTATCCTATTTAGTTGTGAAGTCAAAGGTGTAATTTTGTCCTGCTGAGTTTTGCTGTAGGGCTGTGTCTCCCGCAGTAAATCCAGCTGCAGTCACACTTGAAGGATACTCTGGTGGACTACCCACCCTCCTGAACTACTGACCTCTCAGGCCCTAATGCCTCTTCGATCAAAAAACTGGCTTCCCCACCAAAATCTAGACACACTTCAGGTATGTTCCGAGTGTGCCTTGTCACCATCTCTCCTCATGTTTGGGTCAGCAGAGATCTGTTACTTTGCCACTGCTGACCATAACGGGAGGAGCCTTCTACATCTGGTGGCTTTCACTGGGGTTTAGGAAAACAAGACGATTTTAGCTTCTGTCTGACAAAGCCTGCTGTGGTGATATGGGTAGAGTCAGTGAAATGTTTTGTTCTGGCATTGTTTTCCAACTGAAATAAATCACCTCTCTGAAGCTGATTGTAACAGGACTTCTTGGAGTCATTCAGCCACCAAACACTTACACCATGCATAACCGTGCTCGTTAAAGCTCAACAGCAGTGCAGTTCAGGAGTCACACTGCACAATGCTGTAAATTGCTGCCCTTTTAAAATTTTATAGTAACTATCAACTATGTTGCCCATCTCCCTGCACGCCTGAGTGCCAGGGGGAATGCACTCTGCTATCATTCATATAAACCATCGTGCTTCCTTGCCAGCTGCAACAGCTTTATTTATTCACTGGTAATAAATTTTACACAAGTTATTAATCCATTTACTGCTTTGGCCATTCTGAATGTGAGAATTTTATATGACTTTTTATTTTAAAGAGTTACTAAGCACTGCAACTGATGTTTTATGTGTTAAAAGCAGGGAACAAACCTGGATAGTCCCAAACTAAGTCAGTTAATTATTTAATGATGTGCTGCTTGTGTTCTTAGAGTTGAGCACACTATAAAGCACTGGCAGACTCCAACCCTTCATCTAGTAAACTGTCTGGCAATGAAAATACAAAATTGCTGTAATAACTTACAGCTTTAGTAGTGTTTATGGTACCTCAGTGCTATTGGCATAGGATGAACTGTCTGTTGGTCGGGCAGTAAATGCTAACAGGCGTTTGGAGAAGTGCTGTTAGACAGCGGCGCAGCAGCTTCCCTGGCCCTGTGGTGCCAGACTGAAGCTCCACATGGGTACAAAAGCAGGGTTAACTTTTTCACTTAGTACTGAATTTGAATTAATTTTTCAATTTCCCTTGTAAGGCTTTCAAAGCACTTAAACATGTCTTAAATAGGTTGTGGTCATGAACTCACAAACAACAAATGATGGGTAATTGAGGTTGGTAATAAAGCCAGGAGAAGGGTGAATACATCATCTTTCATAGAATCATAGAATCACTCTGGTTAGAAAAGACCTTCAAGATCATTGAGTCCAACCATCAACCCAGGACTGCCAAGTCCACCACTAAACCATGTCCCCAAGGGCCACATCCAAACGTTCTCTGAATACCTCCAGGGACAGTGACTCTACCACTTCCCTGGGCAGCCTGTTCCAATGCCTGACCACCCTTCCCATAAAAAGATTTTTCCCCAATATCCAGCCTGAGTAGTAGGTTTCCCTCACAGTAGCAGGTTTTACAGCCCTGTCTGAGGTACAGAATGGGAAAAAAGAGATTTCAGCTCTTTATGATTCATTGGGGAAAAAAACTATTGGGGTTCCAAAGGAGATGGGCTCCACATTCCAGGTTTTTCTGTTTTGGACAGTGCTGTGGGCCTCCTGAGCCCCTACTGCCTGTAAACACAGGCTGCACAAGACAGCAGAGAGATTTTTGACTCCTGTCTTCAGTCTGAGATATGAACAAGTTCATCCCATCAAAGACGAGCGGATTTGAAATGACGAAGTAATTCAGTTCAGCTTCAACGTTGTGGAGTCCTGGCAGCCCTCCAGCCCTCCTCAGAATGTGGACACAAGCTGTGTATCTGGGGGTGTTCACAGAGAAACTCACACTCCATGTCCCCTGACAACAAGAGAGCATGCTCTGGGAGGCAAACGCAATGTTAAGGGACTGTTTTCAGGCATATTGCAGGGTACAAAGTAGCCTTGCCTTCTTCTGTTGTTATCCTGGGAAACGAGGGGTGCCGGAAACCTCTCTGGTGTTTTGCACAAGTACTGGCTCTGCGCTTCCTTTAGTCATTTCCTTGTTCCTGCCTTCCCCAGCGCCCAGCCAAGTGTGCCAGGAACCACTGCACACCCCTCCCCGAGGAGCAGCAGGTGCTTCATTCCATGAAAACCCTGCACGGAGGACATAAAACTTTGTACCTCAGTACATGTTCAGCCACGAATTTCAGCGTTTCTCAGTTGTGAGCTCACAGCTGTGAAATGCTGCGTTTTGATGAACCAAATGTGTTACTGTGCTCTGGATTTGTGGAGCAAATACCAGACTTCTGACATTTGCTTAGGATTTTGAAAAGGTGAAACTAAAGCAAGGTGAGAGTTCCAGGCAGCAGAATGAGACAGAAATGCCTTTTTCTTCCACTGAGATGAGAAGGAAAATATACCCATAGAACAAAGTTTTTAAAAGTTCAAATCAACGTTGTAATTACTGAAATGTTTCCTTTGTGAAAGGAACCCTGTAAATAGTTTTGCAGAAAAGAACAATTACATTGTGAAAGCCTGAAAATGTTTCGTTCTGCTCAAAGCTACAATGCAAGTAGAATTTTAGGGAATTTCAATAAACCTTAACAGAGTTGGAAGGCAGAGTTTTGCGTAGTTTTGGTTTAGAAACAGCAAATTCCCAGTATTTAATTTTTTTAAAAGAAGTCCAAATAATAGGTAGAACTTAATTAACAAAACAAAAAAAATATATAAAAAAAGAGCCCACCACTGTTTACACATAAGCAGAAGATTTGAAGTAAAACAAAACAAATCTTGTGAAGTTCTCTTTGAAGTGCAGCATCATTACAGAATTTAAAAGCACTCTGATCTTTTTAATAGTGAAGATCGGGTTTAATAGTCCTCCCATTTTTTAATGGGAGCGTTTCCTGGAGTATTCGGGACAATATAGGGGCAATATAGGCCCACTGATGAATGAGGAGGGTGCCCTAGAGACAGAGGATAGAAAAAAGGCAGAGGTACTGAATGCCTTCTTTGCCTCTGTCTTTACTCCTGCAGGCTTTCCCCAGGAGCCCCTGATCCCTAAAGCCCCAGAAGAAGTCAGGATAAAGGAGGAGTTTGCCTTGGTAGATGAGGATTGGGTTAGGGATCAGTTGAGCAATCTGGACATCCATAAATCAATGGGTCCGGATGGAATGCACCCAAGGGTGCTGAGGGAGCTGGCAGAGGTCATTGCTAAGCCACTCTCCATCATCTTTGGTAAGTCATGGACAACAGGAGAGGTGCCTGAGGACTGGAGGAAAGCAAATGTCACTCCAGTCTACAAGAAGGGCAAGAAGGAGGACCCGGGTAACTATAGACCGGTCAGCCTCACTTCCATCCCTGGTAAGGTGATGGAACAACTTGTTCTTNACTCTAGGTGACCCTGCTCTGGCAGGGGGGGTGGACTAGATGATCTTTCGAGGTCCCTTCCAACCCCTTAGATTCTGTGATTCTGTGATTCCTCCTCCAGTTGAAATGACAGAGGGAATGTGACCAAAACAGAGCTGCATTCAAATTAATTGTTAAACCCCACACTTCGCTGTGGATCCGAGTTTAACTTGCCAGATCCATTCTGGAGGACTCAAAGAAAGGAAACAACCAGCCCAGCCAGCCAGCAGCTGCTCCCTTCAGTCACATCTAGCAGGAGTTCTCCATTCCTTCTACCAAAATACAGATGAGAACCTCGGGAATTGTCCCCCCCCAGCACAGCCCGGGTGCCAAAGCACAGCCAGTCCAGCTCAGCGCTCTGCTGGGAGAAATGTGTGGAGTTGCAACATTTTTATTCTTTCTCAGTCAAGGCAGGATGCCTACGAATGCTGGGCAAATACTTAGATGCCAGGAATCTCCCAGCTTCCCTGGACGCCTACTTTAATAATACACACTTTTATAGGCACTTCTGCATCCTAATAGCTTAACTCTTCGTTTTTAATACTGGTTTTTAATAGCTCAAAAATTAGCTTTGCGACCAATAACAACAACTCATCTTCCTCACAGAAGGATATGTTGTTTTCTTTTCTGTTTTGCTCTTGCTTGAGCAGGAAAGTTGAGTTTTTAAGTCTCAGTTACCATACCCACCCCTCCTCAGCTGGCCCCACTTTAAGCCAGCACTGCACTGAGCTGTGCTGCTGGGTGTACTTTTCAGTTCAGATCTTCCAGCGTGGTTAAAATTGATGGATGTGTATGAAACCCTGCACCACCTTTAAAGAGTCTCAACACAAGATGAAAGTAATACTTTCCAAAACTTCTTCTTAAAAGACTAAACTGCAGTGCACCTTCACAGAGGCAGCACTTCCTATCGCTGAACTTCAAGACCCGTGATGATGTGCAGGAGCAGGTCTGTACTGCATCATCCTGCTCCAGTACTGCAGTGTCCTGCCCCAGTACTGCAAGCAGTCACAGGGCTAATGCCACAATAGTGGCCACCTCACAGCACAAACCAGCTTCTTGTGAAGAAGCTACTTCTAGACCTACATCTGCGGTCAGCAGGCCCCAGGACAAGAGGCAGGAGGGATTTCTGGTCCGTAAGTAGCAGCCAATGCAGCCTCATCAATAAAATAAAGTTCACTGCAGAAGAGTTAGATCTCATTTCAGAGGTCTGCAACGGGAAGAGGATGGAAACCTTTCAACCTGAGGTTGCCTGTGTGATTTCTATTAGCACAGACTGGCAAACCACCTTCTGCCAGCACCGAGCGGCAGTGTTTTTGTCTGGGACTGACAAGTATGCAAGTCTAAGTGTCAACAGCATGTGGATCAAGGACACTTGTACCTGACACTCGTGCTCAAGCATGGCAACCCCTGAAGCAACACCAGGAACTACACAGGGCAGTGGAGACAGGAAACAGAGGACAGCTAAGTGCTAACAGCGTGTGTCACCCCTTCACACCAGGAATTCCCCTCCCACCAGCTGGAAAAAAACCACCCTGTGGGGCATCCCTTGTTCTGCAGGGACAGGGTGCACAAAGGGGATCTGAAGCCATGCGAGGTATTTAGTATTTGAAAAGAAAGGAAGCGGGGAGGGGAGGGAGGAAAAAAAAAAAAGATATAAAAGAGGAAAATGTTACATCTTAGTGAATGAAGACCAAGTGAAGGGTGGTGACAAGGTACCGCGGCTTTTCGTTTTGTTTTTAAAACAAATATTGAAGGCTTCGAAATATAAATGGTTAAACTGCAAAACTGTGGCTTTTATTTCCAAACATACAATAAATAGGTCCACCACAACTAGCCTCTAACTTCATTTTACATGGAAGGATTTTAAAATTAGTTTGTGCATATTTAAAAATTAAACTTCCCTTTGCACATAATTCCATACATAACTGAACTGCATTACATACCAGCTCATGGTCTTGGCACTGTGATGCAAGCAACCATTTAGAAACAGAGCTTTGCAGCAAGCACTCAAACAAAAATTGCATTTTTAATTGTTGATAGAACATCTACCAACAATTTAATCTATTTCCGAAGTATACAGAAAGCTTTAGCATGTAAATGCTGGAAAGCATGTTGTCTTCTCTCATGTTTCTGTAGGGGCTGCAAGGTGAGCATGTGGGTTTATTAAGTGTTCACTATTTGCTACAGGATACAATTTTCATAGCAAAATATCTTTACTGCATAGTAACATTCCATATTCTCAATGCAAAAAGAAATTAGATGCAGTCTCCTTATTTTATTCCACATCATTGAATTTAAAGACATTTTTTAACCACAACTCTGCTTCATCACAGTGCAGAAGGCCCTTAATATTTTCAAGGATTTATTCAGTCTTTAATATAAAAGTAGAGGCTGAGGAAAAGCCAGAGTAGTCTATACACAATGCACAATCTGTGTACATTCTGAAGCTGTACCTCTTCAAGAACTATTTATACACTCTTCAAACAAATCCCTTTATCCAGCAATTCAAAATACTTTAGATCACAAGTTTTATATTAGAATCAATACATTATATGCATATAAATACATTTATACCCTTCGGTTGCTGAACAACCCAGATGTCTGCGAGGACGTGACCTGAACTGGTTCTCCATTGGTTTGGGACCCCAAATTGTATTGGTAGCTGACTGTTAACCACCACAGCCAGTACCAAATGGGGATCTCTGCACAGGGTAGGTGGGCCACAGCATCGGTTAAGACCAGGCACAGCAGGTGACACCCTGGCCCCTTCAACAGGGCCAGGGTTTCAACTTCTGTGAGATGCAACGCACAGGCAACATTTTTTTCCTCTGCTGATGCCCCATTCATGAAAAGTTTCAGCAGAACAACAACAACAAAAAAACCAAAACAACCCAAAACACAACAAACCAAAGCAAAGCTTTTACAACTGCAAATTTTCTTACAGGACAGGTGCTGCAGCTTTCATGGACAAAGTAAAATTTTTATAATTAAAAAGTAAACAACCCCAAAACCTAATGTGCAAGTGTGTAGTTCAGGAGACGATAGCAAGGATCAATAGAGACCTCAGTTCGAGCTGAAACACAGTATCCAAACCGTCATGGAAAAATAGTTCTCACTGCAAATCTCATCTTCAGTTAACGAGTGCGCTTATATGTACTTATATACACACACCTGCCAATCACACCCCCCCTGCCTTCTCCAGCACAATCTGCAGCACCAGCAGCAACCACTGCGATGCTTCCAAAGCCCAGGCAGGCCCCGGCGCTGCATCTGAGCGGTCAGACCCCTGAGCTCTCACGGACACAGCTGCAGGATGGCTCTGAGTCACCAGCATCGACTCAGTGTGCATCGATGAGTGCTTCGGGAGCATCCAAAGCAGTAAGCACTGGTGTAGTAAAAAGTATTCTCAAATTTGTTTCTTAAAGGATACAGAAATGTTGACTCTCGAGTATCCTCCCAAGGTGCTAGAAGTTATAAGCGTTTCTTTCTACAATGCCAGGTATACAAATGTGTATCTTTTTAAATAATATTGCACATAAAAATAATCTTAAACTTTGTAGCAAAAGCAGGGTTGAAGGACAGTGTTTCCCAAAACAGATTTAAAAGCTACCTGTACATAGTAAGTTTTAATTAAAAGAACGCCAAGATTATTCAAAATCTAAGCACGTAATACTGACAGAAAAATGTTAAATTGCACAATCTACATATAAATTACATTTGTAAATACTTAAAAGTTTTAAAACATTGAATACCTTTGATTTCACAAATCAGCTAGGTCACTGTCAAAGGATCAGCTTAATGAGTTAGAAGTACTTTCCCCCAGAAAAAAAAAACAAACAGAAACACAAAGATCTGCAGTCTTAGACGAAGCACTGGAAAGAGTTAAAGCATTTCAGCTCAGAGGTAGTGCTAAACACATCCAACTAGAAGTCCATTATATTTGAACTATGATGAAATAACGTAGTAAAATGTAGAAAGACTATAAAATTTACAAAAATAAATAGTTCTGAATGCTTTAGAAAATGCAAGAGACTTTGTTGAGAAGTGTCTTGATCTGCTTTTCTGACCAAAGGAAAGCGTGTCTCGTTTTTAAAATATACCCATCTCTAGCAATGCGCCTGCAATCTCTGCAATCCACCCATGCAACTCGACGGATGCCAGCTTGGCATAGACTCTGATATTAAAAATAAAGTGGAGGCTTTGTAAAAGATCATCTCGTATGAAATTTGTTTTGCATGTAAATTCTTCTGACAAATTAAAAATTGCACATAAAAAAGTTTATTGAAAGAGGCGTGAGGGGTGATGAGGGTATGTGCCTATTGCTCCACACACACCCTGGAAGGAAAAAGATGATTGCACAGTTCTGATAAATAAATATTTCTTTTTTTAAAAAAAAAAAAATTGCCACTTTTTTGGTTTATAAGTTTCGGAATTATTTAGAAAAATCCCACTATGGACAAATTATTTTTAGTTTGCATTTTATAGAATTCTTTACAACTTTTCCAGTGGCTTTTATCCTGAAACCAAATGGAAGTGGCAGTTAAAAAGTATCTTTGGGTAAAACAAGTATCAAGATCCAACAAGAATTTCCATGATGTGGTCCAACTCACTCAGATCTGTTCTACATATCTGAATGTTGCTTGCTGAAGAAGAATTACAAGATGGAAAGGTTTTCAATGGTTCTTCTGTAGCAAGAGATGGTGGCCTGGGCGGCATTAGTGGAGGGCAACAAAAGTCTGAATCGTACATCGAAGTGTCAATATCTTCAAAAATGTCATCTATTGCCAAATCTTTCAAGTAACTAGTTGAATTTGAAATCTCAAAGGAACCAAACACACATTCAGCTCCCTTCAAATCCTGTCTATCATCTTCTAGTTTTAGACAACTATTTTCTGGGAACTTTGGCTGGTCATCTCCAGTAGGAACCAGACAAGTAGGCGGGCTTATATCTTCTACAAAGTCTAAATCCTTCAGAATAGATGAAATAGCAGATGACATGTCATCATCTGAAACTATCAGCAGGCTATTTTCGATTGGGTCTTCTACAGACCGCAGGTCGCAACAGTTGGATTCTTGCTGACTAATACCTGAAGGCAACTGAAGAGAAATCCCAGATGACTCCATCCCTGTGTAGCTGTGAGAACTAGGAGTAATGCCAGGGCAGACATTAATTGGCTGCTGATTACTCTCTTGTCTCATCTCCTCTTGAATTTGCCGTACGGTGTTGGCTATGAGGACAGAGCGGTGCAAGTTCGGTTCCACCAGCATTTTGTACGTCTGTAACTTGGTGAGGCACATATTAAGCACCAGCTGCCTCTTAAGTGGATAGGGCAGACTTCGACTGGAATCAAAGGCACTCGAGAGACCAGCCATGTTCTCCTCATAGTCACTCAGCTTGCGCTTTAGACCTCTCCCCAACATGAACCTGAAAGAGAGAAAATATGAATTAAGCTCGGGCAAGGCTGTTGCTGCTTCTGCAAGATCTCAACAGGTACTTTTCAAAAGCCTGTAGCATACAAGGTGTTGGTTAACATGGGCTCTATAAAGTCCTACAGAAAACACCACTTTTACTGAGAAGGTGCACCCTCCAGCTCTATTGTTTCACAGCATTTTTTATTGTTTTTAACAGAAAACACTAAAGAAATATAGTAATTGTTTTTTAAAAAGCTATATACTAAGTTTTGGTTTTAAGATTTACTTTTAATTTCACTATGAGAATATGCAGTTAATTATTTAAAATCTTTAACTGGAGAGCTTTTTAGCCTCTCATCCATTTAAATGTTATAACATAGAGAAAGTCACTATGAGAAATAGCCAAATGTCCACATGAAATAAAACAGATGCTTTATGCTAAGGATTATGGTAACTAAACAGAATATTTCAACATTTTCATTTTAACATTCATTACTAGGTACAGCAGGTAATATTTTTAAAGCTAGTTTCAATACCTATTTTTATCTCATTAAGGTGTTCTTTATGTCTTGCTCAGTGTCTCTTGAGAACTCTCTACAGAACCCACTTCTCTCCCTCTTCTTTGGTGACATAAAGTTGTTTTACTACATCAAACCACCCAGCAAGACCAACAACGGGGCCTCCCCTAGGATCCTTACACCCGTTCCATAGCTCAGCAGTTCAGCTAAACAGAGGGAGGAAATCTGGCTGGGCCAGAGAACTCACAGAATGACGATGGCTGCTCATGGCTGCTGGTTCACAACCTGCTACCGACTGAACACTAAGGACACCCAGCAGCAGGCTATCAGATGGTATTTTAAGAATGACCAATTTTGGTAAATAACTAAACAAAAAGAAAGTTGCATGCAGTCTGCTCTGTGTGCTTTTGCATTGAAATAGAACACCGTGGTACAAAAAAACTATGCACGCACACCTAGAATACACATGATCCAAACAAATACATGCTTGGATATTTCAGTTACCATTCAAAATATAAAGTGTTTTATTAGGGACAACGAGCTCTACACAATCACTTGTACAAACACAGAAGAGGAAGATACCGTGCACAGGAAACCCTGGTAAAATCTTAATTACACACATCTTGGTACATCCACGGAATACGCACACCTCACTCCCAGACAGTTACAAAAAAATAAGCAATCCTAACTTAGACACCCAGCGGCAGATTAAGGGCAGATCCTTCACACACAATGCTCCAGACCCTGCACGCTGCAGAGGGCCTCCCAGCTTCCTTTTCATGTGAGCGCTGGACACTGCCAGCAACAGCTCAGTCAATCGCCGCAGCTGCCAGCTGCTGGCCTGTTGCTAGACTTTTGGGGACAAGGAGATGGCAGCAGGATAAAGCCTCCTTCACTTCTGGGATTTCTCCAGACCTGCAGGAAGCACTGCAGGGCTCCATGGCTATATCCATCTGCCTAGACAAGGCTGCTGGAGAACTCTGCTCCTCTGGAGGAAGAGATGAAGCAACCAGTGCATACGTCTCAGTAAGACACAGGAAAAAACTGCTAGAGGAGTTTTGGTTTAAGACTTATTGATCATACCTACTTTTTTCTTTTAAGGACATACCTGAATTCAATTAAATTTGTCATCAGAATGCATTTTTACCTAACAGGTACTAGTTTGGCCCTTTACTATCACATTCACTATTAAAACAACAACAAGAAACTGTAATTACTTCTAATTTCACCAGCACTGCGATTTTTTGACTCTGGAAGTCTGCTTCACTCCAAAGTTTTCTGCTAAACTGCCACAGCACCAGCTGAATCTCTTTAAAAAACCCAAAGTGCCTGGATGTGGTGTGCCTGTTCACCTGACTGATCTTCCCACACTCAGCACATACAGCTCCCCCATCCCAGCACCCCACTTAGAGCAAACAGAACCAGACAGCACAGAGCACTCAACTGCAAACAAAACCAGAAGAAATCTGGATACAAAGTTCAAGCACCAAATAATCGGGAGTATTCTGGAGGGCAGTGTGTGCGCATGCGTCAGGCACCCTCGGTCAAACTATCAATACTGTCAGCAACTGATAATTTTAGACACAATCTACAGAAAATCACGATTATGCGTGACTCTGCTGCTCAGTACCCCAATGTAAAACTGCTGCTAAGTACCCCAATGCTAAGTACAAACACAATTAAGAGCCTGCAAGTAGGTGAAAACTCGTAATAAAATTATTAACACTCCATTTTAAGTGGCATTTAAAATGTGTACTACCTGAGGCACTACCTCATACCATTACTATAAAGAATAAAAATATACATCAGAATGGCTATTTTTTCACTAAGCACCACCCTTCTCACATACTGCACACTGCTGTTTTTTCTTTTTTTCTCTCCACTAACTAAAGCAGACCAAAATTCACCCAAGGGAATTTAAATTCACACCAAGGGAAATTAAGACCACATAGGGAACAGTAATTCTGATATTTTATACATCCAGAATGGTTGGTTTTGACAATTTACTGCTTTTAATATATTTTGGAACATATTTACACTTTGTTAAGACACACAGGAAATACTTATCTATTTGAATTACATAAATAATGTTGATTTTTAACATCTCAAAAACATGCTAGTATTTAAATTCTGTAAGCAAGCGTAAAGAGCAAGCAAACTATCACGTGCAAGGATGATGATTTCACAAAAACAATTTAATGAAATGTTTAACTTTTAAATTCATACAGGAGTCTAGTTAGACTAAATATTTCATGCTCATATATGCAGACACCCTCCTTTTTATTCCTCAAATTTCCATCCTAACGTCCCAGAGTATTCTAGAACTAGGTAACAAAGCTTGAGCATGACAGCACTCTGAACTACAAAAACTAAGTGCAAGAAACATTAGCTCCAACTTCAAATGTTTCTACTTAGCAGACTCCCCATTCTCTAGATGTGAAAGATTTTTATCTTTTTTAAATACACAAACATACACCTATCTTCTGTTTTAGAAATTCTGCCCATTTAGTATGATTTTTGCCTAACTGCAAGGATCTGTAAGCCTCCCTCCAGAAGCTAGAGGACTTCAGAGGTTACATAAAAATTTGGAAAAGGCTAATGAAAACCAGAGTAGTCCTGGTACAGTGGATTTAAAAATGACTGGTGTCATGGTTGCTACAGGAGACATTAAATTTCAGTTCTTGTCAAACACACTCAGCTGCTGACCTACAAAAGATACAAAGCCCCTTTGTTACCAGCTAATCTACATTTTATCAGGCCTTTCGCTTTACTTTCTAGCGTAAGAATTTCTGACAGGGTCATATCCTTAACAAACTACTCTGTATTTTCTAAGCAACTTGTCCTTTTGTAGCACTTCCCATACTCAAAATTCACAAACCAGTCAAATGCTCTCTTGTGACAGCATTACTTTGCAATATATGATGTTGATGACATTCTTTAATTATGCAATGCTCCCCCCACTTCAATTTTTAGTACTAAGGAAAACAAACAGAAGTCCATGCAAAAACCCACACTGCCATGCCCAGACAACCCTGTATGACCAAGTGACTGCCGCACAGCTGTCAGTCCAAAGAAGCACAAGTTGGGCATACTAAAACCCAGGGTGTCCAGAAACTGCACTCCCCTTACTCCTGCCTAATTCCAGGAACCTACTCAGATCTCAAAAAACTGGATGGAGTAATACGATTTTGGAATGTGCCAATCCGATAACTCTGTAATTCATAAGTATCTGAATAAAAATCAAAGTTTATGTTAACTTCAAACACAAGATCTATACAAAGCTGTTCAATAATAAGGAAAGCTGTAAGTCACCTTTCTCTTGAAGTTCAACAACCAATTTTTTGTTTTGGTTTGGATGTTCTATTTGAGAATCTTTTGTCATGAAAAAAAAACAGGAACAATGAGGAACACCACAACTCAATGATTTTTTTCTGGTATTTTCTCAGTTTCTCTCATTATAGCAAAGCAAACTGAGCCACAGGGCATTTACAGCAGAACGCTTTTTTAATTAAAATTATTCTGCAGATATAGAGAAAAGGAAGCAAAGTGAACTCAGTGTTTAGGGGTGTCAAACTCTCCATCCATGTCACATCCATGCTACAAAGGAGTCTGTATGTAGAAATTCTGCCCCTGACAGCATGTTCCTCAGTTCCTTCCTGATCCACAGAGGACATTCCATGGAAACCCCTCCCTGCTAAGATGGCAAGAACCATCCATGCACTGTAATCCTACACTGTACCAGAGTTTGCAAAAACTTGGAGGGAACAGGCACGTCCCTGGCTGGCAAATCCACGCAGAATACCAAACAAACAGGCCTGGCCAGAGCGTGCAGCTACTAAGAAAAAACATTCCAGGCTACCAAGAAAATTTCACACTGCAATGTGTTGCGGACAATACAGGACTCGTGCCACCATTTCAGGGGAAAAACACAGCTCCATCTGTCACAGGGTCTGATAGTGCAGTGCAGCTGCCACTGACACATGGCTAGAAGTACAGCTGGAAACAGTCACAAAGAAGAATGCAGCATATGAAAACCCTCAATTACTTGTATCTGGGCAAACTACTTAATTTCCTCTTCCTCACCTTCCAAAAAAGGTTTTAAGAGCAAGTTAAACAATGTTTAGTACTCACAACTGCACAGAGCTTTAATCTTCAGTAGAGAAAGCTTCAAAAAACACGAGTATATAAAACTCAACTGCCACAGCCAGCACTGTCTGCACACAAACCTTTCACGCACAAAACAAGCACTATAGCCATACAAGTTACTCATTTACCATTAACGAATATGTTTAAATAGCAAGATCATCAATAAAGTACTTGGCCTGCACTGTGCAAGTCAAAATAATTTCATTGATAGTGATCCCCTCTGGCTTTTCTTTTTAGGATATTACTAAGTTCAGACTTACTCGATCCTTTTCACACAGCCACAATGCTGCATTTTTCAGCCCAAGACTGTCTCAGAGTGAAAAATTACTTTTTCTTGTAGGACAGAAATACCAGATTTGAATAGGTGCAAGCACCTCATGAGTGAAAGCTGCCTGTCTAGTTTTCAATAATGCAACTTACGTATTAAAATCAAAATTAGAGACTCCTTGCTATTGTCATTTGGGTAATTCCCTTTCAAAGTCTCCTTTGGCTGTAACTGTAGAAACCATGTAACAGTGAAAGCAGACAGAAGTCTGAATTGTAACCTGTGTGAGAAGCTGGCTGAAGCTGGCTGATAACCTGATTTCCTGCTCTCTCCTCTCTTCCATGGACACGCATTTCACAGGCACACATCTATCTGCAGGAAGTGCCAAGGAAGACAAACATCCCTGTAGCTATAGTTATTTCCCAGAATTATTTGATGTATGCCGCATACTATTTTTAATGATAAACTGTCCCCTACCTGATGTACATTTTAGCTTAGGCAACCTCAACTTCATTTCTTTTTAATTAAGTGGTGGACTGGCTCTTGACTAGTATTCCTCGTATAAGAAGCTGCACAAGAAAAAGGTAAGGTTGAATGCACAGTTATCAGGCACAGTATAAATCCTTTCCTCCCATCCGGACTTAACACTGATCACTTAAACATGACTTACGTAACACAGTAAGCTGTCAGACTACACAGAACAGTGTATCTGATCTGGTGTCCTCAGCAAGTGTTGGAGATCCCCATCACATCTTGGCTGTTAGCAAAAATTAAGAGGAAGTGAGGGAAGGAGGAATAAACACCTTAGAAAACACCAAAGTAAAAAGTAATTTGGACCTGAAGGCACTTTAAAATACACAAAAATGTATTTAAGTCCATTGCCTCCCCATCCCCCCCCCAGCCCTGCCCCAGTTTAGTCAAGATGAGTAACTGTTGGAGAAGGCACAAGTGACTAAAAGTGTGCATACAGGGAGGAGTGCAATCCTGCCAGCTTACTCCTGTACCTAAATATGTAACCACTTCTTTACAGGAGTTCAAAATGACCAGAAAATAGCTGCTCAAACAAGGGAGCACTAATGTCAATTTTTTGGCCACCAGATCCTGACCTATAATATACCCAATTCTGTTACTACTAAAGCAGGTAGAACACAGAACCAAGATACACCACTGTTCACAAACAAAACACCCCCACCTCAAAAAAAAACAAACCCCAAAACCACACAGAAAAAACCCTACACCTATGGATGTGCCTAACATACTTTCCTGCATTTTGAGAATAAGAGTAGGTTGAATTGTGTCCATTAAGTAGAGGACAGGAATGAGAGGAAGACTGAGCCTAGCACAGAATTAGCATGAAAATCATAACCTTCCCACTGTCACTTCACTATTTGTGGAAGCAGGGAACAAATATGTAACATGTCCTAATATTTTAGGAGCTGAAATGATGTTTACAAAACACTTGGAAGTAAGTTTTACCTTGATTTAAAAGTTAGTTTGAACCCCCACGCACAACCTGTTTATGTTATGTCTAATAGGATCTGGAAAATTCCTGCATGGGACATCTTCCCATGCTTGTTACTCCCATTTTACTTCATAAAGCACAGGCAAGTGCTTTGCTTTACACACTACTGCAGCAACGTTTCAGAGCACAACATTTCACTCTGGAGATGAAACTCCTCTGTTAGGATGTGTACCTTCCACAGGCTAAAACAAGCGGATCTCTGCTGTTGACAATAGCAAATTGACCACATTCTCTGCAGCTGACATCTATCACTAGAGGCTACCATGGGAAGCTGCTGAGCAGTACCAGTGTTAAGGAGGGAAAAACTTCCATCCTTAAAAGAAAACAAACTAAACTGCTGTCACTCTTCTCCTTCCTCTCCCCTTTTCTACACTTCTGTATTTAGTTCCACGTTTACAAATAAAGCTCACAGGTGTATATTTTTAATGACAGTGTGTTTAGCAGATTTGGGTTTTTTTTAGGAATTTTGGGTGGATTTTTTTTACGTGAAAGAAGGGCCCAGAATCGTTTAATCTAAGGATCAATAGTAACTAGCAAATACTAACCCAAGATCAAGAGTTACTAAATCTACAAACTCCCATAGTAAAATTCAATTGTAATTGAATGCAAACATAAAGGAATCCAAACAACAAGAACCGAACCACTACGGTTCCACCAAAGTACCTCACTGGAGAGACAAACCATCATTAGAACTGCAGATGTGATGACCTATCTCTTCACAGCTTGTTCTAAGCAACTGAACGGTTCTCAATCCGTTTTCCTTACAGTATCTATTTACTTCAGATAGAGATACTGGATGTATTCACCTACATGGCACTGACATACTTTTAGGGTTACAGTGATCTAAATAGTAACAAAAGTTGTAGTTTATTAAATGTATCAAATCAGCATGCCCACACTTTAATAGAAAAATCAGACCATTAACAGTAAAAGCAACCAAAAAGATAAGAGATTTAAAACCCTCTCTTTTTCCTGATAGAGGATCCTGCATTTACTCCAGCTCTCTGTATAGGATATTTAGATAAGTAATTTTCAATAACCAAATCAGAAATCACTTTAGATTTTCTCTAACAGAGTAGCAACTTTTCTTCAGCACACACAGCAAATTTTCTTCAGCATCCAGAGTCCCTTCTCTTCACAACAACAGACTGCAACACCACAAAGTTCTAGGGCATGTGCTACAGGAATGGCATCAATTTCAGCAGCTGCACAACAGTCCTCTCTGTAAGATTGGGGCCTTAGTTAACAAAGTTCCAAAATGTGATCTTATGGAAATATTAAATTCTTTATTACAGTACTTCTTCAATATAAAGAAAAAAGAAAAATAATGCAAATTCAGATTATTCAAACCAAAGAGTTTACACTATTCGGTAAATCTAAAGCATTTCACTCCATATTAGATGCCTCATTTTTTAAAATTGTTTTCCAGTTTACCATTCTAGCTCATAAAAATAACATCTACAGATGATTAGCAGAACAGGCACTGTACACATAAGATATGATTGCATAAAAACACACAAGTAGTTACCCTCAGAAAACAGAAAGGAGTCCAGGCAGGAAGATTCCAGATTTTGCATAAAGTGTGGTCATCCAAGAGTCTTGAACTACACAAGAGGCCAAGCCATCCACCGAGGTAGGATGATGAGACTTAAGAGGAAAACAAAAAAAAATACAAAATACAGAGTATTTCATTACTATGTGATTCTTTTTTTAAGCAGAAGTATTAAGCATGCAATTCAATACAATTTTTTAAAGGATTTGTGCTAAATCCTATTAAAATAGTTAAACTGAGTAAGAAAAACTGAATTTCATCAATACACTGAAATAAGAGGACCTAATAGTTTCACCTATGAACACATAAAACATGGAAATTACCTTTCATAAATGAGTACTACAGAATAGAAGGCTGATCCTCTAAGTGTTAGGCTTTAGGATAAGAACTTGCATTGATACTTCTTCAGGTTACTGAACACCGATTTACTGTTGTAATCATCTCAGAAATCACGTATCAGGAGAGACAATACCATGAACTGTAAAGAAGTACATTTCAGAATTATCCCCTAACATGTACAGGCTGCAAAAGGAGTTAAGACTTTTTATAAAATTCCCTAACTTTCCTCATTTTCAGCATACACAAAACCAACACGAGAAGACAGCTGCCAGGATGTCCTATGATTGCATATGATAGTCAGTGTGGCATCATTTTCATCAAAACCCTGATAAAGCAACATCTGCAGTGTGGCTAGAGACCACCTAGATTAAATCATCGATTAGACTGAGGCACTGGAAACTCTGGGAAACATGAAAAGGCTGAAGTGACAGTAAGCTATGGACTTGGCTAGGAGATTTGGAAGGAACTATGATTCTATGAACTGCATGATCCATGCTCAACTCTACTTGACGAACCAAAGTTTCTTAATTACAAGAATTTAAGTCCTTATACAAGCCAAGAGCCTACTGTCTGGATTGTATTGAACGTGTCTGTGTGTACACAATATACATATATACACACAGAGATACCTGTCCCCCACCTACAGCAAACCAATTACTTAACAAATTTACCACTAGAGCAAGGATCGATTCTTATCCAGATAAATGCAGCCCCTCACGAGCAAGGGCTCATACGTTATTTTATGAACCCCGAAGTAATACACAGTGAAAGGCAGTCTTAGATTTAGACAGAAGGACATGTAAACGAATAGAGTTCATCTTACATGGGGACTCATAGCCTGATGCTAGCAAAGGGCTCCTCCGTTTACAGAGTCTCAGAACTGTGAAGATGCAGTAAAACGCCCGTGACCCAAGAACACCAAATCTAACCCACAGCAATAAACACATTAATATCTCCCTCCTCCTTTTAGAAGCTGACTTCTTTCTTATCATAAGGAGATCCATACTATTTGTAAATAAAAAAATAAAACCAGATAGACAATTGAAGATTCGTAAGGCATTTGCTTTGAAACAGCCAGACTTCAAAAGGTCCCTATCAGGTTTAATAAAGTGTACTTGTTAGGTCACGGGGGGAGGTGTACATTCATTGCATTGTCTATACAATGAATATAAAAGAACAAATGGTTTAGAATGTGAACTGGTTTTAGTATTAAAGGATCCTCAAAAAGCTAAAAAGCGTACTAAAATTTTGAAAAGTTTTAGACTTCTGCACCTTAATTAAGAAAAAGCTACAAGCATTTGATAAAAAATTAATACTGCTAATTGTATTTTACAAGTCCAACCTTTTGCTAGAAGGAGCTGAAGTCTAAGTAGTTATCAGATTTAATTCCTTTATTACACACTTCAAAGGACTCCTGCACAATTAACCGTTGAGGTTATGATCTTCCCACTACAGAATTTCACAGTGGGACGAGTGTCAAGAAGAAGCACAGAGGTGAGGTGATAGGTTTAGCTTTTACAATCTGTTAGAAACCCCAAAACTACAGAAGACACACGGCAGCTGTAAATCATTGTGAATTACAGTAAGGTGCAGCAAGTTATTTTTTAATTTCATTCCCTCTCACCGCCTTCCCTCGCCATTTCCAGTCCTTGCTCACGGGTTACTTTAGGAACCTGACCTTTCAGCCTTCATCTCGCTGCTCGTGGTGTTCTCCACGTTGCAGTTTGCTGCCTGAACCAGAAGCCTCAGCTGAATCAGAAACAAAGTAGCGAACTGCCGCGCACTGCTCCTACCTATGCTTTCAGGGAATGAACTGTTCCGACAGTTCGCCAAACCCCAGGCCTATCCAGGGCGGAATTATTGACTGCGGCTGTCAGTGCGATGGATTCACGGTATCGATAGAGGGGACCGAGCTCAGGCCGCCCCAGCCGTGGCTCGGACACGGAGCCCAACGGCCCCCGCTGCGGCCCCGGCTCCCCGGGGGCAGCGACCGCGGGTGCCGGGATTAAAACGCTGCGGCCGAGGGGACGGCTCCGGGCAGCCCCCGTCCCCCCCCGCCCCGGGCGCTCCCTGACCCGCCCCGGGGACTCCGCCACCATTTGGCCTTTGTGGAAGGAGCCGCGCTGGTGCTTCCCGCAGGCGCCCCCCGCCGCCGCGGTAACCGGAGACACCCCCGGGCTCCCCGAGCTGCGAAAAGTTACACCCGGCCCCTTCCTGCTCCCGGCCGCGCCAGGGACCCCGGCCGAGCTAATTATAACTGCGCGAACAACTTCCACCGCAGTGCCCGCTCCCTGCCCGCCGGCCTCCCCGGCCCCGCTCCCGGCCGGGGCTCCTCA